>JAKELP010000058.1:728709-830340 GCA_029929735.1 Mimosa pudica | reverse complement strand
AAAGTGGTGCTTTGGGTAAAAAAGACCGAAAGTTTTATCGAATATTTCACCATAACTCGTTTTAAGACATTTGCTGCTTTAGGGTTAAAAGCGTACAAATATTTTTTTTGACAGTTTTAATCTCCTTTTTGTGTTTTAGAGTCAAGAATCTCAAGAAAGTGGTGCTTTTGTTCAAAAAAGACCAAAAGTTTTGTCGAATATTTCACCATCACTCGTTTTAGACCATTTGCGCGTTTTAGTGTTACAAGCGGCTTAAGTATTTTTTTTTGACAGTTTTAATCTCGTTTTTTAGTGTTTTAGTGTCAGAAATCACAAGAAAGTGGTCCTTTTGGTCCAAAAGACCAAAAGTTTTTCGAATATTTCACCATAACTCCGTTTTAAGACTCTTTGCGCCTTTTAGGGTTAAAAGCGGCACAAATATTTTTTTTTGACAATTTGAATCTCGTTTTTTGTGTTTTAGAGTCAAGAATCTCAAGAAAGTGGTGCTTTTGGTCAAAAAAGACCAAAAGTTTGTTGAATATTGTCGAATATTTCACCATAACTCGTTTTAAAGACCATTTGCGCCTTTTAGGGTTAAAAGAGGCACAAGTATTTTTTTTTCCAATTTTAATCACGTTTTTGTGTTTTAGAGTCAAGATCTCAGAAAGTGGTGCTTTGGTAAAAAAAGACCAAAATTTTGTCGAATATTTCACCATAACTCGTTTTAAGCCCATTTGCGCGTTTTTGAGTTAAAAGTGACACAGTATTTTTTTTCTTTTGGATATTTTAATTTCGTTTTTGTATTTTAGTGCCAGAATCTCAAGAAAGCGGTACTTTTGGTCAAAAAAGACCAAAAGTTTGTCCAATATTTCACCATAACTCGTTCAAAGCCCGTTTGCGCGGTTTAGTGTTAAAAGTGGCACAAGTATTCTTTTTTGACAATTTGAATCTCGTTTTGTGTTTTGAGTGTCAAGAATCGCAAGAAGTGTTACTTTTGGTCAAAAAGACCAAAAATTTGTCGATTATTTCACCATAACTCGTTCAAAGCCATTTGCGCGTTTTAGAGTTAAAAGCGGCACAAGTATTTTTTTTTTTACAGTTTTAATGTCCTTTTTGTGTTTTAAAGTCAAGAATCTCAAGAAAGTGGTGCTTTTGGTCAAAAAAGACAAAAGTTTTGTCGAATATTTCACCATAACACGTTTTAAAGACCATTTGCGCCTTTTAGGGTTAAAGAGGCACAAGTATTTTTTTTTTTCCAATTTTAATCACGTTTTTGTGTTTTAGAGTCAAGAATCTCAAGAAAGTGGTGCTTTTGGTAAAAAAGACCAAAATTTTGTCGAATATTTCACCATAACTCGTTCAAAGCCCATTTGCGCGTTTTAGAGTTAAAAGCGGCACAAGTATTTTTTTTTTACAGTTTTAATGTCCTTTTTGTGTTTTAAAGTCAAGAATTTCAAGAAAGTGGTGCTTTTGGTCAAAAAGACAAAAGTTTGTCCAATATTTCACCATAACTCGTTCAAAGCCCGTTTGTGCGGTTTAGTGTTAAAAGTGGCACAAGTATTCTTTTTTGACAATTTGAATCTCGTTTTTTGTGTTTTAGTGTCAAGAATCGCAAGAAAGTGTTACTTTTGGTCAAAAAAGACCAAAAATTTGTCGATTATTTCACCATAACTCGTTCAAAGCCCATTGCGCGTTTTAGAGTTAAATCGGCACAAGTATTTTTTTTTTACAATTTTAATCTCGTTTTTGTGTTTTAGAGTCAAGAATCTCAAGAAAGTGTGCTTTGGTCAAAAAAGACCAAAAGTTTGTCGAATATTTCACCATAACTTGTGTTAAGCCCATTTGCGCGTTTTAGATTAAGAGCGCCGCAAGTATTTTTTTTACAATTGTAATCTCGTTTTGTGTTTTTAGAGTCAAGAATCTCAAGAAAGTGGTGCTTTTGGTCAAAAAAGACCAAGAGTTTTTCGAATATTTCACCATAACTCTTTTTAAGCTCATTTGCGCGTTTTAGGGTTAAAAGCGGGACAAGTTTTTTTTTTGGACGATTTTACTCTCGTTTTTGTGTTTAAGAGTTAAGAATCTCAAGAAAGTGGTGCTTTGGGTCAAAAAGACCGAAAGTTTATCGAATATTTCACCATAACTCGTTTTAAGACCATTTGCTGCTTTTAGGGTTAAAAGCGGTACAAATATTTTTTTGACAGTTTTAATCTCCTTTTTGTGTTTTAGAGTCAAGAATCTCAAGACAGTGGTGCTTTTGGTCAAAAAAGACCAAAAGTTTGTCGAATATTTCACCATCACTCGTTTTTAAGACCATTTGCGCGTTTAGTGTTACAAGCGGCTTAAGTATTTTTTTTTGACAGTTTTAATCTCGTTTTAGTGTTTTAGTGTCAGAAATCACAAGAAAGTGGTCCTTTTGGTCCAAAAAGACCAAAAGTTTTTCGAATATTTCACCATAACTCGTTTTAAGACCATTTGCGCCTTTTAGGGTTAAAAGCGGCACAAATATTTTTTTTGACAATTTGAATCTCGTTTTTGTGTTTTAGAGTCAAGAATCTCAAGAAAGTGGTGCTTTTGGTAAAAAAAGACCAAAATTTTGTCGAATATTTTCACCATAACTCGTTTTAAGCCCATTTGCGCGTTTTTTGAGTAAAAAGCGACACAAGTATTTTTTTTCTTTTTGCTATTTTAATTTCGTTTTTGTATTTTAGTGCCAGAATCTCAAGAAAGCGGTACTTTTGGTCAAAAAGACCAAAAGTTTGTCAAATATTTCACCATAACTCGTTCAAAGCCCGTTTGCGCGGTTTAGTGTTAAAAGCGGCACAAGTATTCTTTTTTGACAATTTGAATCTCGTTTTTGTGTTTTAGTGTCAAGAATCGCAAGAAAGTGTTCCTTTTGGTCAAAAAAGACCAAAAATTTGTCGATTATTTCACCATAACTCGTTCAAGCCCATTTGCGCGTTTTAGAGTTAAAAGCGGCACAAGTATTTTTTTTACAGTTTTAATGTCCTTTTTGTGTTTTAAAGTCAAGAATCTCAAGAAAGTGGTGCTTTTGGTCAAAAAAGACCAAAAGTTTGTCGAATATTTCACCATAACACGTTTTAAGACCATTTGCGCCTTTTAGGGTTAAAAGAGGCACAAGTATTTTTTTTTTACAATTTTAATCTCGTTTTTGTGTTTTAGAGTCAAGAATCTCAAGAAAGTGGTGCTTTTGGTCAAAAAAGACCAAAAGTTTGTCGAATATTTCACCATAACTTGTGTTAAGCCCATTTGCGCGTTTTAGATTAAGAGCGCCGCAAGTATTTTTTTTACAATTGTAATCTCGTTTTTGTGTTTTAGAGTCAAGAATCTCAAGAAAGTGGTGCTTTTGGTCAAAAAAGACCAAGAGTTTTTCGAATATTTCACCATAACTCTTTTTAAGCTCATTTGCGCGTTTTAGGGTTAAAAGCGGGACAAGTGTTTTTTTTGGACGATTTTACTCTCGTTTTTGTGTTTAAGAGTTAAGAATCTCAAGAAAGTGGTGCTTTGGGTAAAAAGACCGAAAGTTTATCGAATATTTCACCATAACTCGTTTAAGACCATTTGCTGCTTTTAGGGTTAAAAGCGGTACAAATATTTTTTTTTGACAGTTTTAATCTCCTTTTTGTGTTTAGAGTCAAGAATCTCAAGAAAGTGGTGCTTTTGTTCAAAAAGACCAAAAGTTTGTCGAATATTTCACCATCACTCGTTTTAAGACCATTTGCGCGTTTTGTGTTACAAGCGGCTTAAGTATTTTTTTTTGACAGTTTTAATCTCGTTTTAGTGTTTTAGTGTCAGAAATCACAAGAAAGTGGTCCTTTTGGTCCAAAAAGACCAAAAGTTTTTCGAATATTTCACCATAACTCGTTTTAAGACCATTTGCGCCTTTTAGGGTTAAAAGCGGCACAAATATTTTTTTTGACAATTTGAATCTCGTTTTTGTGTTTTAGAGTCAAGAATCTCAAGAAAGTGGTGCTTTTGGTCAAAAAAAGACCAAAATTTTGTTGAATATTGTCGAATATTTCACCATAACTCGTTTTAAGACCATTTGCGCCTTTTAGGGTTAAAAGAGGCACAAGTATTTTTTTTTCCAATTTTAATCACGTTTTTGTGTTTTAGAGTCAAGAATCTCAAGAAAGTGGTGCTTTTGGTAAAAAAAGACCAAAATTTTGTCGAATATTTCACCATAACTCGTTTTAAGCCCATTTGCGCGTTTTTGAGTTAAAAGCGACACAAGTATTTTTTTTCTTTTTGCTATTTTAATTTCGTTTTTGTATTTTAGTGCCAGAATCTCAAGAAAGCGGTACTTTTCGTCAAAAAAGACCAAAAGTTTGTCCAATATTTCACCATAACTCGTTCAAAGCCCGTTTGCGCGGTTTAGTGTTTAAAAGTGGCACAAGTATTCTTTTTTGACAATTTGAATCTCGTTTTTGTGTTTTAGTGTCAAGAATCGCAAGAAAGTGTTACTTTTGGTCAAAAAAGACCAAAAAATTGTCGATTATTTCACCATAACTCGTTCAAAGCCCATTTGCGCGTTTTAGAGTTAAAAGCGGCACAAGTATTTTTTTTTTACAGTTTTAATGTCCTTTTTGTGTTTTAAAGTCAAGAATCTCAAGAAAGTGGTGCTTTTGGTCAAAAAAGACCAAAAGTTTGTCGAATATTTCACCATAACACGTTTTAAGACATTTGCGCCTTTTAGGGTTAAAAGAGGCACAAGTATTTTTTTTTTACAATTTTAATCTCGTTTTTGTGTTTTAGAGTCAAGAATCTCAAGAAAGTGGTGCTTTTGGTCAAAAAAGACCAAAAGTTTGTCGAATATTTCACCAAAACTCGTGTTAAGCCCATTTGCGCGTTTTCGATTAAGAGCGCCGCAAGTATTTTTTTTACAATTTTAATCTCGTTTTTTGTGTTTTAGAGTCAAGAATCTGAAGAAAGTGGTGCTTTTGGTCAAAAAAGACCAAGAGTTTTTCGAATATTTCACCATAACTCTTTTTAAGCTCATTTGCGCGTTTTAGGGTTAAAAGCGGGACAAGTGTTTTTTTTGGACGATTTTACTCTCGTTTTTGTGTTTAAGAGTTAAGAATCTCAAGAAAGTGGTGCTTTGGGTCAAAAAGACCGAAAGTTTATCGAATATTTCACCATAACTCGTTTTAAGACCATTTGCTGCTTTTAGGGTTAAAAGCGGTACAAATATTTTTTTGACAGTTTTAATCTCCTTTTGTGTTTTGGAGTCAAGAATCTCAAGAAAGTGGTGCTTTTGGTCAAAAAAGACCAAAAGTTTGTCGAATATTTCACCATCACTCGTTTTAAGACCATTTGCGCGTTTTTGTGTTACAAGCGGCTTAAGTATTTTTTTTTTGACAGTTTTAATCTCGTTTTAGTGTTTTAGTGTCAGAAATCACAAGAAAGTGGTCCTTTTGGTCCAAAAAGACCAAAAGTTTTTCGAATATTTCACCATAACTCGTTTTAAGACCATTTTGCGCCTTTTAGGGTTAAAAGCGGCACAAATATTTTTTTTGACAATTTGAATCTCGTTTTGTGTTTTAGAGTCAAGAATCTCAAGAAAGTGGTGCTTTTGGTCAAAAAAGACCAAAAGTTTGTCGAATATTGTCGAATATTTCACCATAACTCGTTTTAAGACCATTTGCGCCTTTTAGGGTTAAAAGAGGCACAAGTATTTTTTTTTCCAATTTTAATCACGTTTTTGTGTTTTAGAGTCAAGAATCTCAAGAAAGTGGTGCTTTTGGTAAAAAAAGACCAAAATTTGTCGAATATTTCACCATAACTCGTTTTAAGCCCATTTGCGCGTTTTTGAGTTAAAAGCGACACAAGTATTTTTTTTCTTTTTGCTATTTTAATTTCGTTTTTGTATTTTAGTGCCAGAATCTCAAGAAAGCGGTACTTTTGGTCAAAAAGACCAAAAGTTTGTCGAATATTTCACCATAACTCGTTCAAAGCCCGTTTGCACGGTTTAGTGTTAAAAGCGGCACAAGTATTCTTTTTTGACAATTTGAATCTCGTTTTTGTGTTTTAGTGTCAAGAATCGCAAGAAAGTGCTACTTTTGGTCAAAAAGACAAAAAAATTTGTCGATTATTTCACCATAACTCGTTCAAAGCCCATTTGCGCGTTTTAGAGTTAAAAGCGGCACAAGTATTTTTTTTTGACAGTTTTAATGTCCTTTTTGTGTTTTAAAGTCAAGAATCTCAAGAAAGTGGTGCTTTTGGTCAAAAAAGACCAAAAGTTTGTCGAATATTTCACCATAACACGTTTTAAGACCATTTGCGCCTTTTAGGGTTAAAAGAGGGACAAGTATTTTTTTTTTACAATTTTATTCTCGTTTTTGTGTTTTAGAGTCAAGAATCTCAAGAAAGTGGTGCTTTTGGTCAAAAAAACCAAAAGTTTTTCGAATATTTCACCATCACTCGTTTTAAGACCATTTGCGCGTTTGTGTTAAAAGCGGCTTAAATATTTTTTTTGACAGTTTTAATCTCGTTTTGTGTTTTAGTGTCAGAAATCTCAAGAAAGTGGTTCTTTTGGTCCAAAAAGACCAAAAGTTTTTCGAATATTTCACCATAACTCGTTTTAAGACCATTTGCGACTTTTAGGGTTAAAAGCGGCACAAATATTTTTTTTGACAATTTGAATCTCATTTTTGTATTTTAGAGTCAAGAATCTCAAGAAAGTGGTGCTTTTGGTCAAAAAAGACCAAAAGTTTGTCGATATTTTTCACCATAACTCGTTTTAAGACCATTTGCGCCTTTTACTGTTAAAAGCGGCACAAGTATTTTTTTTGACAGTTTTAATGTCCTTTTTGTGTTTTAGAGTCAAGATTCTCAAGAAAGTGGTGCTTTTGGTCAAAAAGACCAAAAGTTTGTCGAATATTTCACCATCACTCGTTTTAAGACCATTTGCGCGTTTTAATGATAAAAGCGGCTTAAGTATTTTTTTTGACAGTTTTAATCTTCTTTTTGTGTTTTAGTGTCAGAAATCTCAAGAAAGTGGTCCTTTTGGTCCAAAAAGACCAAAAGTTTTTCGAATATTTCACCATAAATATTTTTAAAACCATTTGCGCCTTTTAGCGTTAAAAGAGGCACACATATTTTTTTTGACAGTTTTAATGTCCTTTTTGTGTTTTAGAGTCAAGAATCTCAAGAAAGTGGTGCTTTTGGTCAAAAAAGACCAAACGTTTGTCGAATATTTCACCATAACACGTTTTAAGACCATTTGCGCCTTTTAGGGTTAAAAGAGATAACACGTTTTAAGACCATTTGCGCCTTTTAGGGTTAAAAGAGGCACAAATATTTTTTTGACAGTTTTAATGTCGTTTTTGTGTTTTAGAGTCAAGAATCCCAAGAAAGTGGCGCTTTTGGTCAGAATAGACCAAAGACTTGTCGAATATTTCACCATAACTCATTTTAAGACCATTTTCGCCTTTTAGGGTTAAAAGCGGCACAAGTTTTTTTTGACAATTTTAATCTCGTTTATGAGTTTTAGAGTCAATAATCTCAAGAAAATGGTGCTTTTGGTCAAAAAAGACCAAAAGTTTGTCGAATATTTCACCATAACTCGTTTTAAGACCATTTGCGCCTTTTAGGATTAAAAGCGGGACAAGTATTTTTTTTATTGTTTTAATCTCCTTTTTGTGTTTTAGAGTCAAGAATCTCAAGAAAGTGGTGCTTTTGGTCGAAAAAGACCAAAAGTTTGTCGAATATTTCACCATCACTCGTTTTAAGACCATTTGCCCGTTTTAGTGATAAAAGCGGCTTAAGTATTTTTTTTTGACAGTTTTAATCTCCTTTTTGTGTTTTGGTGTCAGAAATCTCAAGAAAGTGGTTCTTTTGGTCCAAAAAGACCAAAAGTTTTTCGAATATTTCACCATAACTCGTTTTAAGACCATTTGCGCCTTTTAGGGTTAAAGCGGCACAAATATTTTTTTTGACAATTTGAATCTCGTTTTTTGTGTTTTAGAGTCAAGAATCTCAATAAAGTGGTGTTTTTGGTCTAAAAAGACCAAAAGTTTGTCGAATATTTCACCATAACTCGTTTTAAAACCATTTGCGCCTTTTACTGTTAAAAGCGGCACAAGTATTTTTTTTGATAATTTGAATCTCGTTTTTGTGTTTTAGTGTCAAGAATCTCAAGAAAGTGCTACTTTTAGTCAAAAAAGACCAAAAGTTTGTCGATTATTTCACCATAACTTGTTTCCAGCCCATTTGCGCTTTTGAGGGCTAAAACAACACAAGTAATTTTTTAAAAAATTTTAATCTCATTTTTGTGTTTTATAGTCAAGAATCTCAAGAAAGTGGTGCTTTTGGTCAAAGAAGACCAAAAGTTTTTCGAATATTTCACCATAACTCTTTTTAAGCTCATTTGCGCGTTTTAGTGTTAAAAGTAGCACAAGTTTTTTTTTTTTGACAATTTGAATCTGTTAGAATCTTAAGTTTTGATGAAGACTAAAATATAAAAGAATAGACCAAGTACTTAGAAAGCAATAGGTTAACATAGGATCCCAAGTAAGAGTGCAACCGGATGTGGATTTACTTCCGAATAGACTAGGACTCGCGCACGCGGATGAATGATTTATCCCCCAGCGGCAGCGAGTAACTCACTAGGGAATTAACTTAGTCCATGAGCATTAGGTACACAAAACCTTAAGACTAAGCTATGATTCAACCGGAAGTGAAATTGCTTCCTGTTAGATTTAGACTGGCGCAGGCTGATAGAATAGAATAACCCCAAGCGTTAGTGAAAAAGCCACGTCAAGTGAAATTGCTTCCTGATAGATTTAGGCTGGCACAGACTGATAGAGGTAATATAACCCTAAGCGTCAGTGAATCAGCTACGTCAAGTGAAATTGCTTCCTGTTAGATTTAGACTGGCACAGGCTGATAAAAGAGATATAACCCTAAGCGTCAGTGAGTTTACCACGTCAAGTAGAAGTGCTTCCGGATACACCTTAGACTTAGGGAACGCCCACTGCATGTGACTATGTGCTTATATTGCTAAACTAACGTTCAAGTGCAGCACACTAAGTAAGGTTGCTTCCGCAAGCAATCAGAATGTCAGAACGTTCAGAGATGCAGTGTCAGAATGCTTATGTCAGAGCAGAGGTGTCAGGACTACTTTTCAGAGATAAAGCAAGTCAACCCTGCTATGCATTGATGAAGCATTTAATGGGCAAACGGTAACAAGGGAAAAAACGGCCACATTCAAACGGCTAGCCCACCTACCAAGAGTTCAAAATGTTTGAAGACTATATAAGGGAGCTCAACTTCATTTATGAAAAAATTAATTATCTTTGAATACTCTTGAGAGAAGTTAGAGCGAGAAACTAAGAACACCTTCAAGCATTCAAAGCTGCCCAGAAAAAAAAAGAGCATTTAACACATCGAGTGATCCTTTTCACCTACTTATTCTGTACTCTTTGTTGTTAAGTCTCTTCTTGTTATAAGAGCATTGATTGTACTTAAGTGTGTAACACCATCTGTTCTTTGAGAGAACTTAGTCAGAAAATCCTTTAAGTGTAAAGGTTAACCCCTTGCTTGGTGTGAGGGGGAGTTTGTTAGAAAGGTTACAAGTGAGCCTGTGTAAAACTTGTTGTAAGGTTACAAGTGATCCCGTGCAAAACTTGCGGTTGTAAGGTTTCAGGTGAACCCGATTTAAAACCTGAGATATAGTGGAACTCGGCCTGGGAGGTTGAGGACTGGACGTAGGTCAGGTAGACCGAACCAGTATAACTCTTGTGTTGTTTTTATTTGAGCATTTATTTTGAAGCACAATTCACCCCCCTCTTGTGTATCCATTACTTTCATTTGGTATCAGAGCGGGTCTTTCTCACTCGATTCCAACGAATCCAGAAAGCAAAGATCTAGTAATGGATACAGACTATTCTCTACCAGATGTCTCTGTTCAACCCAACAAGCCCCCAGGCTTCGATGGGTACAACTATTCATTCTGGAAGTTCAGAATGGAGACTTATATCAAGTCAAGTGACATTAGACTATGGGACGTGATCGAACGTGGGGATCAAACTCCCTTAGATGAGGATGGATTTGGTAAGGTGAGAGCCAGATACACTCCTGAGGACTATGCTCTAGTCCAATTGAACCATAGGGCTATGCACTACATCCAGTGTGCTCTCAGCCCCAAAGAGTATCACAGGATCAGCCACCACAAAAATGCTAAAGATATGTGGGAGGCTCTTGAGGCTGCTCACTCCGGAACCAGGGGAGTAAAAGCAAGACGTGTTGAGATGCTGGTGGAAGAGTTTCACAAATTCGCCATGCTAAGCCCCACTGAGCCTATCAGAGAGCTAGAGCTCAGGTTCACACATCTCATCAACAATTTGGCCTCGCTGGGTAAGGATATTCCTGAAAGAGAGCAAGTAAGCAAGATCCTAAAGATCTTGAAGGGTGACTGGATCACCAAAGTAACTATCTTGCAGGAAGTGCAAGGAGAATCAACCAGCTCCATCACCGCACTATTTGGCTCTCTTGCTGAATACGAACCTACCTTGCTGGCCATGAGAGCTCCTCAAGTCTTATCCAAGAACAAGAACCTTGCCCTTGTTGCTCCCAGCAAGAAAATCAATGATGATGATGAGGATGATGAGGAAGAAATGGATGATGAGGAGATGCCAATGATGGTGAGGAAATTCAGAAAGTTCTTCAGAAAGAAAGGAGGCTATCAGAGAGGTGACTCCAGCCAGAAGAAGGGACACAAGAAGGAGAAGGCCCCTGTATGCTTTGAATGCAACAAGCCCGGTCACTTCAAGGCTGAGTGTCCCAGTCTACAGAGGTCAAAAGGCAAAGACAAAAGAAAAGCCTTCGTCTCCTCCATTTGGGTGAATAGCTCAGATGACGAAGCAAGTGATGAAGAAGAAGTTGCCAACCTCTGCCTGGTAGCTAGAGAAGATGATGAGGAAGCATCTTCAGATCTTGACCTCACCAACGAAGATCATGAGGTAACTCTTTCTGAACTACAAGAGGCTTACAATGAGGTTCATGAAAAATTCTCTAAACTGTATAAAGCCTATAAAGTGTTGAAAACTAAAAAGGAATCACTTGAGTCCAAGGTGGACTCACTAAGTGAAGAACTAGCGGAAGCTAGAAAGCTTCCAGTAGTGAATGGCCAGGGTTCTCCCCAAGTAGAACCCAACGCCCCAACACTTGAGAGCTGCCCTAATTGCAGCATAATCTCAGCTGAGAAAGACAAGCTGCAAAATGCCCTGCAGAAGTTTACAAATGGCTCTGAAATGTTAAGTATAATTTTAATGAACCAAAGGGCTTATAGGGATAGGACTGGCTTAGGATATACTCCTAGAGAAAAAAAGTGGGTAGAACCTAAAGTAAAGCCCTACTTAAAGTTCTTCCATAAAGCCACTAGTCATAGCTCCTCACCCTTCAGCTTCTGTAACTACTGCAACAGGAAAGGACACTCCACGTCCACCTGTAATGCCAAGAAGCATGGAGCAAGTAGCTCTTACAAATGGGTCCCTAAAGGAACCAAGGCTACAAAGGATCCTCCACCCGCAAAGGAAACCAAGAGAGGACAAGGATCCCAAGCCTGGAACCATCCCATAGGGAAAACCCAAGAGCCTAGAGCCAGCACTAGGCCAGAGGCTCCAAATGATCATAAGCCCAAGGTTAAGGCCAATACTAGACCAAGGGCACTAAAAACTAATGACAGAGGACCCAAGAGAGGTTGGGTACCTAAGATTGTTTGATTATTTCAGGTATGTCTCAAGGCATCCAAGAACAGAAAATGGTACATCGATAGCGGATGCTCGAGGCATATGACGGGAGACAGAGACAAGTTCAAATCTCTGGTGATCAAAGATGGAGCCACAGTGACCTTTGGAGGAAATCAAAGTGGTAAGATCACTGGAGTTAGAGAAGTCGGACCAGTCAAAGATGTCTATCTAGTGGACGGTCTCTGTCACAACCTGCTAAGCGTAAGTCAAAGCACTGACAAAGGTAACTGGGTAATTTTTGATTCAAATGAGTGCTTAATAGTTGATAAGCAGGATCTGAATTTAGACAAGGCCAATTTAAAATATAAACTTAAGGCCAATAGAAACGGAAACCTATATACCTTGGACTTATGTCAACAGCTAGAAGAAAAATGTTTAATATCTAGTGACGAGAATAGTTGGCTTTGGCATAAGAGGTTAGCTCATGTTAATTTTACTCAACTTGATATGCTAATAAAAAAGGAGCTAGCCATAGGTATTCCAACATTCAAAGTAAAGCATGATTTTATTTGTGAATCCTGCCAACGAGGGAAGCAAACAAAGTCCTCGTTTAAAACCAAGAAGAGAGTCTCCACCAGCAGGCCCTTGGAACTAATCCATATGGATTTGGTTGGGCCAGCGAGAGTGAAGAGCTTGGGTGGGAACCTATATGCTCTAGTGGTGGTGGATGACTATTCAAGGTTCACTTGGACTATGTTTCTTGCCTCTAAGCAAGATGCCTTTGATGCTTTTGCTGTCCTGGCTAAGAAAGTGCAGAATGAGAGAGAGCTCAAAATCACAGCCATAAGGACAGACCATGGAGGAGAGTTTGAGAACCATAGCTTCTCTGAGCTATGTGAGCAAAACGGCATTGAACATAACTTCTCAGCTCCTAGGACTCCTCAGCAAAATGGAGTGGTCGAAAGGAAGAACAGGGTTCTGACAGAGATGGATAGAAGCATGCTCAACGAGAAAGAGGTTTCTCAAGTGTTCTGGGCGGACGCTATGAGCACTGCTTGCTATATCTCCAACAGAGCTTATGTTCGCAAGGGCTTGGATAAGACTCCATACGAGCTATACAAAGGGAGGAAGCCGAACATCAGCCACCTCAGAATATTTGGATCAAAATGCTACGTGCATAATAATGGAAAGGTAAATTTGGGTAAGTTTGATCCAAAGGCTGATGTAGGTATATTCATAGGATATTCCCTTAGGAGTAAAGCATATAGGATATACAACATGAGAACTAAAACTGTAGAAGAATCAATGCATGTTGTATTTGATGAAACTCCTACATGGGGACAATCCACAGAAGATGATGAAGCACTAAATCTTCCAAAACTACCATCATCTTCCTCACCACCAAAAGAAACACCAACAAGCAATCCCAAAGAAGAAGGTGAACCCAGTGATGAACCTGGAGTGCAATCCATGCCTGAGGAGGCACAGTTGCCAATAGCTAGGAGACATCACAGGGATCATCCTCTTGATCAAGTGCTTGGTGATGTTTCTTCTGGTGTCAGAACTAGAAGACAAGTTCAAAATGAAGTTGAGTTTGGAGCATTCCTATCTCAAATCGAACCAACTTCAGTTGAACAAGCTCTTGAGGACTGCGACTGGATTATTGCCATGCAGGAAGAGCTAAATCAATTTGAGAAAAGTCAAGTGTGGGAACTAGTCCCAAGGCCGTCTCATCAATCCATAGTGGGGACCAAGTGGGTCTTCAAAAACAAACTGGATGAGACAGGTCAAATCACCAGAAACAAAGCCAGACTAGTAGCCAAAGGATACAACCAAGAAGAAGGCATTGACTATGAAGAAACTTTTGCTCCAGTCACTAGACTTGAAGCAATAAGGATTCTTCTAGCCTTTGCATCCATGAAAGGCTTTAGATTATATCAAATGAATGTAAGGAGTGCATTTCTTAATGGTTATATTAAAGAAGAGGTATATGTAGAACAACCTCCTGGCTTTGAGGACCATAAGCACCCCAAACATGTGTATAGATTAAAGAAAGCTTTATATGGCCTGAAACAAGCTCCTCGAGCTTGGTATGAGAGACTCAGCAGCTTTTTGCTGGGCAAGGGTTTCTCAAGGGGCAAGTTAGATAATACACTGTTTATCCTTCACAAAGATAGAGATATGTTAATTGTCCAAATTTATGTTGATGATATTATATTTGGGGCAACTAACGAGAAGCTTTGTGAAGATTTCTCTAAGACTATGCAGGGTGAATTTGAGATGTCAATGATGGGAGAACTAACGTTCTTCCTAGGCCTGCAAATTAAACAGAAGAAGAATGGAATCTTCATCTCCCAAACTAAGTACTGCAGAGAACTACTCAAAAAGTTTGGGATGGATGAATGCAAGGAGTATGACACTCCTATGAGCACCACTGCAGCACTCGACGCTGACGCAAAGGGTAAATGTGTCAGCCTGCCCATGTACAGGGGAATGATAGGTTCCCTCCTATACTTAACGGCCAGCAGGCCTGATATTCAATTTAGTGTAGGCATGTGTGCTAGGTTTCAAGCCAACCCCAAGGAATCACACTTAACATGTGTTAAACGTATTCTGAGATACCTTGAGGGAACACAAGAACTTGGTCTTTGGTATCCCAGAGGTAACCAAGAGTTCTTGTGGGCTTATTCTGACTCTGACCATGCAGGTTATAAGACAGATAGAAAGAGCACCAGTGGACAATGCGCCTTCCTTGGTGGTTGTCTGGTGTCTTGGGCTAACAAAAAGCAAACCTGCGTGTCCTTATCATCCACTGAGGCAGAATACATTGCTGCTGCAAGCTGTTGTGCACAAGTGCTATGGCTGAAGAACCAATTGAGAGATCTTGGCTTGGAGTTCCCTGAGGCACCCATCCTCTGTGACAACACAAGCACAATTAGCCTCGCCAAGAATCCAGTTCAGCACACAAGGACAAAGCACATTGACGTCAGACATCACTTCATCAGAGACCATGTTCAAAAGAAGGATGTCAAGGTGCAGTTTGTCCCCACACAACAACAGCTTGCTGACATCTTCACCAAGCCTCTGGGGGTTGACCAATTTACTTTCATAAGAGGTGATTTGGGAATGGTAAACCCAAATGAAGTTTAAATTCTATTCATTATACTTGATTGTTTATCACTTACAACAATACTAACTTAGGCATCGGAGTGCCAATATATGTTTTTGCAGGTGCTCAATGTTAAATCTTAAGCAAGTGCAACCGGAAGCAAAACCACTTCCGGATGATCACTCACTGACACTGGATGATCAAGCCAAGAGAGCGCCAGCACAAGTCCAAGAGACACGTCACTTCAGAAAACGCTTCAACTTCTCAAATGAGACGTTATGTCTTCCCTGATAATATGAAGTGACACGTGTCATCAGGTGTGTCGTTCCAACTTAAGTTGTTTACGCTACCCAATGTGTGAAAATGTGAAGAAACATGACCATTTTGCCCTTAGTAACTTTACCTATAAATAGTGTTAGAATCTTAAGTTTTGATGGTGACTAAGGTATGATATGGTCTAGTACTTAAGAGAACATAATCAACACTTAGGAAGGATTAGATGACATGGTTAGAATCCTGAGTTAGATCACTTGAGAATGCAAGATCACTTCCGGATAGATTAGGACTTGCGCACGCGGATGAATGCTTTCATCCCCCAGCGTCAGCAAGTAAATCACTGGGGAAATAACTTAGTCCATGAGAATTAGTACACAACCTTAAGACTAAGCTATGTTTCAATCGGAAGTGAAATTGCTTCCTGTTAGATTTAGACTGGCGCAGGTTGATAAACTAGATATAACCCCGAGCGTCAGTGAAAATGCAACGTCAAGTGAAGTTGCTTCCTGTTAGACTTAGACTGGCGCAGAGCGATAGAATAGATATTACCCCAAGCGTCAGTGAGTCTACTTCGCCAAGTGAAAACACTTCCTGTTGGATTTAGACTGACGCAGGCTGACAGAATAGATATATCCCCAAGCGTCAGTGAATCAGCCTCGTCAAGCGAAATTGCTTCCTGTTAGATTTAGACTTGCACAGGCTGATAAAAGAAGTATAACCCTAAGTGACAGTAAGCTCACCACGACAAGTAAAAGTGCTTCCGATAGCTTAGTGACTAGCGCTGAGTGTTGGAAAGGAATACACTGAGCGAGTGTAAGTATTGGTGAGCTAAATCCTTCATCCAGTGGTTTCACTTCCGGATGAAGAAATGCTTCCGGATACACCTTAGACTAGGGAACACCCACTGCATGTAAGTATGTACTAGGACTAACGTTCAAAGTATACAATACTCTAAATCAGAACATAGTCTAAGTAAGACTACTCCCCATAGCCAACAAGCTTCCCACAGCATGTATAGTTCTTACTGTATTTGATTATACATATTGCTATGTTGGACTAACCAGTATGTGCAGAACCTAATCACACTTCCGGATGCAAATGAGCTTCCGGATGCAAAGACTCTTGGCATTGAACTTCAGAGATTAACACTTGCAGAGCAAGATTGCCACTTCCGGATGAACGATGATCATCCGTCAGCAAGAGTACAAGAGAAAATGTCACATACTCAGAAGTAAGAATGCTTTTGTCAGAGCAGAGGTGTCAGGACTACTTTTCAGTGATAAAGCAAGTCAACCCTGCTAAGCATTTAAGAAGATGTTCCTTCCAACGGTAACAAGAGGATAACAGATATTCAAACAACATTGTTACCTACCAAGCATGAGGAGTATGAGAGATAAGGAGAACATAATCTGAAGATTCATTCAAGGTGTCAAAGCTCATACTGCCCACAAGAGTCAGAGTCCATAAGAGAGCTTCTGATAGCAAGAGAGCATCCAATAGCAAAGCACTCTTATCATTAATGGACAAGTGCTTGGAAGACAAAGTTCCTCTATGATAGCAAGCAGAATGTTAGAGTCCACGAGCTTCACTTCAGTTAGCAAGAGAGCTTCCGATAGTAAGTCTCTTAGCATCCTGGACTTATGCTTGAGGAACGAAGTCCTCATCTGACAACAAGCAAGAGTCAGACCGTACAGTGTATAGATGTCAGAACGACTTTTGCCAGAACAGTGTTGTCAGAACAGTGTTGACAGAACAGCTGGACAAAGCACCCTATTCAGATAAAGCAAAGTCAACTCTGCTGTGCATTAATGAGGACAACGTAAACAAGGCCCAACGGCTATATTCAAACGGCCTTATTGCCTCTCCAACGGTTGGATATTCAGAGGCTGGTATAAAAGGAACATCTACATTCAGAAGAACTGAGAGGGAGAGAGAACAGAGCTTATTGTCTGAAACACTATTCTACATTCCTCTCATCTTCTACTCTCGGACTTAGATATGTAATATTCTTAGAGAGTGATTCTTTTGTGCTTAAGTGAGTAACATCATCTACTCTTAGAGAGAGTCATTCGAGCTTAAGTGTTTAGCACAATCAGTTCATAGAGTGAACATAATTGTAATCTTACATTTTGTAAGGGGGAGCATTTAGAAGTTTTCTAAATCTCCATAGGTTGCAAGTTAGCCCGTAAAACTTGCATTTGTAAGGTTTGCAGGTGAACCCGTTGTAAAACCTGTGGGTTGTTAGGTGAACCCGTGCTCGTAAAACCTAAAGTGTAAAGGCTTCTCTTGTGCCTGGTTTAAACAAGAATAGTGGATTGAAAATCTCAGGTGGAGCCTGGGGACTGGATGTAGGTCTGGGTGACCGAACCAGGATAAATTTATGTGTGCATAAACTTACATTTAAACATTCTATTTTTGCATCACATAACATACTAACTTGTGCATACCATTACTCAGTAACATCATCACCAAGCACAAGCAGTCTTTCGAAAAGAAATAAAGTTTTTATTCCCTCACCCAATTCACCCCCCCTCTTGGGTGACAGCCACGCATTTCATTTGGTATCAGAGCAGGTCACTTGTTTAAAGGATCCAACGATCTCAAGTGTAAAGACCTTGGCTGATTTGGGTTAAAATGTTTTCCAAAGGCTTTGATCATACCATTCCACCTGTGTTAGAAAATATTGATTTTTGTTGGTGGAAAGCAAGAATGGAAAGTTTTATACAATCCACTAGTTTGAAAATGTGGGATATTTTTGAAAATGATTTTGATTTCAAACCAAGAGGAAACTGGACTGAAAAGGAGAAAAATTTGTTTTCCTTAAATATTAGAGCAATGCAAATTTTATACAAAGGCTTAACTGAAAATGATTTCCAGAAAATCAAACATTGCTCTAGTGCTAAAGACATTTGGAATACTCTTGATGTGATATATGCTTCTAACCCATCTCTTGAAAGCGCAGCTGTCCAAAGCTCAACTCGTGCTCATTGTGGATCATCTACTGATGAGCTTCTGGAAGCTGATATTGAGGAAGCAGGCTTCAGTGAGGAGAGTATCCATTTCTGCCTAGAAGATTCAGAAAGTGAGGTATCTGGATTTGAACTTGAACTTTCTAAATTGCAAGATGCATACAATGAGTTATATACCGAATATTGTAAACTTGCAAAAGAACTTCTAGGCTTAAAAGAAAAAGATAGGAAACTTGAAAAACTAATTTCTTCTTCTACGTCCAAAGTTTCCAAGGTTTCTTTTAAAGAATTAGTGGTTCCGATAGTTAGCCCACGATCGGCAGGGAAAACTTCAACATGTCTTGAAAAATGTTTTGACTGTAAACACTTGTTGAAGGAAAAAGAAGAGCTTTCAAAAGAAACTGAGATTTCAAAGGAACAAAAAGCTTTTCTAAAGAAAACTAATCATGATAATGATAGAAAACCCCATTTTGATTATCATTCCATTATCTGTCATTATTGTGGTAGATTAGGACATATTTCTCACACATGCAGTCTTAGAAGAAATCTAAATGTGAGAAATAAATTTGTATGGATTCCTAAAGGACAAGTAAGGTCCAGTGCTAACCAAGTAGGACCCAAGTACAAATGGGTACCAAAACATCCTCCTAGTGCCTTACTTGTGCAGGAAAGATCAAGAGTTTCTCTTACCCCAAAGGAGAGAACTCGTGGCGATGCAACTGCTGAAAACCCCTGGTACAATCATAAGAAGCAATGTGCAACCACCAGGAACAATGGTTCTGTCTCAAGGATGAGCTATCACAAAGTTCCATTCAACTATCCTGAGAAGAACAAGAGAGAGTGGACTCCTCGATCAACATTGAAAAGGCACTTGAATCCTAACTCTCAGAAGAAAGTGCTTCGAACCAAGGATAAGTATAGAAGATCTTCTTGGGAAAGGCAATTCCGAGGTTCAGCAAGACTCAGGACTTTATCTCATCTGAACAATCAGTCAAGTCTTGATAAGCATTCGTCACGCATAGATGGTGATATCATTCCTACCTTCCTCTTTACTCGAACAATCACTTGGGTAGTAAATGCATGATGGGCTTAATAGTTTTACTCATATATGCTTAGCGAATCTTTTAAGGGCGTCTTTCATGAAAGAAAATAGTTTATGCATTCACCTTGATTTTTGAAAGATCCTTTTGATATACAAACTTTCAAAACAAATTCTGATCCTCTTTAAATCTACATGACAACCATACCTCATGATAGCACTCAAAAGTTATTTCTGATTTTCCATTTCATGTGGTATCTCTTGCATCAAGCTTTTCAATGCATAAGCAGCTATGGTTTCGAGAACAATACATCCCTCTTAATTACATCTTTAAGTTCTCAATCTACTAATGATCTCAGTTCAAGTTTGTGGTTTAAGAATGTTGACACAGATTATTGAAGCTTGAACAATGAATATAACCAAGAGAGAATGACAACGAAAATGTCTCTTATCAAGATGTGTGGAATGGCTATACCAACCCTGAGAAACTCTCGCCAATACACATGAGCATTTCTATCCCTTACATATTCTGTTGTGAAATTAAATGGATAGACTCTCTCTTGTCTGACATGCATTAGAAATCTTAGGAAATGCCTTGAATTGAACTCTGCTAAGATCTGTAAAACATGGCATAGAATCACAAGCATGCTATAATCTGTATTAATTTCAAGCTTGTTGATATCCTAAGAACAATGAGATCACACTGAGCATATCTAGAAGAACTTGAGCAAAAAAATTTGGAAATTATTCTCGTAATCATATGCTGAAATTTGGTTGTTTTTGTAAACCGAATTTAGTCTTAAAATCAAACTATTCTGTGAGCATGAAAATTTCCAGTATTTCATTTTTGTGAGGATGAAGATTTTTCAAAATTTCATTGTGTTAAAAATTCACATGTCTTCATGATCTAACATGAACATCCTTGAGGCATATTTATTGAACTATACTTGCTTATGAAACTCTGAAAGTATGCCACCTGTTTGATACTCTTTGTACTATAACATTGATATTTATCTATGAGAGTATAAATAGAGTTCATGTCTTGATAGTGAAACTATGTGAACGTATAGACAATTTCAAAATTAGTTTTCACATAATCATTGTTCATATTTTCTTAAACCAACTAGCAAGCATGATTTCTTAAAATTATTAACTTGTGGTGATTAACACAGATTGACTTGAATGTCCAGAGGATGGTCTCCAATGTTAAATCTTAAGTTCTTTCACTGACCATCAGAAAAGCACTTGTTTCCTCAAGCACATGAAGGCCCAATCATCAAGTTTGAGCAAGGATGCTTTCGCAACAATCAGCGCTTTCGATAGCAGGCCAACTATTGAACCATGGGAAGAGTAGAGTGACTGCCCAGTCATGTCTGCTTTTGGTTGTAGCTCAGCCTGCCGAAGCGAATCATCAAAGCACTTGCACTAGGGGTTTCCACTTGAGATAGCACATCTCTTGAAGATGTCAGGAAGCATGCTTATCTGCATATGATTAAGATTCATGAGTCTAATAGAGTCTGGAGATTCCTCATCTGTGGTAACATCTACACCTTACCATCTCTTATATATGATGCATACATGGCATTGGTAAGGGTGTCAATTTAGGATTTCTTTGCTCAATCTGCATTGACTTCAAAATCATTCACTGCTTTAGAAAATCATCCTAGCTCACACATCTGTATCCTTTATATGACACGCTGGAAAGTAAATTGATAACATACCTCTCTTATATGCTTCCTTTCTTGATTCAGTAATGATTAACCTTAATATAGAAGAGAAGTAAAGGACATTACTCGATAATGATCCCTTGAAAATAGAGAGTTGCATGCTGTCATAGATAATAAACTCTTGAGATGCTGTGATGCAATTATTTGGAAATTATTTTTGGCACTTTAAACTCACAAATTTCATTTGACTTGATTTCATTTTTCACATGGTATCACAAATTTCACTTGGCATTCAATCATTTCATTTGATATCACAAGTTCAAACTCACATATTTCATTTGATTTCATTTGGTATCACGAATTTAAAAATCACAAATTTTCAATTGATATCATAATCATCATTTTAAACACACCAAAATTATTTTGATATCATGTTAATCATTTCAAGAGGGTCAAAATTACTTTTGATGTCTTTTATATTTAAAAAGGAACTTTCACCTTCAAAAAGAGAACTGTTTTTGTATGTTTTGATCTAGACTTAATTATTGCAAAACATGTTCTGTTATCTTGCATAATGGTTAGGGAGAGTAAACACACTTAGAATACTGAATCAATATTTTCTTCCTTCTGTCTCACACTGTTTAGTTATCCTACATAATATTTAGGGAGAATAGGGAGAAATATTAGGTAGAAAGCCCATTCCTAGGAGAACGATAGAAGTATCCCCATCCCTAAGGCTAGCTTGCACTTGTTGAATTTTGATGAAGCCAAAAGGGGGAGAGAAATGAGACACGAGATGTCTAGAGATGAGACATGAGATGTCTAGAGCTGAAAGATAAGATATCTGGGGAGAGAACTGGGAATGAAATATAGCTCTGGAAGTGATCTAAGTTTAATTATGTTCTCTAGTCATCTATGGGTTTGTCATCATCAAAAAGGGGGAGAATGTTAGAATCTTAAGTTTTGATGGTGACTAAGGTATGATATGGTCTAGTACTTAAGAGAACATAATCAACACTTAGGAAGGATTAGATGACATGGTTAGAATCCTGAGTTAGATCACTTGAGAATGCAAGATCACTTCCGGATAGATTAGGACTTGCGCACGCGGATGAATGCTTTCATCCCCCAGCGTCAGCAAGTAAATCACTGGGGAAATAACTTAGTCCATGAGAATTAGTACACAACCTTAAGACTAAGCTATGTTTCAATCGGAAGTGAAATTGCTTCCTGTTAGATTTAGACTGGCGCAGGTTGATAAACTAGATATAACCCCGAGCGTCAGTGAAAATGCAACGTCAAGTGAAGTTGCTTCCTGTTAGACTTAGACTGGCGCAGAGCGATAGAATAGATATTACCCCAAGCGTCAGTGAGTCTACTTCGCCAAGTGAAAACACTTCCTGTTGGATTTAGACTGACGCAGGCTGACAGAATAGATATATCCCCAAGCGTCAGTGAATCAGCCTCGTCAAGCAAAATTGCTTCCTGTTAGATTTAGACTTGCACAGGCTGATAAAAGAAGTATAACCCTAAGTGACAGTAAGCTCACCACGACAAGTAAAAGTGCTTCCGATAGCTTAGTGACTAGCGCTGAGTGTTGGAAAGGAATACACTGAGCGAGTGTAAGTATTGGTGAGCTAAATCCTTCATCCAGTGGTTTCACTTCCGGATGAAGAAATGCTTCCGGATACACCTTAGACTAGGGAACACCCACTGCATGTAAGTATGTACTAGGACTAACGTTCAAAGTATACAATACTCTAAATCAGAACATAGTCTAAGTAAGACTACTCCCCATAGCCAACAAGCTTCCCACAGCATGTATAGTTCTTACTGTATTTGATTATACATATTGCTATGTTGGACTAACCAGTATGTGCAGAACCTAATCACACTTCCGGATGCAAATGAGCTTCCGGATGCAAAGACTCTTGGCATTGAACTTCAGAGATTAACACTTGCAGAGCAAGATTGCCACTTCCGGATGAACGATGATCATCCGTCTGCAAGAGTACAAGAGAAAATGTCACATACTCAGAAGTAAGAATGCTTTTGTCAGAGCAGAGGTGTCAGGACTACTTTTCAGTGATAAAGCAAGTCAACCCTGCTAAGCATTTAAGAAGATGTTCCTTCCAACGGTAACAAGAGGATAACAGATATTCAAACAACATTGTTACCTACCAAGCATGAGGAGTATGAGAGATAAGGAGAACATAATCTGAAGATTCATTCAAGGTGTCAAAGCTCATACTGCCCACAAGAGTCAGAGTCCATAAGAGAGCTTCTGATAGCAAGAGAGCATCCAATAGCAAAGCACTCTTATCATTAATGGACAAGTGCTTGGAAGACAAAGTTCCTCTATGATAGCAAGCAGAATGTTAGAGTCCACGAGCTTCACTTCAGTTAGCAAGAGAGCTTCCGATAGTAAGTCTCTTAGCATCCTGGACTTATGCTTGAGGAACGAAGTCCTCATCTGACAACAAGCAAGAGTCAGACCGTACAGTGTATAGATGTCAGAACGACTTTTGCCAGAACAGTGTTGTCAGAACAGTGTTGACAGAACAGCTGGACAAAGCACCCTATTCAGATAAAGCAAAGTCAACTCTGCTGTGCATTAATGAGGACAACGTAAACAAGGCCCAACGGCTATATTCAAACGGCCTTATTGCCTCTCCAACGGTTGGATATTCAGAGGCTGGTATAAAAGGAACATCTACATTCAGAAGAACTGAGAGGGAGAGAGAACAGAGCTTATTGTCTGAAACACTATTCTACATTCCTCTCATCTTCTACTCTCGGACTTAGATATGTAATATTCTTAGAGAGTGATTCTTTTGTGCTTAAGTGAGTAACATCATCTACTCTTAGAGAGAGTCATTCGAGCTTAAGTGTTTAGCACAATCAGTTCATAGAGTGAACATAATTGTAATCTTACATTTTGTAAGGGGGAGCATTTAGAAGTTTTCTAAATCTCCATAGGTTGCAAGTTAGCCCGTAAAACTTGCATTTGTAAGGTTTGCAGGTGAACCCGTTGTAAAACCTGTGGGTTGTTAGGTGAACCCGTGCTCGTAAAACCTAAAGTGTAAAGGCTTCTCTTGTGCCTGGTTTAAACAAGAATAGTGGATTGAAAATCTCAGGTGGAGCCTGGGGACTGGATGTAGGTCTGGGTGACCGAACCAGGATAAATTTATGTGTGCATAAACTTACATTTAAACATTCTATTTTTGCATCACATAACATACTGACTTGTGCATACCATTACTCAGTAACATCATCACCAAGCACAAGCAGTCTTTCGAAAAGAAATAAAGTTTTTATTCCCTCACCCAATTCACCCCCCCTCTTGGGTGACAGCCACGCATTTCAAATAGGACTTCATTTTTTTTACTTTCACTTTTCACTTTCACTCACAAATTCTCTGCACACATTCTTCATCTTCATCTATGTTCTTCATTCTCTTCATACATCCTTTCGCATTTTACCACCAACCCACACAAAAATGGCCGAATCTTATGAAACAAACCCAGTTTCAAGGAAACCTTCCTCATCTAAGAAACACAAGTCAAAATCTGGGAAATCAAGTCATAAACATTCTGGAAAATC
Source organism: Mimosa pudica (assembly GCA_029929735.1). Classification (NCBI taxonomy): domain Eukaryota; kingdom Viridiplantae; phylum Streptophyta; class Magnoliopsida; order Fabales; family Fabaceae; genus Mimosa; species Mimosa pudica. The sequence continues at coordinate 805,990 of JAKELP010000058.1, read as the reverse complement.
TGGGCATCGTGAAGAACATCGCAATGAACATCAAGAACACCATGAAGTTTCTGGGCGGAATACACCGGGGCAGGATGAAAATATTCAAGGTCAGTCTGAAACTTCTGGTAGAGTGGCAGAACAGTTAGTGGGTTCTAAGCAAGAGAAGCTTGATAAGAAGAGGAAGTCCATCCCTAAGGAGGAGGCTGCGGCGATCAAATCTGCCGGAAATGCATGGTACAAGTACCAGCTTCTGTTAGGGCCTTTGCAGAGGAAGAGCTTCCTTTTAGGCTGCCTGAGTCCTTGGTAAGTCCTCTCGGTGCTGAGTATGACGCTGGGAACGAATCCAACAGCTTGAGGACAGAATGTGCCAAGTCGAGAATCATCTTGCCAAGATCTCACCCTCAGCCACCACCTCAAAATGACCACCAATCCCAACCTTCACCTTCTCATGACCAACAAACCCAAAGACTCACCACAACGAACCCTCCCCTCACTCCAATCCTATCAACCCCAACTCTAGACCAAACTCCATCCCTGGCCCTCACCCTCTTTGATGATGCCAAAAGGGGGAGAGATGTGATGTCCACTCTGCACATGTCAATGAACACAAGGGATGTCCTCAGCCAGCCATCCCTCTGGGTTGATGGAGACATCGCAGCTGGAAATTGAAGACTTGACTCTTGAGGAATCCATTGAGTCTGAGAGACTCAGAAGAGAGAGGGATGAAGAAGAGCTTCAGCGGATAATTGACCAGAATGTTCATGAGGCCGAGCTAGCCAAACTACAAAAGGAAAATGAAGAGAGACAAAAGGAGAGGGAGAGGAAAAAAAAACAAAAACCCTGAACCCCCAATCCCAACATTTTTTTTACTTAGAAATTTTTCCTTCTTCATGCATACTTTCATACTTGCCTAGTATATGCTCTTTACTTGTATATGTTATTTAATAGTATACTCTGACTTGTAACTTATGTTTATCAATAATATTTGTCTAAGTTACTTGTTCTTATCTATTGCTAATCCTTCCTTATGAATTTAATCGATAAAACTAGGTTTGTCATCATCAAAAAGGGGGAGAATGTTAGAATCTTAAGTTTTGATGAAGACTAAAATATAAAAGAATAGACCAAGTACTTAGAAAGCAATAGGTTAACATAGGATCCCAAGTAAGAGTGCAACCGGATGTGGATTTACTTCCAGATAGACTAGGACTCGCGCGCGCGGATGAATGATTTATCCAACAGCAGCAGCGAGTAACTCACTAGGGAATTAACTTAGTCCATGAGCATTAGGTACACAAAACCTTAAGACTAAGCTATGATTCAACCGGAAGTGAAATTGCTTCCTGTTAGATTTAGACTGGCGCAGGCTGATAGAATAGAATAACCCCAAGCGTCAGTGAAAAAGCCACGTCAAGTGAAATTGCTTCCTGATAGATTTAGGCTGGCACAGACTGATAGAGGTAATATAACCCTAAGCGTCAGTTTTAATGTTTGTCGATTATTTCACCATAAATCGTTCAAAGCCAATTTGCGCGTTTTAGTGTTAAAAGCGGCACAAGTATTTTTTTTTTGACAGTTTTAATGTCCTTTTTGTGTTTTAGAGTCAAGAATCTCAAGAAAGTGGTGCTTTTGGTCAAAAAAGACCAAAAGTTTGTCGAATACTTCACCATAACACGTTTTAAGACCATTTGCGCCTTTTAGGGTTAAAAGAGGCACAAGTATTTTTTTTTACAATTTTAATCTCGTTTTTGTGTTTTAGAGTCAAGAATCTCAAGAAAGTGGTGCTTTTGGTCAAAAAAGACCAAAAGTTTGTCGAATATTTCACCATAACTCGTTTTAAGACCATTTGCGCCTTTTAGTGTTAAAAGAGGCACACATATTTGTTTTTGACAGTTTTAATGTCCTTTTTGTGTTTTTGAGTCAATAATCTCAAGAAAGTGGTGCTTTTGGTCAAAAAAGACCAAACGTTTGTCGAATATTTCACCATAACACGTTTTAAGACCATTTGCGCCTTTTAGGGTTAAAAGAGGCACAAATATTTTTTTGACAGTTTTAACGTCGTTTTTGTGTTTTAGAGTCAAGAATCCCAAGAAAGTGGCGCTTTTGGTCAGAATAGACCAAAGACTTGTCGAATATTTCACCATAACTCATTTTAAGACCATTTTCGCCTTTTAGGGTTAAAAGCGGCACAAGTTTTTTTTTGACAATTTTAATCTCGTTTATGTGTTTTAGAGTCAATAATCTCAAGAAAGTGGTGCTTTTGGTCAAAAAAGACCAAAAGTTTGTCGAATATTTCACCATAACTCGTTTTAAGACCATTTGCGCCTTTTAGGATTAAAAGCGGGACAAGTATTTTTTTTGACAGTTTTAATCTCGTTTTTGTGTTTTAGTGTCAGAAATCTCAAGAAAGTGGTCCTTTTGGTCCAAAAAGACCAAAAGTCTTTCGAATATTTCACCATAACTCGTTTTAAGACCATTTGCGTCTTTTAGGGTTAAAAGCGGCACAAATATTTTTTTTGACAATTTGAATCTCGTTTTTATGTTTTAGAGTCAAGAATCTCAAGAAAATGGTGCTTTTGGTCAAAAAAGACCAAAAGTTTGTCGATATTTTTCACCATAACTCGTTTTAAGACCATTTGCGCCTTTTACTGTTAAAAGCGGCACAAGTATTTTTTTTGACAGTTTTAATGTCCTTTTAGTGTTTTAGAGTCAAGAATCTCAAGAAAGTGGTGCTTTTGGTCAAAAAAGACCAAAAGTTTGTCGAATATTTCACCATAACTCGTTTTAAGACCATTTGCCCTTTTAGGGTTAAAAGAGGCACAAGTATTTTTTTTTACAATTTTAATCTCGTTTTTGTGTTTTAGAGTCAAGAATCTCAAGAAAGTGGTGCTTTTGGTCAAAAAAGACCAAAATTTTGTCGAATATTTCACCATAACTCGTTTTAAGACCATTTGCGCCTTTTACTGTTAAAAGCGGCACAAGCATTTTTTTGACAGTTTTAATGTCCTTTTTGTGTTTTAGAGTCAAGAATCTCAAGAAAGTGGTGCTTTTGGTCAAAAAGACCAAAAGTTTGTCGAATATTTCACCATAACTCGTTTTAAGACCATTTGCGCCTTTTAGGGTTAAAAGCGGCACAAATATTTTTTTTGACAATTTGAATCTCGTTTTTTGTGTTTTAGAGTCAAGAATCTCAAGAAAGTGGTGCTTTTGGTCAAAAAAGACCAAAAGTTTGTCGAATATTTCACCATAACTCGTTTTAAGCCCATTTGCGCGATTTTGAGTTAAAAGCGACACAAGTATTTTTTTTGACAGTTTTAATGTCCTTTTTGTGTTTTAGAGTCAAAAATCACAAGAAAGTGGTGCTTTTGGTCAAAAAAGACCAAAAGTTTGTCGAATATTTCACCATAACACGTTTTAAGACCATTTGCTCCTTTAGGGTTAAAAGAGGCACAAGTATTTTTTTTTACAATTTTAATCTCGTTTTGTGTTTTAGAGTCAAGAATCTCAAGAAAGTGGTGTTTTTGGTCAAAAAAGACCAAAAGTTTGTCGAATATTTCACCATAACTCGTTTTAAGACCATTTGCGCCTTTTAGGGTTAAAAGAGGCACAAGTATTTTTTTTTTACAATTTTAATCTCGTTTTTGTGTTTTAGAGTCAAGAATCTCAAGAAAGTGGTGCTTTCGGTCAAAAAAGACCAAAATTTTGTCGAATATTTCACCATAACTCGTTTTAAGCCCATTTGCGCGTTTTTGAGTTAAAAGAGACACAAGTATTTTTTTTCTTTTTGCTATTTTAATTTCATTTTTGTATTTTAGTGCCAGAATCTCAAGAAAGCGGTACTTTTGGTCAAAAAAGACCAAAAGTTTGTCGAATATTTCACCATAACTCGTTCAAAGTCCGTTTGCGCGGTTTAGTGTTAAAACCGGCACAAGTATTCTTTTTTGACAATTTGAATCTCGTTTTTGTGTTTTAGTGTCAAGAATCGTAAGAAAGTGCTACTTTTGGTAAAAAAGACCAAAAGTTTGTCGATTATTTCACCATAACTCGTTTTAAGACCATTTGCGCCTTTTACTGTTAAAAGCGGCACAAGTATTTTTTTTGACAGTTTTACTGTCCTTTTTGTGTTTTAGAGTCAAAAATCACAAGAAAGTGGTGCTTTTGGTCAAAAAAGACCAAAAGTTTGTCGATTATTTAACCATAACTCGTTTTAAGACCATTTGCGCCTTTTACTGTTAAAAGCGGCACAAGTATTTTTTTTGACAGTTTTAATGTCCTTTTTGTGTTTTAGAGTCAAAAATCACAAGAAAGTGGTGCTTTTGGTCAAAAAAGACCAAAAGTTTGTCGAATATTTCACCATAACAAGTGTTAAGACCATTTGCTCCTTTTAGGGTTAAAAGAGGCACAAGTATTTTTTTTTTACAATTTTAATCTCGTTTTGTGTTTTAGAGTCAAGAATCTCAAGAAAGTGGTGTTTTTGGTCAAAAAAGACCAAAAGTTTGTCGAATATTTCACCATAACTCGTTTTAAGCCCATTTGCGCGATTTTGAGTTAAAAGCGACACAAGTATTTTTTTTGACAGTTTTAATGTCCTTTTTGTGTTTTAGAGTCAAAAATCACAAGAAAGTGGTGCTTTTGGTCAAAAAAGACCAAAAGTTTGTCGAATATTTCACCATAACACGTTTTAAGACCATTTGCTCCTTTTAGGGTTAAAAGAGGCACAAGTATTTTTTTTTACAATTTTAATCTCGTTTTGTGTTTTAGAGTCAAGAATCTCAAGAAAGTGGTGTTTTTGGTCAAAAAAGACCAAAAGTTTGTCGAATATTTCACCATAACTCGTTTTAAGACCATTTGCGCCTTTTAGGGTTAAAAGAGGCACAAGTATTTTTTTTTACAATTTTAATCTCGTTTTTGTGTTTTAGAGTCAAGAATCTCAAGAAAGTGGTGCTTTTGGTCAAAAAAGACCAAAATTTTGTCGAATATTTCACCATAACTCGTTTTAAGCCCATTTGCGCGTTTTTGAGTTAAAAGAGACACAAGTATTTTTTTTCTTTTTGCTATTTTAATTTCATTTTTGTATTTTAGTGCCAGAATCTCAAGAAAGCGGTACTTTTGGTCAAAAAAGACCAAAAGTTTGTCGAATATTTCACCATAACTCGTTCAAAGTCCGTTTGCGCGGTTTAGTGTTAAAACCGGCACAAGTATTCTTTTTTGACAATTTGAATCTCGTTTTTGTGTTTTAGTGTCAAGAATCGTAAGAAAGTGCTACTTTTGGTAAAAAAGACCAAAAGTTTGTCGATTATTTCACCATAACTCGTTTTAAGACCATTTGCGCCTTTTACTGTTAAAAGCGGCACAAGTATTTTTTTTTGACAGTTTTACTGTCCTTTTTGTGTTTTAGAGTCAAAAATCACAAGAAAGTGGTGCTTTTGGTCAAAAAAGACCAAAAGTTTGTCGATTATTTCACCATAACTCGTTTTAAGACCATTTGCGCCTTTTACTGTTAAAAGCGGCACAAGTATTTTTTTTGACAGTTTTAATGTCCTTTTTGTGTTTTAGAGTCAAAAATCACAAGAAAGTGGTGCTTTTGGTCAAAAAAGACCAAAAGTTTGTCGAATATTTCACCATAACAAGTTTTAAGACCATTTGCTCCTTTTAGGGTTAAAAGAGGCACAAGTATTTTTTTTTTACAATTTTAATCTCGTTTTGTGTTTTAGAGTCAAGAATCTCAAGAAAGTGGTGTTTTTGGTCAAAAAAGACCAAAAGTTTGTCGAATATTTCACCATAACTCGTTTTAAGCCCATTTGCGCGATTTTGAGTTAAAAGCGACACAAGTATTTTTTTTGACAGTTTTAATGTCCTTTTTGTGTTTTAGAGTCAAAAATCACAAGAAAGTGGTGCTTTTGGTCAAAAAAGACCAAAAGTTTGTCGAATATTTCACCATAACACGTTTTAAGACCATTTGCTCCTTTTAGGGTTAAAAGAGGCACAAGTATTTTTTTTTTACAATTTTAATCTCGTTTTGTGTTTTAGAGTCAAGAATCTCAAGAAAGTGGTGTTTTTGGTCAAAAAAGACCAAAAGTTTGTCGAATATTTCACCATAACTCGTTTTAAGACCATTTGCGCCTTTTAGGGTTAAAAGAGGCACAAGTATTATTTTTTTACAATTTTAATCTCGTTTTTGTGTTTTAGAGTCAAGAATCTCAAGAAAGTGGTGCTTTTGGTCAAAAAAGACCAAAATTTTGTCGAATATTTCACCATAACTCGTTTTAAGCCCATTTGCGCGTTTTTGAGTTAAAAGAGACACAAGTATTTTTTTTCTTTTTGCTATTTTAATTTCATTTTTGTATTTTAGTGCCAGAATCTCAAGAAAGCGGTATTTTTGGTCAAAAAAGACCAAAAGTTTGTCGAATATTTCACCATAACTCGTTCAAAGTCCGTTTGCGCGGTTTAGTGTTAAAACCGGCACAAGTATTCTTTTTTGACAATTTGAATCTCGTTTTTGTGTTTTAGTGTCAAGAATCGCAAGAAAGTGCTACTTTTGGTAAAAAAGACCAAAAGTTTGTCGATTATTTCACCATAACTCGTTTTAAGACCATTTGCGCCTTTTACTGTTAAAAGCGGCACAAGTATTTTTTTTGACAGTTTTAATGTCCTTTTTGTGTTTTAGAGTCAAAAATCACAAGAAAGTGGTGCTTTTGGTCAAAAAAGACCAAAAGTTTGTCGAATATTTCACCATAACACGTTTTAAGACCATTTGCTCCTTTTAGGGTTAAAAGAGGCACAAGTATTTTTTTTTGACAATTTTAATCTCGTTTAAGTGTTTTAGAGTCAATAATCTCAAGAAAGTGGAGCTTTTGGTCAAAAAAGACCAAAACTTTGTCGAATATTTCACCATAACTCGTTTTAAGACCATTTGCGCCTTTAAGGATTAAAAGCGGGACAAGTATTTTTTTTGAAAGTTTTAATCTCCTTTTTGTGTTTTAGAGTCAAGAATCTCAAGAAAGTGGTGCTTTTGGTCAAAAAAGATCAAAAGTTTGTCGAATATTTCACCATAACTCGTTTTAAGACCATTTGCGCCTTTTACTGTTAAAAGCGGCACAAGTATTTTTTTGACAGTTTTAATGTCCTTTTTGTGTTTTAGAGTCAAGAATCTCAAGAAAGTGGTGCTTTTGGTCAAAAAAGACCAAAAGTTTGTCGAATATTTCACCATAACTTGTTTTAAGACCATTTGCGCCTTTTAGGGTTAAAAGCGGCACAAATATTTTTTTTGACAATTTGAATCTCGTTTTTTGTGTTTTAGAGTCAAGAATCTCAAGAAAGTGGTGTTTTTGGTCAAAAAAGACCAAAAGTTTGTCGAATATTTCACCATAACTCGTTTTAAGCCCATTTGCGCGATTTTGAGTTAAAAGCGACACAAGTATTTTTTTTGACAGTTTTAATGTCCTTTTTGTGTTTTAGAGTCAAAAATCACAAGAAAGTGGTGCTTTTGGTCAAAAAAGACCAAAAGTTTGTCGAATATTTCACCATAACACGTTTTAAGACCATTTGCTCCTTTTAGGGTTAAAAGAGGCACAAGTATTTTTTTTTACAATTTTAATCTCGTTTTGTGTTTTAGAGTCAAGAATCTCAAGAAAGTGGTGTTTTTGGTCAAAAAAGACCAAAAGTTTGTCGAATATTTCACCATAACTCGTTTTAAGACCATTTGCGCCTTTTAGGGTTAAAAGAGGCACAAGTATTTTTTTTTTACAATTTTAATCTCGTTTTTGTGTTTTAGAGTCAAGAATCTCAAGAAAGTGGTGCTTTTGGTCAAAAAAGACCAAAATTTTGTCGAATATTTCACCATAACTCGTTTTAAGCCCATTTGCGCGTTTTTGAGTTAAAAGAGACACAAGTATTTTTTTTCTTTTTGCTATTTTAATTTCATTTTTGTATTTTAGTGCCAGAATCTCAAGAAAGCGGTACTTTTGGTCAAAAAAGACCAAAAGTTTGTCGAATATTTCACCATAACTCGTTCAAAGTCCGTTTGCGCGGTTTAGTGTTAAAACCGGCACAAGTATTCTTTTTTGACAATTTGAATCTCGTTTTTGTGTTTTAGTGTCAAGAATCGTAAGAAAGTGCTACTTTTGGTAAAAAAGACCAAAAGTTTGTCGATTATTTCACCATAACTCGTTTTAAGACCATTTGCGCCTTTTACTGTTAAAAGCGGCACAAGTATTTTTTTTTGACAGTTTTACTGTCCTTTTTGTGTTTTAGAGTCAAAAATCACAAGAAAGTGGTGCTTTTGGTCAAAAAAGACCAAAAGTTTGTCGATTATTTCACCATAACTCGTTTTAAGACCATTTGCGCCTTTTACTGTTAAAAGCGGCACAAGTATTTTTTTTGACAGTTTTAATGTCCTTTTTGTGTTTTAGAGTCAAAAATCACAAGAAAGTGGTGCTTTTGGTCAAAAAAGACCAAAAGTTTGTCGAATATTTCACCATAACAAGTTTTAAGACCATTTGCTCCTTTTAGGGTTAAAAGAGGCACAAGTATTTTTTTTTACAATTTTAATCTCGTTTTGTGTTTTAGAGTCAAGAATCTCAAGAAAGTGGTGTTTTTGGTCAAAAAAGACCAAAAGTTTGTCGAATATTTCACCATAACTCGTTTTAAGCCCATTTGCGCGATTTTGAGTTAAAAGCGACACAAGTATTTTTTTTGACAGTTTTAATGTCCTTTTTGTGTTTTAGAGTCAAAAATCACAAGAAAGTGGTGCTTTTGGTCAAAAAAGACCAAAAGTTTGTCGAATATTTCACCATAACACGTTTTAAGACCATTTGCTCCTTTTAGGGTTAAAAGAGGCACAAGTATTTTTTTTTTACAATTTTAATCTCGTTTTGTGTTTTAGAGTCAAGAATCTCAAGAAAGTGGTGTTTTTGGTCAAAAAAGACCAAAAGTTTGTCGAATATTTCACCATAACTCGTTTTAAGACCATTTGCGCCTTTTAGGGTTAAAAGAGGCACAAGTATTATTTTTTTACAATTTTAATCTCGTTTTTGTGTTTTAGAGTCAAGAATCTCAAGAAAGTGGTGCTTTTGGTCAAAAAAGACCAAAATTTTGTCGAATATTTCACCATAACTCGTTTTAAGCCCATTTGCGCGTTTTTGAGTTAAAAGAGACACAAGTATTTTTTTTCTTTTTGCTATTTTAATTTCATTTTTGTATTTTAGTGCCAGAATCTCAAGAAAGCGGTATTTTTGGTCAAAAAAGACCAAAAGTTTGTCGAATATTTCACCATAACTCGTTCAAAGTCCGTTTGCGCGGTTTAGTGTTAAAACCGGCACAAGTATTCTTTTTGACAATTTGAATCTCGTTTTTGTGTTTTAGTGTCAAGAATCGCAAGAAAGTGCTACTTTTGGTAAAAAAGACCAAAAGTTTGTCGATTATTTCACCATAACTCGTTTTAAGACCATTTGCGCCTTTTACTGTTAAAAGCGGCACAAGTATTTTTTTTGACAGTTTTAATGTCCTTTTTGTGTTTTAGAGTCAAAAATCACAAGAAAGTGGTGCTTTTGGTCAAAAAAGACCAAAAGTTTGTCGAATATTTCACCATAACACGTTTTAAGACCATTTGCTCCTTTTAGGGTTAAAAGAGGCACAAGTATTTTTTTTTGACAATTTTAATCTCGTTTAAGTGTTTTAGAGTCAATAATCTCAAGAAAGTGGAGCTTTTGGTCAAAAAAGACCAAAACTTTGTCGAATATTTCACCATAACTCGTTTTAAGACCATTTGCGCCTTTAAGGATTAAAAGCGGGACAAGTATTTTTTTTGAAAGTTTTAATCTCCTTTTTGTGTTTTAGAGTCAAGAATCTCAAGAAAGTGGTGCTTTTGGTCAAAAAAGATCAAAAGTTTGTCGAATATTTCACCATAACTCGTTTTAAGACCATTTGCGCCTTTTACTGTTAAAAGCGGCACAAGTATTTTTTTGACAGTTTTAATGTCCTTTTTGTGTTTTAGAGTCAAGAATCTCAAGAAAGTGGTGCTTTTGGTCAAAAAAGACCAAAAGTTTGTCGAATATTTCACCATAACTTGTTTTAAGACCATTTGCGCCTTTTAGGGTTAAAAGCGGCACAAATATTTTTTTTGACAATTTGAATCTCGTTTTTTGTGTTTTAGAGTCAAGAATCTCAAGAAAGTGGTGCTTTTGGTCAAAAAAGACCAAAAGTTTGTCGAATATTTCACCATAACTCGTTTTAAGCCCATTTGCGCGTTTTTGAGTTAAAAGAGATACAAGTATTTTTTTTCTTTTTGCTATTTTAATTTCATTTTTGTATTTTAGTGCCAGAATCTCAAGAAAGCTGTACTTTTGGTCAAAAGAGACCAAAAGTTTGTCGAATATTTCACCATAACTCGTTCAAAGTCCGTTTGCGCGGTTTAGTGTTAAAACCGGCACAAGTATTCTTTTTCGACAATTTGAATCTCGTTTTTGTGTTTTAGTGTCAAGAATCGCAAGAAAGTGGTGCTTTTGGTAAAAAAGACCAAAAGTTTGTCGATTATTTCACCATAACTCGTTTTAAGACCATTTGCGCCTTTTACTGTTAAAAGCGGCACAAGTATTTTTTTTGACAGTTTTAATGTCCTTTTTGTGTTTTAGAGTCAAAAATCACAAGAAAGTGGTGCTTTTGGTCAAAAAAGACCAAAAGTTTGTCGATTATTTCACCATAACTCGTTTTAAGACCATTTGCGCCTTTTACTGTTAAAAGCGGCACAAGTATTTTTTTTGACAGTTTTAATGTCCTTTTTGTGTTTTAGAGTCAAAAATCACAAGAAAGTGGTGCTTTTGGTCAAAAAAGACCAAAAGTTTGTCGAATATTTCACCATAACAAGTTTTAAGACCATTTGCTCCTTTTAGGGTTAAAAGAGGCACAAGTATTTTTTTTTACAAGTTTAATCTCGTTTTGTGTTTTAGAGTCAAGAATCTCAAGAAAGTGGTGTTTTTGGTAAAAAAGACCAAAAGTTTGTCGAATATTTCACCATAACTCGTTTTAAGCCCATTTGCGCGATTTAGAGTTAAAAGCGACACAAGTATTTTTTTTGACAGTTTTAATGTCCTTTTTGTGTTTTAGAGTCAAAAATCACAAGAAAGTGGTGCTTTTGGTCAAAAAAGACCAAAAGTTTGTCGAATATTTCACCATAACACGTTTTAAGACCATTTGCTCCTTTTAGGGTTAAAAGAGGCACAAGTATTTTTTTTTACAATTTTAATCTCGTTTTGTGTTTTAGAGTCAAGAATCTCAAGAAAGTGGTGTTTTTGGTCAAAAAAGACCAAAAGTTTGTCGAATATTTCACCATAACTCGTTTTAAGACCATTTGCGCCTTTTAGGGTTAAAAGAGGCACAAGTATTTTTTTTTTACAATTTTAATCTCGTTTTTGTGTTTTAGAGTCAAGAATCTCAAGAAAGTGGTGCTTTTGGTCAAAAAAGACCAAAAGTTTGTCGAATATTTCACCATAACTCGTTTTAAGCCCATTTGCGCGTTTTTGAGTTAAAAGAGACACAAGTATTTTTTTTCTTTTTGCTATTTTAATTTCATTTTTGTATTTTAGTGCCAGAATCTCAAGAAAGCGGTACTTTTGGTCAAAAAAGACCAAAAGTTTGTCGAATATTTCACCATAACTCGTTCAAAGTCCGTTTGCGCGGTTTAGTGTTAAAACCGGCACAAGTATTCTTTTTTGACAATTTGAATCTCGTTTTTGTGTTTTAGTGTCAAGAATCGCAAGAAAGTGCTACTTTTGGTAAAAAAGACCAAAAGTTTGTCGATTATTTCACCATAACTCGTTTTAAGACCATTTGCGCCTTTTACTGTTAAAAGCGGCACAAGTATTTTTTTTGACAGTTTTAATGTCCTTTTTGTGTTTTAGAGTCAAAAATCACAAGAAAGTGGTGCTTTTGGTCAAAAAAGACCAAAAGTTTGTCGAATATTTCACCATAACACGTTTTAAGACCATTTGCTCCTTTTAGGGTTAAAAGAGGCACAAGTATTTTTTTTGACAATTTTAATCTCGTTTAAGTGTTTTAGAGTCAATAATCTCAAGAAAGTGGAGCTTTTGGTCAAAAAAGACCAAAACTTTGTCGAATATTTCACCATAACTCGTTTTAAGACCATTTGCGCCTTTAAGGATTAAAAGCGGGACAAGTATTTTTTTTGGAAGTTTTAATCTCCTTTTTGTGTTTTAGAGTCAAGAATCTCAAGAAAGTGGTGCTTTTGGTCAAAAAAGACTAAAAGTTTGTCGAATATTTCACCATAACTCGTTTTAAGACCATTTGCGCCTTTTACTGTTAAAAGCGGCACAAGTATTTTTTTGACAGTTTTAATGTCCTTTTTGTGTTTTAGAGTCAAGAATCTCAAGAAAGTGGTGCTTTTGGTCAAAAAAGATCAAAAGTTTGTCGAATATTTCACCATAACTTGTTTTAAGACCATTTGCGCCTTTTAGGGTTAAAAGCGGCACAAATATTTTTTTTGACAATTTGAATCTCGTTTTTTGTGTTTTAGAGTCAAGAATCTCAAGAAAGTGGTGCTTTTGGTCAAAAAAGACCAAAAGTTTGTCGAATATTTCACCATAACTCGTTTTAAGCCCATTTGCGCGTTTTTGAGTTAAAAGAGACACAAGTATTTTTTTTCTTTTTGCTATTTTAATTTCATTTTTGTATTTTAGTGCCAGAATCTCAAGAAAGCGGTACTTTTGGTCAAAAAAGACCAAAAGTTTGTCGAATATTTCACCATAACTCGTTCAAAGTCCGTTTGCGCGGTTTAGTGTTAAAACCGGCACAAGTATTCTTTTTTGACAATTTGAATCTCGTTTTTGTGTTTTAGTGTCAAGAATCGCAAGAAAGTGCTACTTTTGGTAAAAAAGACCAAAAGTTTGTCGATTATTTCACCATAACTCGTTTTAAGACCATTTGCGCCTTTTACTGTTAAAAGCGGCACAAGTATTTTTTTTGACAGTTTTAATGTCCTTTTTGTGTTTTAGAGTCAAAAATCACAAGAAAGTGGTGCTTTTGGTCAAAAAAGACCAAAAGTTTGTCGAATATTTCACCATAACACGTTTTAAGACCATTTGCTCCTTTTAGGGTTAAAAGAGGCACAAGTATTTTTTTTTGACAATTTTAATCTCGTTTAAGTGTTTTAGAGTCAATAATCTCAAGAAAGTGGAGCTTTTGGTCAAAAAAGACCAAAACTTTGTCGAATATTTCACCATAACTCGTTTTAAGACCATTTGCGCCTTTAAGGATTAAAAGCGGGACAAGTATTTTTTTTGAAAGTTTTAATCTCCTTTTTGTGTTTTAGAGTCAAGAATCTCAAGAAAGTGGTGCTTTTGGTCAAAAAAGACTAAAAGTTTGTCGAATATTTCACCATAACTCGTTTTAAGACCATTTGCGCCTTTTACTGTTAAAAGCGGCACAAGTATTTTTTTGACAGTTTTAATGTCCTTTTTGTGTTTTAGAGTCAAGAATCTCAAGAAAGTGGTGCTTTTGGTCAAAAAAGATCAAAAGTTTGTCGAATATTTCACCATAACTTGTTTTAAGACCATTTGCGCCTTTTAGGGTTAAAAGCGGCACAAATATTTTTTTTGACAATTTGAATCTCGTTTTTTGTGTTTTAGAGTCAAGAATCTCAAGAAAGTGGTGCTTTTGGTCAAAAAAGACCAAAAGTTTGTCGAATATTTCACCATAACTCGTTTTAAGCCCATTTGCGCGATTTTGAGTTAAAAGCGACACAAGTATTTTTTTTGACAATTTTAATGTCCTTTTTGTGTTTTAGAGTCAAAAATCACAAGAAAGTGGTGCTTTTGGTCAAAAAAGACCAAAAGTTTGTCGAATATTTCACCATAACACGTTTTCAGACCATTTGCTCCTTTTAGGGTTAAAAGAGGCACAAGTATTTTTTTTTTACAATTTTAATCTCGTTTTGTGTTTTAGAGTCAAGAATCTCAAGAAAGTGGTGTTTTTGGTCAAAAAAGACCAAAAGTTTGTCGAATATTTCACCTTAACTCGTTTTAAGACCATTTGCGCCTTTTAGGGTTAAAAGAGGCACAAGTATTTTTTTTTTTTACAATTTTAATCTCGTTTTTGTGTTTTAGAGTCAAGAATCTCAAGAAAGTTGTGCTTTTGGTCAAAAAAGACCAAAATTTTGTCGAATATTTCACCATAACTCGTTTTAAGCCCATTTGCGCGTTTTTGAGTTAAAGGAGACACAAGTATTTTTTTTCTTTTTGCTATTTTAATTTCATTTTTGTATTTTAGTGCCAGAATCTCAAGAAAGCGGTACTTTTGGTCAAAAAAGACCAAAAGTTTGTCGAATATTTCACCATAACTCGTTCAAAGTCCGTTTGCGCGGTTTAGTGTTAAAACCGGCACAAGTATTCTTTTTTGACAATTTGAATCTCGTTTTTGTGTTTTAGTGTCAAGAATCGCAAGAAAGTGCTACTTTTGGTAAAAAAGACCAAAAGTTTGTCGATTATTTCACCATAACTCGTTTTAAGACCATTTGCGCCTTTTACTGTTAAAAGCGGCACAAGTATTTTTTTTGACAGTTTTAATGTCCTTTTTGTGTTTTAGAGTCAAAAATCACAAGAAAGTGGTGCTTTTGGTCAAAAAAGACCAAAAGTTTGTCGAATATTTCACCATAACACGTTTTAAGACCATTTGCTCCTTTTAGGGTTAAAAGAGGCACAAGTATTTTTTTTTGACAATTTTAATCTCATTTAAGTGTTTTAGAGTCAATAATCTCAAGAAAGTGGAGCTTTTGGTCAAAAAAGACCAAAACTTTGTCGAATATTTCACCATAACTCGTTTTAAGACCATTTGCGCCTTTAAGGATTAAAAGCGGGACAAGTATTTTTTTTGAAAGTTTTAATCTCCTTTTTGTGTTTTAGAGTCAAGAATCTCAAGAAAGTGGTGCTTTTGGTCAAAAAAGACCAAAAGTTTGTCGAATATTTCACCAAAACTCGTTTTAAGACCATTTGCGCCTTTTACTGTTAAAAGCGGCACAAGTATTTTTTTGACAGTTTTAATGTCCTTTTTGTGTTTTAGAGTCAAGAATCTCAAGAAAGTGGTGCTTTTGGTCAAAAAAGACCAAAAGTTTGTCGAATATTTCACCATAACTCGTTTTTGTTAGAATCTTAAGTTTTGATGAAGACTAAAATATAGAGGATTAAACCAAGTGCCTAGGAAGCAATAGGATAACATAGGATCCCAAGTAAGAGTGCTTCCGGGTGAAGATCTACTTCCGGATAGATTAGGACTTGCGCATGCGGATGAATGTTTTCATCCCCCAGCATCAGCAAGTAAATCACTGGGAAATAACTTAGTCCATGAGAATTAGGTACACAAAACCTTAAGACTAAGCTATGTTTCAATCGGAAGTGAGTTTGCTTCCTGTTAGACTTAGACTGACGCAGAGCGACAGAATAGATATTACCCCAAGCGTCAGTGAGTCTACTTCCCCAAGTGAAAGCGCTTCCTGTTAGACTTAGACTGGCGCAGAGCAATAGAATAGTTATTACCCCAAGCGTCAGTAAGTCTACTTCGCCAAGTGAAAGCACTTCCTATTAGATTTAGACTGGCGCAGGTTGATAGACTAGATATAACCCCGAGCGTCAGCGGAAATGCAACATCAAGTGAAGTTGCTTCCTGTTAGATCTTGACTGGCGCAGACTGATAGAATATATTTCACCCTAAGCGTCAGTGAATTCACCACGTCAAGTAAAAGTGCTTCCGATAGCTCAGTGACTAGCGCTGAGTGGTGGAATGAAATAGACTAAGCGAGAGCAAGTCATGGTGAACTAAATCCCTCATCAAGTGAATTTACTTCCGGATGTAGAAGTGCTTCCGGATACTTCTTAGATTTAGGGATCACCCACTGCATGAGACTATATGATTATATTGCTAAACTAACGTTCAAGTGCAGCACACTCAGAAAGGTTGCTTCCGGATGAGAAGTTGCTTCCGCAAGCAATCAGAATGTCTGAACGTTCAAAGAGATGCAGTGTCAGAATGCTTTTGTCAGAGCAGAGGTGTCAGGACTACTTTTCAGAGATAAAGCAAGTCAACCCTGCTAAACATTAATGAAGATGCACTTCTCAACGGTAACATAGGATTAACGGCTTTATTCAAACGTTCATATTCAACCTGCCACAGAAGCCTATGAAGCCGAGTATAAAAGAGACATTCATTCAGAAGAGAAGATATGGAAGAAAAAGAGAGAACAGAACAAAGTATCTGATATATCATACTCTTCATTCTACACATCTTCTACTACTCTCAGATCCAGATTTGTGATATTTTTCAGAGAGTAATTTTATTGTACTTAAGTGAGTAACATCATCCACTCTTAGAGAGAGTTAGTTTTGAGCTTAAGTGTTTAGCACAATCAGTTCATAGAGTGAACATAGTGTAAACTTACAATTTGTAAGGGGGAGCATTTAGAGGTTGTCTAAATCTCCATAGGTTGCAAGTTAGCCCGTAAAACTTGCATTTGTAAGGTTTGCAGGTGAACCCGGTGTAAAACCTGTGGGTTGTTAGGTGAACCCGTGCTCGTAAAACCTAAAGTGTAAAGGCTTCTCTTGTGCCCGGTTTAAACAAGAATAGTGGATTGAAAATCTCAGGTGGAGCCTGGGGACTGGATGTAGGTCTGGGTGACCGAACCAGGATAAATTTATGTGTGCATAAATTTACATTCAAACATTCTATTTTGCATCACATAACATACTGACTTGTGCATATCACTACTTCGTAAATATTATCACCAAGCACAAGCAGTCTTTCGAAAACAAGATTCAAAAGATTTAATTTATTCCCTCACCCAATTCACCCCCCCCTCTTGGGTGACAGCCACGTTTATCATTTGGTATCAGAGCAAGGTCACTTGTTTAAAGGATCCAACGATCTCAAGTGCAAAGACCTAGGCTGATTTGGGTTACAAAATGTGTTTTGAAGGTTTTGATCATACAATCCCACCCGTGTTAGAAAATGCTGATTTTTACTTATGGAAGGGAAGGATGAAAAGTTTTATACTATCCACTGATTTCAAAATGTGGGATGTTTTTGAAAAGGACTCTGATTTCAAACCAAAAGTAAATTGGACAGAAGAGGACAAAAGCTTATTTTACTTAAACCTTAGAGCAATGCAAATTTTGCACAAAAGTTTATCTGACAATGATTACCAGAAAATTAAACATTGCTCTAGGGCTATAGATATTTGGAACACTCTTGATACTATGTATGCTTCTAACCAATTTCTTGATGTTAAGGCTGTCCAAAGCTCACTATGTGCTCCTTGTGAATCCACCGTTGATGAGCTACTGGATGGTGATGTAGTAGAAGCTAGTATCAGCAAAGAGAGAGTGGATCTCCGCCTAGAAGATTCAGAAGCTGAAGAAAATGAGGTACCTAAACTTGAAACTTCTGAATTGCAAGATATGTATAATGAGCTACATGTTGAATTCTGTAAACTTGCAAAAGAAATTCTAGGCTTAAGAAAAAGGAATAGGGAACTTGAGGAACTTATTCCTTCTTCTACAACCAAGGAGTCCAAAGTCCCACTCATAAAAGAAGATTTTTCGAAAGACCCTGAAATTTCAAAAGTTAATAAACATAGAGTCTTTGAAAAGAAAACTGACCACCATAATAGTGATAAGAAATCTGATTCTGAACATCATCCCATTATCTGTCATTATTGTGGTAGAACTGGTCATATTTCTCACACATGCAATTTTAAGAGAAATTTAAATGTGAGAAATAAATATATATGGATCCCCAAAGGACAAGTAAGGTCCAGCGCTAACTATGTAGGACCCAAGTACAAATGGGTACCAAAACTCCCTTCTAGTGCCTTACCTGTGCAGGAAAGATCAAGAGTTCCTCTTGTCCCAAAGAAGAGAACTCGTGGTGATGTCACTACTGCAACTACCTGGTTCAATCATAAGAAGCAGTGCGCTACCACAAGGAACAAAGACCTTGTCTCAGGGATAAGCTATCACAGAGTTCCATTCAACTATCCTGAGAAGGACAAAAGAGAGAGGATGTCTCAACTCACATGGAGAAAACCTGCGAATCCTGTCTCTCCTAAGAAAGTGCTTCAGGCCAAGGATAAGTATAAAAGATCTCCTTGGGTAAGCAAGGGATTATTTAAGGTTGAAGCATGCAACAGTAAAATCTCCTATGCAAATGTAAGATGGACTTATTGAGATTTTACATTAAGCATCATAAGCATGAACATGATATGGCTTATAAGATATTTCACACAATGTTCATACTCTACATGCTATCTATGACTATCATTATCAGAAGCCATGTGCATATAGTCATAGTTGATTCGCAATGCTATATTCATAGTGAATAATTCTTAAGTGCATAAGAATCACATACTTCCTACAAACTGACCAGTCAGATCCAAGTTTGGAGACTGAAAAATGGGAAAGAGAAATCATTTGCTATTTTGTAGGAAAGAAGGTACGAAGGAACAACAATTTTCATGATCATACCTGATCAGAGCAATGTATCAAATCTGAATGAGTTGTTGTTCATACTGGGCTCCGAGAGCTACTGCTCCTGAAATTGAGAAGATCAAACAAACTCTACTTGACGCAAATATGGATTTAGTTATGAAAGCTTGATCGCTGTGGATGCACAAGAGAGAACATCAACGAGTCACTCAAAGTTAAATCTTAAGTAAGTACCATCGGAAGCAAAACTACTTCCGGATGCTCTCGTGCTGACGCTGAATGACTACTCAAGGCAACCAGGAGCGTCTGTTCAACCGGAAGCAAAATCACTTCCGAATACTCTTTTGCTAGCGCTGGATGATAATTCAATATGATTAAGAGCGCCAGTGTCAGATCAAGGGACACATCACTTCAGAAAACGTTTCAACTTCCTCTATGAAACGCTGTGCCTTCTCTGAAGCAACACGTGTCATCAGGTGTGTCGTTCCAACTTAAAAACTTACGTTACCCAATGTGTGAAAATTTGAAAGAGTATGCCCATTCTATCCTCAGAAGTTTTACCTATAAATAGAAGTCATTTTCCATTTTCACTTTTTACTACATCTTTTTCACTCGCATCATTTTCTCTGAAAAGTCTTTTCATCTTCTCCATTGTGTTCTTTATTTTTCACACTTCTTGCATTTCATCTTTATTTACACAACATTCATACAAAAAAATGGCCGGTACGAATGAATCCAACCCAGTCATCCAGAAAACCTCTTCTTCCAAGAAACATAAATCGAAATCTAGGAAATCCACTCACAAGCATTCTGGTAAATCTGGGCACCATGAAGAACAACATGAAGAACTTCATGAACGCCAAGAAGGTTCTGGGCAATCACGAGGACAGGGTGAAGACGTTCAGGGTCAGCCTGAAACCTCTGGTAGAATAGAACAGGCAGTGGGTTCTGAACAAGAGCGGGATGCTCAGGGAAAGGGAAAGAAGAAGAAGGTTCATTTTTCTGAGGAGCCTTCCTCCAAGAGGCAGAGGGTTGAGGAAGAAGATGATCTCACAGTTTATAGAGATGGGGCTCTGGAGAGTGTATCCGCCAAATTTGAGACATCCATTCCCATCTTCAACCATGGCCTGTTCATCAATCTGGACAAGTTGAATGAACTAGGGTTTGCTCATTTACTCCCTTACTTGGAAAAGTATATGCCTTGGCTGGGCATCAACCAGGACTACAACGTCAACGTCCTGCGAGTCTTTTGCCAATCCCTCTCTGGCAGAGCTAAGTACAGGAAGGTGGATGGGAAAGAGCAAGTCCACAAACTCTCCTTCACTGCCACTGTAAGAGGAAGAACCTTCAGGTTCACTTGGAGAACCTTGAATGAGATGATGGGAATCACAGAAGAGGATATGAATCAATGGATCTACCCTGAGTCTCACAAGTACAGCAAGGAGGAACTCGAGGAGTTGTATGGCACCAACAGCAAGAAGGTGTCCAAGATGTCTGATTCTAACAGGCTCTTGTACTATATCTACTCCCGGATAATGACTCATAAGGGAGGCAACTTCAACGAGTTCACACTGCTGGACAACCCTTGGTTCCCTAGACTCCTCTCGCTCAAGCCTTTCAACCCTGGGCAATTGATATGCCTAGAGCTTCAGCGCTGGTTAAGCAATGACAAGTCGGGTTATCTTCCCTATCCCACCATCATTGCCTTCCTCCTCGAGAAACATTTGATCCGGGCTACATCTGCTGTGGAAGAAGAAAATGTCAAATGTAAGCCTGTAGGAGCAACTAATATGGCAAGGATGGGGATTAAGTATCTCAAGCCCCCTAAGCCTACTCGCTCACACTCACAAGCCAGTAGTGCTTCTGGGACTTCAGCCCCCTCTGCATCTGGAGCAGGGGATCAGGAAGTTGACTCACATGCTGGGCCAAGTCGTGTTGCAAGAGTGCCAGCCTCTGTTAGGGTCTTTGCCGAGGAAGTAAAGGAAGAGCTCCTCCTCAAATTGACGGAGTCCTTGGTGGGTCCTCTCCGTGCTGAATGTGAAGCTGGTTTCCAGCACCAAGGGGAGCGGATCCAGCGGCTCGAGGACAGAATAGGACAACTTGAGAATCACCTTACCAGGGTGGATGCAAAATTAGACCTCATCCTCCAGCACCTACAAATTCCCCAACCTTCATCACAAGGTAACTTGCCACCTCCTCCTCCGCCTCCTCAAAACCCTCCTCCTCCTCCTAATCACCCTCAACTACCACCTCCTCCTCCGCCTAACACTCAACAACCTCAGCCTCCACCACAAAATGACCAACAAGCCCTACCATCACCCAACAATGACCAACAATCCCAACCTTCACCTACCCATGACCACCAAACCCAAGACTCACCTCACAACTCTCCACGCCATTCTCCTAGAAACTTCTCATCCTCACCTTCCTCATCCTCATCCTCACCCATTCCCACACGACCAGGTGCCCCTACACGCTCTCCACTCCGCTTCTCCAACCCTACCCATCAAAGCCCTAGACGCATAGGATCTGAAACAGCCATTCACCCCCTCAGCCAACCATACGGCGAATATCCCCGCCTTCAACCACTCTCCGATGACCATTTACCCTTTACCCCTGACTCCGCCAACTACAAAGAATACCCCTCCACTCATCCTTATGGGGATATCCTTGTCACCACCAGCTGCTTCCCCGACCCTCCTCAAACTCCTGAACACCTATCTTCTCCCACATCCTCCACCTCTACCCTCTCACCCTCCCCTCCCAAGAAATTTGGTCCTGAACCACCTCCATCCTCCTCCACATCCACTCCATCCCTGGCACTCACCCCTGTTGATGATGACAAAAGGGGGAGAAATGTTATGTCCACTCTTCGTCTAAGCATGGCCACAAGGGATGCCCTCAGCCAGCCATCACTCTGGATTGATGAAGATATCACGGCCGCCCTGCGTCGTGCATATGAGTCTCAGAGGCTGAGTGGTGCAGAGAGCCTTATAAGAGGAGAGGCCGTCCGGTTCATGCAGCAGAAGAAAGCGGCTGAGCAAGGACCACAATGGGATATGGTTGTGTATGGGCAGAATGAACAATCCTCACAATCTGAGTCATCATCGGAGCCTCCTCCAAATAAAACAAGTAGAGAGATGGTTGAGGAGATCATAATGAAGTGGGGACTGAAGAGACCCAACCATCCTCCCATTGTGATAGCCAAGCCTGTTCCTGCATCCTCTGGGCAAGAGTCTGAGGTCCCTTCATCTGAGCAATCTTCTGATCCTCCTCCCTCGTCTGAGCCAGCAGCCAGATTCAGTGCACCCAGAAAGAAGGCCGTTGCTAGGAAACGTGCCAGGAAGTTAATTGCCACCACTGAATCTGATGAGTCTGAGGAAGAGACTCCATCTGACCTACCTGAGCAAGGAACTTCATCTGCTCAGGTTGTGCAAGAAAATCCAGTGGTCCAAGCGGTTCCAATTCTGAAGGAAGTCAAATTGGAAATTGAAGACATGACTCCTGAAGAATTTGAGAAGTATGGATTCACTGACAAGCTATCCTTTGGTCAGATGGCTTGCCTCGATGCTGAAAGAGCAAGTGCCATGCCCACTCCTCCAATTAGCAAAAGCAAAAGGAAGAGCAAAGGGAAAGGGAAACGGAAAGTCCAGGAAGTTGAGGAAGACCCCAACTTCCCTGTATGGAATGTGAGAATCCGGGCTGTCCACTATCCCAATGGAGAGATCTCCTACTTCGATGATGCTACAGGTTTCCCTGGGTATGAAGAAGTGGAGAACATGAAAAGGGCATACGAGGAGTCCATTGAATCAGAAAGGCTCAGGAGGGAAAAAGAGGAAAAAGAGCTTCAAGAGATCATTGCCCAGATAAACCAGAGTGAGCGTGAGGAAAATGAAGAGAGGCAGAAAGAGAGGGAAAAGAAAAAGAGACACAAACTCTAACCCCCAATCCAAATATTTTTGTTGATTTTGTTTTCATGCATATTTTCATTCATACTTAGTGAAATTTATTTGTATACATTCTTTACTTGTATATGTTATTTGATTACATAACTCTGACTTGTAACCTCTGCTTGTCAATAATATTTGTCTGAGTTACTTGTTGTTATCCATTGCTTTTATTCTCTTGATAATCCTTCCTTAGGAACTTAATCGATAAAACTAGGTTTGTCATCATCAAAAAGGGGGAGAATGTTAGAATCTTAAGTTTTGATGAAGACTAAAATATAGAGGATTAAACCAAGTGCCTAGGAAGCAATAGGATAACATAGGATCCCAAGTAAGAGTGCTTCCGGGTGAAGATCTACTTCCGGATAGATTAGGACTTGCGCATGCGGATGAATGTTTTCATCCCCCAGCATCAGCAAGTAAATCACTGGGAAATAACTTAGTCCATGAGAATTAGGTACACAAAACCTTAAGACTAAGCTATGTTTCAATCGGAAGTGAGTTTGCTTCCTGTTAGACTTAGACTGACGCAGAGCGACAGAATAGATATTACCCCAAGCGTCAGTGAGTCTACTTCCCCAAGTGAAAGCGCTTCCTGTTAGACTTAGACTGGCGCAGAGCAATAGAATAGTTATTACCCCAAGCGTCAGTAAGTCTACTTCGCCAAGTGAAAGCACTTCCTATTAGATTTAGACTGGCGCAGGTTGATAGACTAGATATAACCCCGAGCGTCAGCGGAAATGCAACATCAAGTGAAGTTGCTTCCTGTTAGATCTTGACTGGCGCAGACTGATAGAATATATTTCACCCTAAGCGTCAGTGAATTCACCACGTCAAGTAAAAGTGCTTCCGATAGCTCAGTGACTAGCGCTGAGTGGTGGAATGAAATAGACTAAGCGAGAGCAAGTCATGGTGAACTAAATCCCTCATCAAGTGAATTTACTTCCGGATGTAGAAGTGCTTCCGGATACTTCCTAGATTTAGGGATCACCCACTGCATGAGACTATATGATTATATTGCTAAACTAACGTTCAAGTGCAGCACACTCAGAAAGGTTGCTTCCGGATGAGAAGTTGCTTCCGCAAGCAATCAGAATGTCTGAACGTTCAAAGAGATGCAGTGTCAGAATGCTTTTGTCAGAGCAGAGGTGTCAGGACTACTTTTCAGAGATAAAGCAAGTCAACCCTGCTAAACATTAATGAAGATGCACTTCTCAACGGTAACATAGGATTAACGGCTTTATTCAAACGTTCATATTCAACCTGCCACAGAAGCCTATGAAGCCGAGTATAAAAGAGACATTCATTCAGAAGAGAAGATATGGAAGAAAAAGAGAGAACAGAACAAAGTATCTGATATATCATACTCTTCATTCTACACATCTTCTACTACTCTCAGATCCAGATTTGTGATATTTTTCAGAGAGTAATTTTATTGTACTTAAGTGAGTAACATCATCCACTCTTAGAGAGAGTTAGTTTTGAGCTTAAGTGTTTAGCACAATCAGTTCATAGAGTGAACATAGTGTAAACTTACAATTTGTAAGGGGGAGCATTTAGAGGTTGTCTAAATCTCCATAGGTTGCAAGTTAGCCCGTAAAACTTGCATTTGTAAGGTTTGCAGGTGAACCCGGTGTAAAACCTGTGGGTTGTTAGGTGAACCCGTGCTCGTAAAACCTAAAGTGTAAAGGCTTCTCTTGTGCCCGGTTTAAACAAGAATAGTGGATTGAAAATCTCAGGTGGAGCCTGGGGACTGGATGTAGGTCTGGGTGACCGAACCAGGATAAATTTATGTGTGCATAAATTTACATTCAAACATTCTATTTTGCATCACATAACATACTGACTTGTGCATATCACTACTTCGTAAATATTATCACCAAGCACAAGCAGTCTTTCGAAAACAAGATTCAAAAGATTTAATTTATTCCCTCACCCAATTCACCCCCCCCTCTTGGGTGACAGCCACGTTTATCAGTTTTAAGACCATTTGCGCCTTTTAGGGTTAAAAGCGGCACAAATATTTTTTTTGACAATTTGAATCTCGTTTTTTGTGTTTTAGAGTCAAGAATCTCAAGAAAGTGGTGCTTTTGGTCAAAAAAGACCAAAAGTTTGTCGAATATTTCACCATAACTCGTTTTAAGACCATTTGCGCCTTTTACTGTTAAAAGCGGCACAAGTATTTTTTTTTGACAGTTTTAATGTCCATTTTGTGTTTTAGAGTCAAAAATCACAAGAAAGTGGTGCTTTTGGTAAAAAAAAGACCAAAAGTTTGTCGAATATTTCACCATAACACGTTTTAAGACCATTTGCTCCTTTTAGGGTTAAAAGAGGCACAAGTATTTTTTTTTACAATTTTAATCTCGTTTTGTGTTTTAGAGTCAAGAATCTCAAGAAAGTGGTGTTTTCGGTCAAAAAAGACCAAAAGTTTGTCGAATATTTCACCATAACTCGTTTTAAGCCCATTTGCGCGTTTTTGAGTTAAAAGCGACACAAGTATTGTTTTTCTTTTTGCTATTTTAATTTTTGTATTTTAGTTCCAGAATCTCAAGAAAGCGGTCCTTTTGGTCAAAAAAGACCAAAAGTTTGTCGAATATTCCACCATAACTCGTTCAAAGCCCGTTTGCGCGGTTTAGTGTCAAAAGCGGCACAAGTATTCTTTTTTGATAATTTGAATCTCGTTTTTGTGTTTTAGTGTCAAGAATCTCAAGAAAGTGCTACTTTTAGTCAAAAAAGACCAAAAGTTTGTCGATTATTTCACCATAACTTGTTTCCAGCCCATTTGCGCGTTTGAGGGCTAAAAACAACACAAGTAATTTTTTAAAAAAATTTTAATCTCATTTTTGTGTTTTATAGTCAAGAATCTCAAGAAAGTGGTGCTTTTGGTCAAAGAAGACCAAAAGTTTTTCGAATATTTCACCACAACTCTTTTAAGCTCATTTGCGCGTTTTAGTGTTAAAAGTAGCACAAGTTTTGTTTTTTGACAATTTGAATCTCGTTTTTGTGTTTTAGAGTCAAGAATCTCAAGAAAGTTGTGCTTTTGGTCAAAAAAGACCAAAAGATTGTCGAATATTTCACCATAACTCTTTTTAAGACCATTTTCGCCTTTTAGGGTTAAAAGCGGCACAAGTTTTTTTTTGACAATTTTAATCTCGTTTATGTGTTTTAGAGTCAATAATCTCAAGAAAGTGGTGCTTTTGGTCAAAAAAGACCAAAATTTTGTCGAATATTTCACCATAACTCGTTTTAAACCCATTTGCGCGTTTTTGAGTTAAAAGCGACACAAGTATTTTTTTTCTTTTTGCTATTTTAATTTCATTTTTGTATTTTAGTGCCAGAATCTCAAGAAAGCGGTACTTTTGGTCAAAAAAGACCAAAAGTTTGTCGAATATTTCACCATAACTCGTTCAAAGTCCGTTTGCGCGGTTTAGTGTTAAAACCGGCACAAGTATTCTTTTTTGACAATTTGAATCTCGTTTTTGTGTTTTAGTGTCAAGAATCGCAAGAAAGTGCTACTTTTGGTAAAAAAGACCAAAAGTTTGTCGATTATTTCACCATAACTCGTTCAAAGCCAATTTGCGCGTTTTAGTGTTAAAAGCGGCACAAGTATTTTTTTTTGACAGTTTTAATGTCCTTTTTGTGTTTTAGAGTCAAGAATCTCAAGAAAGTGGTGCTTTTGGTCAAAAAAGACCAAAAGTTTGTCGAATATTTCACCATAACTCGTTTTAAGACCATTTGCGCCTTTTAGGGTTAAAAGAGGCACACATATTTTTTTTTGACAGTTTTAATGTCCTTTTTGTGTTTTTGAGTCAAGAATCTCAAGAAAGTGGTGCTTTTGGTCAAAAAAGACCAAACGTTTGTCGAATATTTCACCATAACACGTTTTAAGACCATTTGCGCCTTTTAGGGTTAAAAGAGGCACAAATATTTTTTTGACAGTTTTAACGTCGTTTTTGTGTTTTAGAGTCAAGAATCCCAAGAAAGTGGCGCTTTTGGTCAGAATAGACCAAAGACTTGTCGAATATTTCACCATAACTCATTTTAAGACCATTTTCGCCTTTTAGGGTTAAAAGCGGCACAAGTTTTTTTTTGACAATTTTAATCTCGTTTATGTGTTTTAGAGTCAATAATCTCAAGAAAGTGGTGCTTTGGTCAAAAAAGACCAAAAGTTTGTCGAATATTTCACCATAACTCATTTTAAGACTGTTAGAATCTTAAGTTTTGATGAGGACTAAAATATGAAAGAATAGGCTAAGTAATTAGAAAGCAATAGGTAAACATAGAATCCCAAGTAAGAGTGCAACCGGATGTGGATTTACTTCCGGATAGATTAGGACTTGCGCACGCGGATGAATGTTTTCATCCCCCAGCGGCAGCGAGTAACTCACTAGAGAAATAACTTAGTCCATGAGCATTAGGTACACAAGACCTTAAGACTAAGCTATGATTCAACCGGAAGTGAAATTGCTTCCTGTTAGATTTAGACTGGGACAGGCTGATAAAAATAGATATAACCCCAAGCGTCAGTGAAAAAGCCACGTCAAGTAAAATTGCTTCCTGATAGATTTAGACTGGCACAGACTGATAGAGGTGATATAACCCTAAGCAACAGTGAATCAGCCACGTCAAGTGAAATTGCTTCCTGTTAAATTTAGACTGACACAGGCTGATAAAAAGAGATATAACCCTAAGCGTCAGTGAGTTCACCACGTCAAGTAAAAGTGCTTCCGATAGCTTAGTGACTAGCGCTGACTGTTGGAATGAAATACACTGAGCGAGAGTAAGTGATGGTGAGCTAGATCCTTCATCAAGTGGAATCACTTCCGAATGTAGGAGTGCTTCCGGATACACCTTAGACTTAGGGAACACCCACTGCATGTGACTATGTGCTTATATTGCTAAACTAACGTTCAAGTGCAGCACACTAAGTAAGGTTGCTTCCGGATGAAAAGTTGCTTCCGCAAGCAATCATAATGTCAGAACGTTCAGAGATGCAGTGTCAGAATGCTTATGTCAGAGCAGAGGCGTCAGCACTACTTTTCAGAGATAAAGCAAGTCAACCCTGCTATACATTGATGAAGCATTTAATGGGCAAACGGTAACAAGGAAAAAACGGACATATTCAAACGGCTAGCCCACCTACCAAGAGTTCAAAATGTTTGAAGACTATATAAGGGAGCTCAACTTCATTTATGAGTAATTAATCATCTTTGAATATTCTTGAGAGAAGTTAGAGCGAGAAAACTAAGAACATCTTCAAGCATTCAAAGCTGCCCAGAAAAGCGAAGAGCATTTAACACATCGAGTGATTCTTTTCACCTACTTATTCTGTACTCCTTGTAGTTAAGTCTCTTCTTGTTATAAGAGCATTAATTGTACTTAAATGTGTAACACCATCTGTTCTTTGAGAGAACTTAGTCAGAAATCCTTAAGTGTAAAGGTTAACCCCTTGCTTGGTGTGAGGGGGAGTTTATTAGGTTACAAGTGAGCCTGAGTGAAACTTGTTGTAAGGTTGCAAGTGATCCCGTGAAAACTTGCGGTTGTAAGGTTTCAGGTGAACCCGATTTAAAACCTGAGATTTAGTGGAACTCGGCCTGGGAGGTTGAGGACTGGACGTAGGTCAGGTAGACCGAACCAGTATAACTCTTGTGTTATTTTTATTTGAGCATTTATTTTTGAAGCACAATTCACCCCCCCTCTTGTGCATCCATTACTTTCATTTGGTATCAGAGTAGGTCCTTCTAACTCGATTCCAACGAATCAGAAGGCAAAGATTCAGTAATGGACACAGACTATTCTCTACCAGATGTCTCCGTTCAACCCAACAAGCCCCCAGGCTTCGATGGGTACAACTACTCATTCTGGAAGTTCAGAATGGAGACTTATATCAAGTCAAGTGATATCAGACTCTGGGACGTAATAGAACGAGGGGATCAAACTCCGCTAGATGAGGATGGATTTGCAAAAGTGCGAGCCAGATACACTCCTGAGGACTATGCCCTAGTCCAAATGAACCATCGGGCCATGCACTACATCCAGTGTGCTCTCAGCCCCAAAGAGTATCACAGGATCAGCCACCACAAAAATGCAAAAGATATGTGGGAGGCTCTTGAGGCTGCACACTCTGGAACCAGGGGAGTAAAGGCGAGACGTATTGAAATGCTGGTGGAAGAATTTCACAAATTCGCTATGCTGAGTCCCACCGAGCCTATCAGAGATCTGGAGCTCAGGTTCACTCATCTCATCAACAATTTGGCCTCGCTGGGTAAGGATATCCCTGAGAGAGAGCAAGTGAGCAAGATTCTAAAGATCTTGAAGGGTGACTGGATCACCAAAGTAACTATTTTGCAAGAAGTGCAAGCAGAATCAACCAGCTCCATCACCGCTCTATTTGGCTCTCTTGCTGAATATGAACCTACCCTGCTGGCTATGAGAGCTCCTCAAACCTCATCCAAGAACAAGAACCTTGCTCTCGTTGCTCCCAGCAAGGAGATCAATGACAATGATGAGGATGATGAGGAGGAGATGGACGATGAGGAGATGGCTATGATGGTGTGGAAATTTAGGAACTTCTTTAGAAAGAAGGGAGGCTATCAGAGAGGTGATTCCAGCCAGAAGAAGGGATACAAGAAAGAGAAGGTCCCTGTGTGCTTTGAATGCAATAAACCTGGTCACTTCAAGGCTGAGTGTCCCAGCCTGCAGAGGTCAAAAGGCAAGGACAAAAGAAAGGCTCTTGTTTCCTCCATTTGGGTAAATAGCTCAGATGAGGAAGCAAGTGATGAAGAAGAAGTTGCCAACCTCTGCCTGGTAGCTAGAGAAGAGGATGAAGAAGCATCTTCAGATCTTGACCTCACCAACGAAGAACATGAGGTAACTCTTTCTGAACTACAAGAGGCTTACAATGAGGTTCATGAAGAATTCTCTAGATTATGTAAAGCCTATAAAGTGTTGAAAACCAAAAAGGAATCACTTGAGTCCAAGGTGGACTCACTAAGTGAGGAACTAGCGGAAGCTAGAAGACTTCCGTTAGTGGATGGCCAGGGCTCTTCCCAAGTAGAACCCAACGCCCCGACACCTGAGAGCTGCCCCAATTGCAGCAAAATCTCAGAGGAAAAGAACAAGCTGCAAAATGCCCTGGAGAAGTTTACCAATGGTTCAGAAATGCTAAACGTAATCTTAATGAACCAAAGGGCCTATAGGGATAGAACTGGGTTGGGATATACCCCTAAAGTGAAAAAGTGGGTAGAACCAAAAGTAAAGCCTTACTTAAAGTTCTTCCATAAAGCCACCAGTCATAGCTCCTCACCCTTTAGCTTCTGTAATTACTGCAACAGGAAAGGACACTCCACGTCCACCTGTAATGCTAAGAAGCATGGAGCTAACAGCTCTTACAAGTGGGTTCCTAAAGGAACCAAGGCTACACAGGATCCTCCACCTGCAAAGGACACGAAGAAAGGACAAGGATCCCGAGCCTGGAATCATTCCATAGGGAGAACCCAAATGTTCATAAGCCCAAGGTTAAGCCCAATATTAGACCAAGGGCACTAAACACTAATGACAAAGGACCCAAGAGAGGTTGGGTACCTAAAGTTGCTTAATTATTTCAGGTGTGTCTCAAGGCATCCAAGAACAAAAAATGGTACATCGATAGCGGATGCTCGAGACATATGACTGGAGACAGAGACAAGTTCAAATCTCTGGTGATCAAAGATGGAGCCACAGTGACCTTTGGAGGAAATCAACGTGGCAAGATCACTGGAGTTGGAGAAGTTGGACCAGTCAAAGATGTCTATCTAGTGGACGGTCTCTGTCACAACCTGCTGAGCGTGAGCCAGAGCACGGACAGAGGAAACTGGGTAATATTTGATTCAAATGAGTGCTTAATAGTTGATAAGCAGGATCTGAACATAGATAAGGCCAACTTAAAATGCAAGATTAAGGCAAATAGAAATGGGAATCTATATACCTTAGACTTATGTCAACAGCTAGAAGAAAAATGTTTAATATCTAGTGACGAGAATAGCTGGCTTTGGCACAAGAGGTTAGCTCATGTCAATTTTACTCAATTGGATATGCTAATTAAAAATGAGCTAGCTATAGGTATTCCCTCTTTTAAAGTTAAGCATGATTTTATTTGTGAATCCTGCCAACGAGGGAAGCAAACAAAGTCCTCGTTTAAAACCAAGAAGAGAGTCTCCACCAGCAGGCCCTTGGAACTAATCCACATGGATTTGGTTGGGCCAGCGAGAGTAAAGAGCTTGGGTGGAAACCTATATGCTTTAGCGGTGGTGGATGACTATTCAAGGTTCACGTGGACTATGTTTCTTGCCTCTAAGCAAGATGCTTTTGATGCTTTTGTTGTCCAGGCTAAGAAAGTGCAGAATGAGAAGGAGCTCAAAATCACAGCCATAAGGACAGACCATGGAGGAGAGTTTGAGAACCATAGCTTCTCTGAGCTATGCGAGCAAAACGGCATTGAACATAACTTCTCAGCTCCGAGAACTCCTCAACAAAATGGAGTAGTCGAAAGGAAGAACAGGGTTCTGACATAGATGGCTAGAAGCATGCTCAACGAGAAAGAAGTTTCTCAAGTGTTCTGGGTGTTAGAATCTTAAGTTTTGATGAAGACTAAAATATAGAGGATTAGACCAAGTGCCTAGGAAGCAATAGGATAACATAGGATCCCAAGTGAGAGTACTTCCGGATGAGGATTTACTTCCGGATAGATTAGGACTTGCGCGTGCGGATGAATGTTTTTCATCCCCCAGCGTCAGCAAGTAAATCACTAGGGATTTAACTTAGTCCATGAACATTAGGTACACAAACCTTAAGACTAAGCTATGTTTCAATCGGAAGCGAATTTGCTTCCTGTTAGACTTAGACTGGCGCAGAGCGACAGAATAGATATTACCCCAAGCGTCAGTGAGTCTACTTCGCCAAGTGAAAGCACTTCCTATTAGATTTAGACTGGCGCAGGTTGATAAACTAGATATAACCCCGAGCGTCAGTGGAAATGCAACATCAAGTGAAGTTGCTTCCTGTTAGATCTTGACTGGCGCAGACTGATAGAATAGATTTCACCCTAAGCGTCAGTGAATTCACCACGTCAAGTAAAAGTGCTTCCGATAGCTCAGTGACTAGCGCTGAGTGGTGGAATGAAATAGACTAAGCAAGAGCGAGTCATGGTGAACTAGATCCCTCATCGAGTAAAATTACTTCCGGATGTAGAAGTGCTTCCGGATACACCTTAGACTTAGGGAACCCCCACTGCATGAGACTATATGATTATATTGCTAAACTAACGTTCAAGTGCAGCATACTCAGTAAGGTTGCTTCCGGATGAGAAGTTACTTCCGCAAGCAAAAAGAATGTCTGAACGTTCAAGAGATGCAGTGTCAGAATGCTTATGTCAGAGCAGAGGTGTCAGGACTACTTTTCAGAGATAAAGCAAGTCAACCCTGCTAAGCATTAATGAAGATGTACTTCTCAACGGTAACATAGGATTAACGGCTTTATTCAAACGTTCATATTCAACCTGCCACAGAAGCCTATGAAGCCGAGTATAAAAGAGACATTCATTTAGAAGAGAAGATTTTATGGAAGAAAAAGAGAGAACAGAGCAAAGTATCTGATATATCATACTCTTCATTCTACACATCTTCTACTACTCTCAGATCCAGATTTGTGATATTTTTCAGAGAGTAATTTTATTGTACTTAAGTGAGTAACATCATCCACTCTTAGAGAGAGTTAGTTTTGAGCTTAAGTGTTTAGCACAATCAGTTCATAGAGTGAACATAGTGTAAACTTACAATTTGTAAGGGGGAGCATTTAGAGGTTGTCTAAATCTCCATAGGTTGCAAGTTAGCCCGTAAAACTTGCATTTGTAAGGTTTGCAGGTGAACCCGGTGTAAAACCTGTGGGTTGTTAGGTGAACCCGTGCTCGTAAAACCTAAAGTGTAAAGGCCTCTCTTGTGCCCGGTTTAAACAAGAATAGTGGATTGAAAATCTCAGGAGGAGCCTGGGGACTGGATGTAGGTCTGGGTGACCGAACCAGGATAAATTTATGTGTGCATAAATTTACACTCAAACATTCTATTTTGCATCACATAACACACTGACTTGTGCATACCACTACTTTTATATATTATCACCAAGCACAAGCAGTCTTTCGAAAAGAAGATTATAAAGAATTTATTCCCTCACCCAATTCACCCCCCCCCCCTCTTGGGTGACAGCCACGCTTATCATTTGGTATCAGAGCCAGGTTACTTGTTTAAAGGATCCAACGATCTCAAGTGCAAAGACCTAGGCTGATTTGGGTTACAAAATGTGTTTTGAAGGTTTTGATCATACTATCCCACCTGTGTTAGAAAATGCTGATTTTTACTTATGGAAGGGAAGGATGAAAAGTTTTATACTATCCACTGATTTCAAAATGTGGGATGTCTTTGAAAAGGACTCTGATTTCAAACCAAAAGTAAATTGGACAGAAGAGGACAAAAGTTTATTTTACTTAAACCTTAGAGCAATGCAAATTTTGCACAAAAGTTTATCTGACAATGATTACCAGAAAATTAAGCATTGCTCTAGGGCTATAGATATTTGGAACACTCTTGATACTATGTATGCTTCTAATCAATTTCTTGAAGTTAAGGCTGTCCAAAGCTCACTATGTGCTCCCTGTGAATCCACTTTTGATGAGCTACTGGATGGTGATGTAGTGGAAGCTAGTATCAGTAAAGAGAGTGTGGATCTCCGCCTAGAAGATTCAGAAGCTGAAGAAAATGAGGTACCTAAACTCAAAACTTCTGAATTGCAAGATATGTATAATGAGCTACATAATGAATTCTGTAAACTTGCAAAAGAAGTTCTAGGCTTAAGAAAAAGGAATAGGGAACTTGAGGAACTTATTCCCTCTTCTACAACCAAGGAGTCCAAAGTCCCACTCATAAAAGAAGATTTTTCAAAAGACCCTGAGATTTCAAAAGTTAATAAACATAGAGTCTTTGAAAAGAAAACTGACCACCATAATAGTGATAAGAAATCTGATTCTGAACATCATCCCATTATCTGTCATTATTGTGGTAGAACTGGTCATATTTCTCACACATGCAATTTTAAGAGAAATTTACATGTGAGAAATAAATATACATGGATCCCCAAAGGACAAGTAAGGTCCAGCGCTAACTATGTAGGACCCAAGTACAAATGGGTACCAAAACTCCCTTCTAGTGCCTTACTTGTGCAGGAAAGATCAAGAGTTCCTCTTGTCCCAAAGAAGAGAACTCGTGGTGATGTCACTGCTGCAACTACCTGGTTCAATCATAAGAAGCAGTGCGGTACCACAAGGAACAAAGACCTTGTCTCAGGGATAAGCTATCACAGAGTTCCATTCAACTATCCTGAGAAGGACAAAAGAGAGAGGATGTCTCAACTCACATGGAGAAAACCTGCGAATCCTGTCTCTCCTAAGAAAGTGCTTCAGGCCAAGGATAAGTATAAAAGATCTCCTTGGGTAAGCAAGGGATTATTTAAGGTTGAAGCATGCAACAGTAAAATCTCCTATGCAAATGTTAGATGGACTTATTGAGATTTTATATTAAGCATCATAAGCATGAACATGATATGGCTTATAAGATATTTCACACAAAGTTCATACTCTACATGCTATCTATGACTATCATTATCAGAAACCATGTATAACCATGTGCATATAGTCATAATTGATTCGCAATGCTATATTCATAGTGAATAATTCTTAAGTGCATAAGAATCACATACTTCCTACAAACTGACCAGTCAGATCCAAGTTTGGAGACTGAAAAATGGGAAAAAGGAATCATTTGCTATTTTGTAGGAAAGAAGGTCCGAAGGAACAACAATTTTCATGATCATACCTGATCAGAGCAATGTATCAAATCTGAATGAGCTGTTGTTCATACTGGGCTCCGAGTGCTACTGCTCCTGAAATTGAAAAGTTCAAACACCATGCCAAGATCAAACAAACTACTACTTGACGCAAATATAGCTTTAATTATGAAAGCTTGATCGATGTGGATGCACAAGAGAGAACATCAACAAGTCCCTCAATGTTAAACCTTAAGTAAGTACAATCGGAAGCAAAGCTACTTCCGGATGCTCTCATGCTGACGCTGAATGACTACTCAAGACAACCAGGAGCGCCTGCCCAACCGGAAGCAAAATCACTTCCGGATACTCTTTTGCTGGCGCTAGATGATAATTCAATATGATCAAGAGCGCCAGTGCCAGACCAAGGGACACATCACTTCAGAAAACGTTTCAACTTCCTCTATGAAACGTCGTGCCTTCTCTGAAGCAACACGTGTCATCAGGTGTGTCGTTCCAACTTAAAAACTTACGTTACCCAATGTGTGAAAATTTGAAAGACTATGCCCATTCTATCCTCAAGAAGTTTCACCTATAAATAGAAGTCATTTTCCATTTTCACTTTTTACTACATCTTTTTCACTCGCATCATTTTCTCTAAAAAGTCTTTTCATCTTCTCCATTGTGTTCTTCATTTCTCCTTTACACATTTCTCGCATTTCATCCTTTTTATTACTACAACATTCATATAAAAATGGCCGGATCTCATGAATCCAACCCAGTCATCCAGAAAACCTCTTCTTCCAAGAAACACAAGTCGAAATCTGGGAAATCCACTCACAAGCATTCTGGTAAATCTGGGCACCATGAAGAACATCATCATGAACGCCATGAAGGTTCTGGGCAATCACAGGGACAGGATGAAAACGTTCAGGGTCAGCCTGGAACCTCTGGTAGAGTGGAACAGGCAGTGGGTTCTGAACAAGAGAGGGATGCTCAGAGAAAGGGAAAGAAAAAGAAGGTTCAATTTTCTGAGGAGCCTTCCTCCAAGAGGCAGAGGGTTGAGGAAGAAGATGATCCCACAGTCTATAGAGATGGGGCATTGGAGGGTGTATCCGCCAAATTTGAGACATCCATTCCCATCTTCAATCATGGCCTGTTCATCAATCTGGACAAGTTGGATGAACTAGGGTTTGCTCATCTGCGCCCTTACTTGGAAAAGTATATGCCTTGGCTGGGCATCAACCAGGACTACAACGTCAACGTCCTGCGAGTCTTTTGCCAATCCCTCTCAGGCAGAGCTAAGTACAGGAAGGTGGATGGGAAAGAGCAAGTCCACAAACTCTCCTTCACTGCCACTGTAAGAGGAAGAACCTTCAGGTTCACTTGGAGAACCTTGAATGAGATGATGGGAATCACAGAAGAGGATATGAATGAATGGATCTACCCTGAGTCTCACAAGTACAGCAAGGAGGAACTCGAGGAGTTATTTGGCACCAACAGCAAGAAGGTGTCCAAGATGTCTGATTCTAACAGGCTCTTGTACTACGTCTACTCCCGGATAATGACTCATAAGGGAGGCAACTTCAACGAGTTCACACTGCTGGACAACCCTTGGTTCCCTAGACTCCTCTCGCGCAAGCCTTTCAACCCTGGACAGTTGATATGCCTAGAGCTTCAGCGCTGGTTAAACAATGACAAGTCAGGTTATCTTCCCTATCCCACCATCATTGCCTTCCTCCTTGAGAAGCATCTGATCAAGGCTACATCTGCTGTGGAAGAAGAGAATGTCCAGTGTAGGCCTGTGGGAGCAACCAATATGGCAAGGATGGGGATCAAGTATTTCAAGCCTCCTAAGCCCACTCGCTCACGCTCACAAGCCAGTAGTGCTTCTGGTACTTCAGCCCCCTCTGCATCTGGAGCAGGGGATCAGGAAGTTGACTCACATGCTGGGCCAAGCCGTAGTGCAAGGATTCCAGCTTCTGTTAGGGCCTTTGCCGAGGACATAAAGGAAGAGCTTCTGTTGAGACTGACTGATTCCTTGGTGGGTCCTCTCCGTGTTGAATGTGAAGCTGGCTTCCACCACCAAGGGGAGCGAACCCAACGGCTTGAGGACAGAGTAGGACAACTCGAGAATCACCTTGCCAGGGTGGATGCAAAATTAGACCTCATCCTCCAGCACCTACAAATTCCCAAACCTTCATCACAAGGTATCTTACCACCTCCTCCTCCTCCTCCTCAAAACCCTCCTCCTCCTCCTAATCACCCTCAACTACCACCTCCTCCTCCGCCCAACACTCAACAACCTCAGCCTCCACCACAAAATGACCAACAAGCCCCACCATCACCCAACAATGACCAACAATCCCAACCCTCACCTACCCATGACCACCAAACCCAAGACTCACCTCACAACTCTCCACGCCATTCTCCTAGAAACTTCTCATCCTCACCTTCCTCATCCTCATCCTCACCCATTCCCACACGACCAGGTGCCCCTACACGCTCTCCACTCCGCTTCTCCAACCCTACCCACCCAAGCCCTAGACCCATAAAATCTGAAACAGCCATTCACCCCCTCAGCCAACCATACGACGAGTATCCCCGCCTTCAACCACTCTCCGATGACCATTTACCCTTTACCCCTGACTCCGCCAACTACAAAGAATACTCCTCCACTCATCCTTATACGGATCTCTTTGTCACCTCCAGTTGCTTCCCAGACCCTCCTCAAACTCCTGAACACCTATCTTCTCCCACATCCTCTACCTCTACCCTCTCACCCTCCCCTCCCAAGAAATTTGGCCCTGAACCACCTCCATCCTCCTCCACATCCACTCCATCCTTGGCACTCACCCCTGTTGATGATGACAAAAGGGGGAGAAATGTTATGTCCACTCTTCGCCTAAGCATGGCCACAAGGGATGCCCTCAGCCAGCCATCACTCTGGATTGATGGAGATATCACAGCCGCCCTGCGTCGTGCATATGAGTCTCAGAGGCTGAGTGGTGCAGAGAGCCTTATAAGAGGAGAGGCCGTCCGGTTCATGCAGCAGAAGAAAGCGGCTGAGCAAGGACCACAATGGGATATGGTTGTGTATGGGCAGAATGAACAATTTTCACAACCTGAGTCATCATCAGAGCCTCCTCCAACTAAAACAAGTAGAGAAATTGTTGAGGAGATCAGGATGAAGTGGGGACTCGAAAAACCCAACCATCCTCCCATTGTGATAGCCAGGGCTGTTCCTACATCCTCTGGGCAAGAGTCTGAGATCCCTTCATCTGAGCAATCTTCTGATCTTCCTCCCTCGTCTGAGCCAGCAGCCAGATTCAGTGAGTCCAGAAAGAAGGCCGTTGCTAGGAAACGTGCCAGGAAGTTGATTGCCACCACTGAATCTGATGAGTCTGAGGAAGAGACTCCATCTGACCTACATGAGCAAGGAACTTCATCTGCTCAGGTTGTGCAAGAAAAACCAGTGGTCCAAGAGGTTCCAATTCTGAAGGAAGTCAAATTGGAGATTGAAGACATGACTCCTGATGAATTTGAGAAGTATGGATTCACTGACAAATTATCCTTTGGTCAGATGGCTTGCCTCGATGCTGAAAGAGCAAGTGCCATGCCCACTCCTCCGATTAACAAGAGCAAAGGGAAGAGCAAAGGGAAAGGGAAAAGGAAAGCCCAGGAAGTTGAGGAGGATCCCAACTTCTCTGCATGGAATGTGAGAATCCGGGCTGTACACTATCCCAATGGAGAGGTCTCCTACTTCGACGATGCTACAGGTTTCCCTGGGTATGAAGAAGTGGAGAACATGAAAAGGGCATACGAGGAGTCCATTGAATCAGAAAGGCTCAGAAGGGAAAAAGAGGAAAAAGAGCTTCAAGAGATCATTGCCCAGATAAACCAGAGTGAGCGTGAGGAAAATGAAGAGAGGCAGAAAGAGAGGGAAAAGAAAAAGAGACACAAACTCTAATCCCTAATCCAAATAGTTTTGTTGATTTTGTTTTTCATGCATATTTCCATTTAGTGAAATTTATTTATATACATTCTTTACTTGTATATGTTATTTGATTATATAACTCTGACTTGTAACCTCTGCTTGTCAATAATATTTGTCTGAGTTACTTGTCCTTATCCATTGCTTTTATTCTTTTGCTAATCCTTCCTTAGGAACTTAATCGATAAAACTAGGTTTGTCATCATCAAAAAGGGGGAGAATGTTAGAATCTTAAGTTTTGATGAAGACTAAAATATAGAGGATTAGACCAAGTGCCTAGGAAGCAATAGGATAACATAGGATCCCAAGTGAGAGTACTTCCGGATGAGGATTTACTTCCGGATAGATTAGGACTTGCGCGTGCGGATGAATGTTTTTCATCCCCCAGCGTCAGCAAGTAAATCACTAGGGATTTAACTTAGTCCATGAACATTAGGTACACAAACCTTAAGACTAAGCTATGTTTCAATCGGAAGCGAATTTGCTTCCTGTTAGACTTAGACTGGCGCAGAGCGACAGAATAGATATTACCCCAAGCGTCAGTGAGTCTACTTCGCCAAGTGAAAGCACTTCCTATTAGATTTAGACTGGCGCAGGTTGATAAACTAGATATAACCCCGAGCGTCAGTGGAAATGCAACATCAAGTGAAGTTGCTTCCTGTTAGATCTTGACTGGCGCAGACTGATAGAATAGATTTCACCCTAAGCGTCAGTGAATTCACCACGTCAAGTAAAAGTGCTTCCGATAGCTCAGTGACTAGCGCTGAGTGGTGGAATGAAATAGACTAAGCAAGAGCGAGTCATGGTGAACTAGATCCCTCATCGAGTAAAATTACTTCCGGATGTAGAAGTGCTTCCGGATACACCTTAGACTTAGGGAACCCCCACTGCATGAGACTATATGATTATATTGCTAAACTAACGTTCAAGTGCAGCATACTCAGTAAGGTTGCTTCCGGATGAGAAGTTACTTCCGCAAGCAAAAAGAATGTCTGAACGTTCAAGAGATGCAGTGTCAGAATGCTTATGTCAGAGCAGAGGTGTCAGGACTACTTTTCAGAGATAAAGCAAGTCAACCCTGCTAAGCATTAATGAAGATGTACTTCTCAACGGTAACATAGGATTAACGGCTTTATTCAAACGTTCATATTCAACCTGCCACAGAAGCCTATGAAGCCGAGTATAAAAGAGACATTCATTTAGAAGAGAAGATTTTATGGAAGAAAAATAGAGAACAGAGCAAAGTATCTGATATATCATACTCTTCATTCTACACATCTTCTACTACTCTCAGATCCAGATTTGTGATATTTTTCAGAGAGTAATTTTATTGTACTTAAGTGAGTAACATCATCCACTCTTAGAGAGAGTTAGTTTTGAGCTTAAGTGTTTAGCACAATCAGTTCATAGAGTGAACATAGTGTAAACTTACAATTTGTAAGGGGGAGCATTTAGAGGTTGTCTAAATCTCCATAGGTTGCAAGTTAGCCCGTAAAACTTGCATTTGTAAGGTTTGCAGGTGAACCCGGTGTAAAACCTGTGGGTTGTTAGGTGAACCCGTGCTCGTAAAACCTAAAGTGTAAAGGCCTCTCTTGTGCCCGGTTTAAACAAGAATAGTGGATTGAAAATCTCAGGAGGAGCCTGGGGACTGGATGTAGGTCTGGGTGACCGAACCAGGATAAATTTATGTGTGCATAAATTTACACTCAAACATTCTATTTTGCATCACATAACACACTGACTTGTGCATACCACTACTTTTATATATTATCACCAAGCACAAGCAGTCTTTCGAAAAGAAGATTATAAAGAATTTATTCCCTCACCCAATTCACCCCCCCCTCTTGGGTGACAGCCACGCTTATCATTGCAGACGCTATGAGCACTGCTTGCTATATCTCCAACAGAGCCTATGTTCGCAAGGGCCTGGATAAGACTCCATACGAGCTATACAAAGGGAGGAAGCCCAACATCAGCCACCTCAGAATATTTGGATCAAAATGCTACGTGCATAATAATGGAAAGGTAAATTTGGGTAAGTTTGATCCAAAGGCTGACATAGGTATATTCATAGGTTATTCCCTTAGGAGTAAAGCATATAGGATATACAACATGAGAACTAAAACTGTAGAAGAATCCATGCATGTTGTATTTGATGAAACTCCTACATGGGGACAATCCATAGAGGATGATGAAGCACCTAATCTTCCAAAACTACCATCATCTTCCTCACCACCAAAAGGAACACCAACAAGCATTCCCAAAGAAGAAGGTGAACCCAGTGATGAGCCTGGAATGCAACCCATGCCTGATGAGGCACAGTTGCCAATAGCTAGGAGACATCACAGGGATCATCCTCTTGACCAAGTGCTTGGTGATGTTTCTTCTGGTGTCAGAACTAGAAGACAAGTTCAAAATGAAGTTGAGTTCGGAGCATTCCTATCTCAAATCGAACCAACTTCAGTTGAACAAGCTCTTGAGGACTGCGACTGGATTATTGCCATGCAGGAAGAGCTAAATCAATTTGAGAGAAGTCAAGTGTGGGAACTAGTCCCAAGACCGTCTCATCAATCCATAGTGGGGACCAAGTGGGTCTTCAAAAACAAACTGGATGAGACAGGTCAAATCACCAGAAACAAAGCCAGACTAGTAGCCAAAGGATATAACCAAGAAGAAGGCATTGACTATGAAGAAACTTTTGCTCCAGTTGCTAGACTTGAAGCAATAAGAATTCTTCTAGCCTTTGCATCCATGAAAGGTTTTAGATTATATCAAATGGATGTAAAGAGTGCATTTCTTAATGGTTATATTAAAGAAGAGGTATATGTAGAATAACCTCCTGGCTTTGAGGAACATAAGCACCCCAAACATGTGTATAGATTAAAGAAAGCTTTATATGGCCTGAAACAAGCTCCTCGAGCTTGGTATGAGAGACTCAGCAGCTTTTTGCTGGGCAAGGGTTTCTCAAGAGGCAAATTAGATAATACACTGTTTATCCTTCACAAAGATAGAGATATGTTAATTGTTCAAATTTATGTTGACGATATTATATTTGGGGCAACTAACGAGAAGCTTTGTGAAGATTTCTCTAAGACTATGCAGGGTGAGTTTGAGATGTCAATGATGGGAGAACTAACGTTCTTCCTAGGCCTGCAAATCAAACAAAAGAAGAATGGAATCTTCATCTCCCAAACTAAGTACTGCAGAGAACTACTCAAAAAGTTTGGGATGGATGAATGCAAGGAGTATGACACTCCTATGAGCACCACTGCCGCACTCGATGCTGACGCAAAGGGTAAAACTGTCAGCTTGCCCATGTACAGGGGAATGATAGGTTCCCTCTTATACTTAACAGCCAGCAGGCCCGACATTCAATTTAGTGTAGGCATGTGTGCTAGGTTTCAAGCCAACCCCAAGGAATCACACTTAACATGTGTTAAACGTATTCTGAGATACCTTGAGGGAACACAAGAACTCTGTCTTTGGTATCACAGAGGTAACCAAGAGTTCTTGTGGGCTTACTCTGACTCTGATCATGCAGGTTATAAGACAGATAGAAAGAGCACCAGTGGACAAT
Source organism: Mimosa pudica (assembly GCA_029929735.1). Classification (NCBI taxonomy): domain Eukaryota; kingdom Viridiplantae; phylum Streptophyta; class Magnoliopsida; order Fabales; family Fabaceae; genus Mimosa; species Mimosa pudica. The sequence goes on along the minus strand of JAKELP010000058.1, from coordinate 764,158 downwards.
GCGCCTTCCTTGGTGGCTGTCTGGTGTCTTGGGCTAGCAAAAAGCAAATCTGTGTGTCCCTGTCATCCACTGAGGCAGAATACATTGCTGCTGCAAGTTGTTGTGCGCAAGTGCTATGGCTGAAAAACCAGTTGAGAGATCTTGGCTTGGAGTTCCCTGAGGCACCCATCCTCTGCGACAACACAAGCACAATTAGCCTCGCCAAGAATCCAGTACAGCACACAAGGACAAAGCACATTGACGTCAGACATCACTTCATCAGAGACCACGTTCAAAAGAAGGATGTCAAGGTGCAGTTTGTCCCCACTCAACAACAGCTTGCTGACATCTTCACCAAGCCTCTGGGGGTTGACCAATTTACTTTCATTAGAGGTGATTTGGGAATGGTAAACACAAATGAAGTTTAAATTCTATTCATTGTACTTGATTGTTTATCACTTACAACAATACTAACTTAGGCATCGGAGTGCCAATACATGTTTTTGCAGGTGATCAATGTTAAATCTTAAGCAAGTGCAACCGGAAGCAAAACCACTTCCGGATGATCACTCACTGACCCTGGACTATCAAGCCAAAAGAACGCCAGCACTAGTCCAAGAGACACGTCACTTCAGAAAACGTTTCAACTTCCCACAAGAGACGTTATGTCTTCTCTGGTAATATGAAGCCACACGTGTCATCAGGTGTGCCGTTCCAACTTAAATTGTCTACACTCCCCAATGTGTGAAAATATGAACAAACATGACCATTTTACCCTTAGTAATTGTATCTATAAATAGGACATCATTTTTCACATTTACTTCTCACTTTTACTCACAAACCCTCTGCATACAAAACTCTTCATCTTCATTTGTGTTCTTCATTCTCTTCATACATTCTTTCGCATTTTACCACCAACCCACACAAAAATGGCCAGACCTCATGAAACAAACCCAGTTTTAAAGAAACCTTCCCCATCTAAGAAACACAAGTCAAAATCTGGGAAATCAAGTTATAAACATTCTGGAAAATCTGGGCATCGTGAAGAACATCGCAATGAACATCAAGAACACCATGAAGTTTCTGGGCAAAATACACCGGGGCAGGATGAAAATATTCAAGGTCAGCCTGAAACTTCTGGTAGAGTGGCAGAACAATTAGTGGGTTCTAAGCAAGAGAAGCTTGATAAGAAGAGGGAGTCCATCCCTAAGGAGGAGGCTGCGGCCAACTACCAAGAATACTCCTCCACAGGCCCTCATTCTCTTTGATGATGCCAAAAGGGGGAGAGATGTGATGTTCACTCTGCATGTGCGCATGAATACAGGGATCCCTGGATATGAAAAAGTGGAGAATATGAAGAGGGCACTTGAGGAATCCAAGAGACCAAAGTGTGCGTAAGGCCGAGGCAGCCAAACAACAAAGGGAGAATGAGGAGAGACAAAAGGAGAGGGAGAGGAAAAAGAATTACCAACCCTGAACCCCAATCCAAACAGTTGTTTTAACTTGGAAATTTTCTTGCTTTGTTTTTCATGCATACTTTCATACTTGCTTAGCGTAATTTACTTATATATGTCCCTTACCTGTAAATGTTGATTGAATATTCTGACTTGTAACTTCTGCTTATCAATAATATTTGCCTAAGTTACTTGTTATTTATTTATTGCTTTATTCTTTTGATAATCCTTTCATATAAATTTTAATCGATAAAACTAAGTTTGTCATCATCAAAAAGGGGGAGAATGTTAGAATCTTAAGTTTTGATGAGGACTAAAATATGAAAGAATAGGCTAAGTAATTAGAAAGCAATAGGTAAACATAGAATCCCAAGTAAGAGTGCAACCGGATGTGGATTTACTTCCGGATAGATTAGGACTTGCGCACGCGGATGAATGTTTTCATCCCCCAGCGGCAGCGAGTAACTCACTAGAGAAATAACTTAGTCCATGAGCATTAGGTACACAAGACCTTAAGACTAAGCTATGATTCAACCGGAAGTGAAATTGCTTCCTGTTAGATTTAGACTGGGGCAGGCTGATAAAAATAGATATAACCCCAAGCGTCAGTGAAAAAGCCACGTCAAGTAAAATTGCTTCCTGATAGATTTAGACTGGCACAGACTGATAGAGGTGATATAACCCTAAGCAACAGTGAATCAGCCACGTCAAGTGAAATTGCTTCCTGTTAAATTTAGACTGACACAGGCTGATAAAAAGAGATATAACCCTAAGCATCAGTGAGTTCACCACGTCAAGTAAAAGTGCTTCCGATAGCTTAGTGACTAGCGCTGACTGTTGGAATGAAATACACTGAGCGAGAGTAAGTGATGGTGAGCTAGATCCTTCATCAAGTGGAATCACTTCCGGATGTAGGAGTGCTTCTGGATACACCTTAGACTTAGGGAACACCCACTGCATGTGACTATGTGCTTATATTGCTAAACTAACGTTCAAGTGCAGCACACTAAGTAAGGTTGCTTCCGGATGAAAAGTTGCTTCCGCAAGCAATCATAATGTCAGAACGTTCAGAGATGCAGTGTCAGAATGCTTATGTCAGAGCAGAGGCGTCAGGACTACTTTTCAGAGATAAAGCAAGTCAACCCTGCTATACAATGATGAAGCATTTAATGGGCAAACGGTAACAAGGAAAAAACGGACATATTCAAACGGCTAGCCCACCTACCAAGAGTTCAAAATGTTTGAAGACTATATAAGGGAGCTCAACTTCATTTATGAGTAATTAATCATCTTTGAATATTCTTGAGAGAAGTTAGAGCGAGAAAACTAAGAACATCTTCAAGCATTCAAAGCTGCCCAGAAAAGCGAAGAGCATTTAACACATCGAGTGATTCTTTTCACCTACTTATTCTGTACTCCTTGTAGTTAAGTCTCTTCTTGTTATAAGAGCATTAATTGTACTTAAGTGTGTAACACCATCTGTTCTTTGAGAGAACTTAGTCAGAAATCCTTAAGTGTAAAGGTTAACCCCTTGCTTGGTGTGAGGGGGAGTTTATTAGGTTACAAGTGAGCCTGAGTGAAACTTGTTGTAAGGTTGCAAGTGATCCCGTGAAAACTTGCGGTTGTAAGGTTTCAGGTGAACCCGATTTAAAACCTGAGATTTAGTGGAACTCGGCCTGGGAGGTTGAGGACTGGACGTAGGTCAGGTAGACCGAACCAGTATAAATCTTGTGTTATTTTTATTTGAGCATTTATTTTTGAAGCACAATTCACCCCCCCTCTTGTGCATCCATTACTTTCAAAGACCATTTGCGCCTTTTAGGATTAAAAGCGGGACAAGTATTTTTTTTGACAGTTTTAATCTCGTTTTTGTGTTTTAGTGTCAGAAATCTCAAGAAAGTGGTCCTTTTGGTCCAAAAAGACCAAAAGTCTTTCGAATATTTCACCATAACTCGTTTTAAGACCATTTGCGTCTTTTAGGGTTAAAAGCGGCACAAATATTTTTTTTGACAATTTGAATCTCGTTTTTATGTTTTAGAGTCAAGAATCTCAAGAAATGGTGCTTTTGGTCAAAAAAGACCAAAAGTTTGTCGATATTTTTCACCATAACTCGTTTTAAGACCATTTGTGCCTTTTACTGTTAAAAGCGGCACAAGTATTTTTTTTGACGGTTTTAATGTCCTTTTAGTGTTTTAGAGTCAAGAATCTCAAGAAAGTGGTGCTTTTGGTCAAAAAAGACCAAAAGTTTGTCGAATATTTCACCATAACTCGTTTTAAGACCATTTGCGCCTTTTAGGGTTAAAAGAGGCACAAGTATTTTTTTTTACAATTTTAATCTCGTTTTTGTGTTTTAGAGTCAAGAATCTCAAGAAAGTGGTGCTTTTGGTCAAAAAAGACCAAAATTTTGTCGAATATTTCACCATAACTCGTTTTAAGCCCATTTGCGCGTTTTTGAGTTAAAAGCGACACAAGTATTTTTTTTCTTTTTGCTATTTTAATTTCATTTTTGTATTTTAGTGCCAGAATCTCAAGAAAGCGGTACTTTTGGTCAAAAAAGACCAAAAGTTTGTCGAATATTTCACCATAACTCGTTCAAAGTCCGTTTGCGCGGTTTAGTGTTAAAACCGGCACAAGTATTCTTTTTTGACAATTTGAATCTCGTTTTTGTGTTTTAGTGTCAAGAATCACAAGAAAGTGCTACTTTTGGTAAAAAAGACCAAAAGTTTGTCGATTATTTCACCATAACTCGTTCAAAGCCAATTTGCGCGTTTTAGTGTTAAAAGCGGCACAAGTATTTTTTTTTTGACAGTTTTAATGTCCTTTTTGTGTTTTAGAGTCAAGAATCTCAAGAAAGTGGTGCTTTTGGTCAAAAAAGACCAAAAGTTTGTCGAATATTTCACCATAACACGTTTTAAGACCATTTGCGCCTTTTAGGGTTAAAAGAGGCACAAGTATTTTTTTTTACAATTTTAATCTCGTTTTTGTGTTTTAGAGTCAAGAATCTCAAGAAAGTGGTGCTTTTGGTCAAAAAAGACCAAAAGTTTGTCGAATATTTCACCATAACTCGTTTTAAGACCATTTGCGCCTTTTAGTGTTAAAAGAGGCACACATATTTTTTTTTGACAGTTTTAATGTCCTTTTTGTGTTTTTGAGTCAAGAATCTCAAGAAAGTGGTGCTTTTGGTCAAAAAAGACCAAATGTTTGTCGAATATTTCACCATAACACGTTTTAAGACCATTTGCGCCTTTTAGGGTTAAAAGAGGCACAAATATTTTTTTGACAGTTTTAACGTCGTTTTTGTGTTTTAGAGTCAAGAATCCAAAGATAGTGGCGCTTTTGGTCAGAATAGACCAAAGACTTGTCGAATATTTCACCATAACTCATTTTAAGACCATTTTCGCCTTTTAGGGTTAAAAGCGGCACAAGTTTTTTTTTGACAATTTTAATCTCGTTTATGTGTTTTAGAGTCAATAATCTCAAGAAAGTGTTGCTTTTGGTCAAAAAAGACCAAAAATTTGTCGAATATTTCACCATAACTCGTTTTAAGACCATTTGCGCCTTTTAGGATTAAAAGCGGGACAAGTATTTTTTTTGACAGTTTTAATCTCGTTTTTGTGTTTTAGTGTCAGAAATCTCAAGAAAGTGGTCCTTTTGGTCCAAAAAGACCAAAAGTCTTTCGAATATTTCACCATAACTCGTTTTAAGACCATTTGCGTCTTTTAGGGTTAAAAGCGGCACAAATATTTTTTTTTGACAATTTGAATCTCGTTTTTATGTTTTAGAGTCAAGAATCTCAAGAAAATGGTGCTTTTGGTCAAAAAAGACCAAAAGTTTGTCGATATTTTTCACCATAACTCGTTTTAAGACCATTTGCGCCTTTTACTGTTAAAAGCGGCACAAGTATTTTTTTTGACAGTTTTAATGTCCTTTTAGTGTTTTAGAGTCAAGAATCTCAAGAAAGTGGTGCTTTTGGTCAAAAAAGACCAAAAGTTTGTCGAATATTTCACCATAACTCGTTTTAAGACCATTTGCGCCTTTTAGGGTTAAAAGAGGCACAAGTATTTTTTTTTTACAATTTTAATCTCGTTTTTATGTTTTAGAGTCAAGAATCTCAAGAAAGTGGTGCTTTTGGTCAAAAAAGACCAAAATTTTGTCGAATATTTCACCATAACTCGTTTTAAGCCCATTTGCGCGTTTTTGAGTTAAAAGCGACACAAGTATTTTTTTTCTTTTTGCTATTTTAATTTCATTTTTGTATTTTAGTGCCAGAATCTCAAGAAAGCGGTACTTTTGGTCAAAAAAGACCAAAAGTTTGTCGAATATTTCACCATAACTCGTTCAAAGTCCGTTTGCGCGGTTTAGTGTTAAAACCGGCACAAGTATTCTTTTTTGACAATTTGAATCTCGTTTTTGTGTTTTAGTGTCAAGAATCGCAAGAAAGTGCTACTTTTGGTAAAAAAGACCAAAAGTTTGTCGATTATTTCACCATAACTCGTTCAAAGCCAATTTGCGCGTTTTAGTGTTAAAAGCGGCACAAGTATTTTTTTTTTGACAGTTTTAATGTCCTTTTTGTGTTTTAGAGTCAAGAATCTCAAGAAAGTGGTGCTTTTGGTCAAAAAAGACCAAAAGTTTGTCGAATATTTCACCATAACACGTTTTAAGACCATTTGCGCCTTTTAGGGTTAAAAGAGGCACAAGTATTTTTTTTTTACAATTTTAATCTCGTTTTTGTGTTTTAGAGTCAAGAATCTCAAGAAAGTGGTGCTTTTGGTCAAAAAAGACCAAAAGTTTGTCGAATATTTCACCATAACTCGTTTTAAGACCATTTGCGCCTTTTAGTGTTAAAAGAGGCACACATATTTTTTTTTGACAGTTTTAATGTCCTTTTTGTGTTTTTGAGTCAAGAATCTCAAGAAAGTGGTGCTTTTGGTCAAAAAAGACCAAATGTTTGTCGAATATTTCACCATAACACGTTTTAAGACCATTTGCGCCTTTTAGGGTTAAAAGAGGCACAAGTATTTTTTTTTACAATTTTAATCTCGTTTTTGTGTTTTAGAGTCAAGAATCTCAAGAAAGTGGTGCTTTTGGTCAAAAAAGACCAAAAGTTTGTCGAATATTTCACCATAACTCGTTTTAAGACCATTTGCGCCTTTTAGTGTTAAAAGAGGCACAAATATTTTTTTTTGACAGTTTTAATGTCCTTTTTGTGTTTTGAGTCAAGAATCTCAAGAAAGTGGTGCTTTTGGTCAAAAAAGACCAAATGTTTGTCGAATATTTCACCATAACACGTTTTAAGACCATTTGCGCCTTTTAGGGTTAAAAGAGGCACAAGTATTTTTTTTTACAATTTTAATCTCGTTTTTGTGTTTTAGAGTCAAGAATCTCAAGAAAGTGGTGCTTTTGGTCAAAAAAGACCAAAAGTTTGTCGAATATTTCACCATAACTCGTTTTAAGACCATTTGCGCCTTTTAGTGTTAAAAGAGGCACACATATTTTTTTTTGACAGTTTTAATGTCCTTTTTGTGTTTTTGAGTCAAGAATCTCAAGAAAGTGGTGCTTTTGGTCAAAAAAGACCAAATGTTTGTCGAATATTTCACCATAACACGTTTTAAGACCATTTGCGCCTTTTAGGGTTAAAAGAGGCACAAATATTTTTTTGACAGTTTTAACGTCGTTTTTGTGTTTTAGAGTCAAGAATCCAAAGATAGTGGCGCTTTTGGTCAGAATAGACCAAAGACTTGTCGAATATTTCACCATAACTCATTTTAAGACCATTTTCGCCTTTTAGGGTTAAAAGCGGCACAAGTTTTTTTTTGACAATTTTAATCTCGTTTATGTGTTTTAGAGTCAATAATCTCAAGAAAGTGTTGCTTTTGGTCAAAAAAGACCAAAAATTTGTCGAATATTTCACCATAACTCGTTTTAAGACCATTTGCGCCTTTTAGGATTAAAAGCGGGACAAGTATTTTTTTTGACAGTTTTAATCTCGTTTTTGTGTTTTAGTGTCAGAAATCTCAAGAAAGTGGTCCTTTTGGTCCAAAAAGACCAAAAGTCTTTCGAATATTTCACCATAACTCGTTTTAAGACCATTTGCGTCTTTTAGGGTTAAAAGCGGCACAAATATTTTTTTTTGACAATTTGAATCTCGTTTTTATGTTTTAGAGTCAAGAATCTCAAGAAAATGGTGCTTTTGGTCAAAAAAGACCAAAAGTTTGTCGATATTTTTCACCATAACTCGTTTTAAGACCATTTGCGCCTTTTACTGTTAAAAGCGGCACAAGTATTTTTTTTGACAGTTTTAATGTCCTTTTAGTGTTTTAGAGTCAAGAATCTCAAGAAAGTGGTGCTTTTGGTCAAAAAAGACCAAAAGTTTGTCGAATATTTCACCATAACTCGTTTTAAGACCATTTGCGCCTTTTAGGGTTAAAAGAGGCACAAGTATTTTTTTTTTACAATTTTAATCTCGTTTTTGTGTTTTAGAGTCAAGAATCTCAAGAAAGTGGTGCTTTTGGTCAAAAAAGACCAAAATTTTGTCGAATATTTCACCATAACTCGTTTTAAGCCCATTTGCGCGTTTTTGAGTTAAAAGCGACACAAGTATTTTTTTTCTTTTTGCTATTTTAATTTCATTTTTGTATTTTAGTGCCAGAATCTCAAGAAAGCGGTACTTTTGGTCAAAAAAGACCAAAAGTTTGTCGAATATTTCACCATAACTCGTTCAAAGTCCGTTTGCGCGGTTTAGTGTTAAAACCGGCACAAGTATTCTTTTTTGACAATTTGAATCTCGTTTTTGTGTTTTAGTGTCAAGAATCGCAAGAAAGTGCTACTTTTGGTAAAAAAGACCAAAAGTTTGTCGATTATTTCACCATAACTCGTTCAAAGCCAATTTGCGCGTTTTAGTGTTAAAAGCGGCACAAGTATTTTTTTTTTGACAGTTTTAATGTCCTTTTTGTGTTTTAGAGTCAAGAATCTCAAGAAAGTGGTGCTTTTGGTCAAAAAAGACCAAAAGTTTGTCGAATATTTCACCATAACACGTTTTAAGACCATTTGCGCCTTTTAGGGTTAAAAGAGGCACAAGTATTTTTTTTTTACAATTTTAATCTCGTTTTTGTGTTTTAGAGTCAAGAATCTCAAGAAAGTGGTGCTTTTGGTCAAAAAAGACCAAAAGTTTGTCGAATATTTCACCATAACTCGTTTTAAGACCATTTGCGCCTTTTAGTGTTAAAAGAGGCACACATATTTTTTTTTGACAGTTTTAATGTCCTTTTTGTGTTTTTGAGTCAAGAATCTCAAGAAAGTGGTGCTTTTGGTCAAAAAAGACCAAATGTTTGTCGAATATTTCACCATAACACGTTTTAAGACCATTTGCGCCTTTTAGGGTTAAAAGAGGCACAAGTATTTTTTTTTACAATTTTAATCTCGTTTTTGTGTTTTAGAGTCAAGAATCTCAAGAAAGTGGTGCTTTTGGTCAAAAAAGACCAAAAGTTTGTCGAATATTTCACCATAACTCGTTTTAAGACCATTTGCGCCTTTTAGTGTTAAAAGAGGCACAAATATTTTTTTTTGACAGTTTTAATGTCCTTTTTGTGTTTTGAGTCAAGAATCTCAAGAAAGTGGTGCTTTTGGTCAAAAAAGACCAAATGTTTGTCGAATATTTCACCATAACACGTTTTAAGACCATTTGCGCCTTTTAGGGTTAAAAGAGGCACAAGTATTTTTTTTTACAATTTTAATCTCGTTTTTGTGTTTTAGAGTCAAGAATCTCAAGAAAGTGGTGCTTTTGGTCAAAAAAGACCAAAAGTTTGTCGAATATTTCACCATAACTCGTTTTAAGACCATTTGCGCCTTTTAGTGTTAAAAGAGGCACACATATTTTTTTTTGACAGTTTTAATGTCCTTTTTGTGTTTTTGAGTCAAGAATCCCAAGAAAGTGGTGCTTTTGGTCAAAAAAGACCAAATGTTTGTCGAATATTTCACCATAACACGTTTTAAGACCATTTGCGCCTTTTAGGGTTAAAAGAGGCACAAATATTTTTTTGACAGTTTTAACGTCGTTTTTGTGTTTTAGAGTCAAGAATCCAAAGATAGTGGCGCTTTTGGTCAGAATAGACCAAAGACTTGTCGAATATTTCACCATAACTCATTTTAAGACCATTTTCGCCTTTTAGGGTTAAAAGCGGCACAAGTTTTTTTTTTGACAATTTTAATCTCGTTTATGTGTTTTAGAGTCAATAATCTCAAGAAAGTGTTGCTTTTGGTCAAAAAAGACCAAAAATTTGTCGAATATTTCACCATAACTCGTTTTAAGACCATTTGCGCCTTTTAGGATTAAAAGCGGGACAAGTATTTTTTTTGACAGTTTTAATCTCGTTTTTGTGTTTTAGTGTCAGAAATCTCAAGAAAGTGGTCCTTTTGGTCCAAAAAGACCAAAAGTCTTTCGAATATTTCACCATAACTCGTTTTAAGACCATTTGCGTCTTTTAGGGTTAAAAGCGGCACAAATATTTTTTTTTGACAATTTGAATCTCGTTTTTATGTTTTAGAGTCAAGAATCTCAAGAAAATGGTGCTTTTGGTCAAAAAAGACCAAAAGTTTGTCGATATTTTTCACCATAACTCGTTTTAAGACCATTTGCGCCTTTTACTGTTAAAAGCGGCACAAGTATTTTTTTTGACAGTTTTAATGTCCTTTTAGTGTTTTAGAGTCAAGAATCTCAAGAAAGTGGTGCTTTTGGTCAAAAAAGACCAAAAGTTTGTCGAATATTTCACCATAACTCGTTTTAAGACCATTTGCGCCTTTTAGGGTTAAAAGAGGCACAAGTATTTTTTTTTTACAATTTTAATCTCGTTTTTGTGTTTTAGAGTCAAGAATCTCAAGAAAGTGGTGCTTTTGGTCAAAAAAGACCAAAATTTTGTCGAATATTTCACCATAACTCGTTTTAAGCCCATTTGCGCGTTTTTGAGTTAAAAGCGACACAAGTATTTTTTTTCTTTTTGCTATTTTAATTTCATTTTTGTATTTTAGTGCCAGAATCTCAAGAAAGCGGTACTTTTGGTCAAAAAAGACCAAAAGTTTGTCGAATATTTCACCATAACTCGTTCAAAGTCCGTTTGCGCGGTTTAGTGTTAAAACCGGCACAAGTATTCTTTTTGACAATTTGAATCTCGTTTTTGTGTTTTAGTGTCAAGAATCGCAAGAAAGTGCTACTTTTGGTAAAAAAGACCAAAAGTTTGTCGATTATTTCACCATAACTCGTTCAAAGCCAATTTGCGCGTTTTAGTGTTAAAAGCGGCACAAGTATTTTTTTTTTGACAGTTTTAATGTCCTTTTTGTGTTTTAGAGTCAAGAATCTCAAGAAAGTGGTGCTTTTGGTCAAAAAAGACCAAAAGTTTGTCGAATATTTCACCATAACACGTTTTAAGACCATTTGCGCCTTTTAGGGTTAAAAGAGGCACAAGTATTTTTTTTTACAATTTTAATCTCGTTTTTGTGTTTTAGAGTCAAGAATCTCAAGAAAGTGGTGCTTTTGGTCAAAAAAGACCAAAAGTTTGTCGAATATTTCACCATAACTCGTTTTAAGACCATTTGCGCCTTTTAGTGTTAAAAGAGGCACACATATTTTTTTTTGACAGTTTTAATGTCCTTTTTGTGTTTTTGAGTCAAGAATCTCAAGAAAGTGGTGCTTTTGGTCAAAAAAGACCAAATGTTTGTCGAATATTTCACCATAACACGTTTTAAGATCATTTGCGCCTTTTAGGGTTAAAAGAGGCACAAATATTTTTTTGACAGTTTTAACGTCGTTTTTGTGTTTTAGAGTCAAGAATCCAAAGATAGTGGCGCTTTTGGTCAGAATAGACCAAAGACTTGTCGAATATTTCACCATAACTCATTTTAAGACCATTTTCGCCTTTTAGGGTTAAAAGCGGCACAAGTTTTTTTTTTGACAATTTTAATCTCGTTTATGTGTTTTAGAGTCAATAATCTCAAGAAAGTGTTGCTTTTGGTCAAAAAAGACCAAAAATTTGTCGAATATTTCACCATAACTCGTTTTAAGACCATTTGCGCCTTTTAGGATTAAAAGCGGGACAAGTATTTTTTTTGACAGTTTTAATCTCGTTTTTGTGTTTTAGTGTCAGAAATCTCAAGAAAGTGGTCCTTTTGGTCCAAAAAGACCAAAAGTCTTTCGAATATTTCACCATAACTCGTTTTAAGACCATTTGCGTCTTTTAGGGTTAAAAGCGGCACAAATATTTTTTTTTGACAATTTGAATCTCGTTTTTATGTTTTAGAGTCAAGAATCTCAAGAAAATGGTGCTTTTGGTCAAAAAAGACCAAAAGTTTGTCGATATTTTTCACCATAACTCGTTTTAAGACCATTTGCGCCTTTTACTGTTAAAAGCGGCACAAGTATTTTTTTTGACAGTTTTAATGTCCTTTTAGTGTTTTAGAGTCAAGAATCTCAAGAAAGTGGTGCTTTTGGTCAAAAAAGACCAAAAGTTTGTCGAATATTTCACCATAACTCGTTTTAAGACCATTTGCGCCTTTTAGGGTTAAAAGCGGCACAAGTATTTTTTTTTTACAATTTTAATCTCGTTTTTGTGTTTTAGAGTCAAGAATCTCAAGAAAGTGGTGCTTTTGGTCAAAAAAGACCAAAATTTTGTCGAATATTTCACCATAACTCGTTTTAAGCCCATTTGCGCGTTTTTGAGTTAAAAGCGACACAAGTATTTTTTTTCTTTTTGCTATTTTAATTTCATTTTTGTATTTTAGTGCCAGAATCTCAAGAAAGCGGTACTTTTGGTCAAAAAAGACCAAAAGTTTGTCGAATATTTCACCATAACTCGTTCAAAGTCCGTTTGCGCGGTTTAGTGTTAAAACCGGCACAAGTATTCTTTTTTGACAATTTGAATCTCGTTTTTGTGTTTTAGTGTCAAGAATCGCAAGAAAGTGCTACTTTTGGTAAAAAAGACCAAAAGTTTGTCGATTATTTCACCATAACTCGTTCAAAGCCAATTTGCGCGTTTTAGTGTTAAAAGCGGCACAAGTATTTTTTTTGACAGTTTTAATGTCCTTTTTGTGTTTTAGAGTCAAGAATCTCAAGAAAGTGGTGCTTTTGGTCAAAAAAGACCAAAAGTTTGTCGAATATTTCACCATAACACGTTTTAAGACCATTTGCGCCTTTTAGGGTTAAAAGAGGCACAAGTATTTTTTTTTACAATTTTAATCTCGTTTTTGTGTTTTAGAGTCAAGAATCTCAAGAAAGTGGTGCTTTTGGTCAAAAAAGACCAAAAGTTTGTCGAATATTTCACCATAACTCGTTTTAAGACCATTTGCGCCTTTTAGTGTTAAAAGAGGCACACATATTTTTTTTTGACAGTTTTAATGTCCTTTTTGTGTTTTTGAGTCAAGAATCTCAAGAAAGTGGTGCTTTTGGTCAAAAAAGACCAAATGTTTGTCGAATATTTCACCATAACACGTTTTAAGACCATTTGCGCCTTTTAGGGTTAAAAGAGGCACAAATATTTTTTGACAGTTTTAACGTCGTTTTTGTGTTTTAGAGTCAAGAATCCAAAGATAGTGGCGCTTTTGGTCAGAATAGACCAAAGACTTGTCGAATATTTCACCATAACTCATTTTAAGACCATTTTCGCCTTTTAGGGTTAAAAGCGGCACAAGTTTTTTTTGACAATTTTAATCTCGTTTATGTGTTTTAGAGTCAATAATCTCAAGAAAGTGTTGCTTTTGGTCAAAAAAGACCAAAAATTTGTCGAATATTTCACCATAACTCGTTTTAAGACCATTTGCGCCTTTTAGGATTAAAAGCGGGACAAGTATTTTTTTTGACAGTTTTAATCTCGTTTTTGTGTTTTAGTGTCAGAAATCTCAAGAAAGTGGTCCTTTTGGTCCAAAAGGACCAAAAGTCTTTCGAATATTTCACCATAACTCGTTTTAAGACCATTTGCGTCTTTTAGGGTTAAAAGCGGCACAAATATTTTTTTTTGACAATTTGAATCTCGTTTTTATGTTTTAGAGTCAAGAATCTCAAGAAAATGGTGCTTTGGTCAAAAAAGACCAAAAGTTTGTCGATATTTTCACCATAACTCGTTTTAAGACCATTTGCGCCTTTTACTGTTAAAAGCGGCACAAGTATTTTTTTTGACAGTTTTAATGTCCTTTTAGTGTTTTAGAGTCAAGAATCTCAAGAAAGTGGTGCTTTTGGTCAAAAAAGACCAAAAGTTTGTCGAATATTTCACCATAACTCGTTTTAAGACCATTTGCGCCTTTTAGGGTCAAAAGAGGCACAAGTATTTTTTTTTTACAATTTTAATCTCGTTTTTGTGTTTTAGAGTCAAGAATCTCAAGAAAGTGGTGCTTTTGGTCAAAAAAGACCAAAATTTTGTCGAATATTTCACCATAACTCGTTTTAAGCCCATTTGCGCGTTTTTGAGTTAAAAGCGACACAAGTATTTTTTTTCTTTTTGCTATTTTAATTTCATTTTTGTATTTTAGTGCCAGAATCTCAAGAAAGCGGTACTTTTGGTCAAAAAAGACCAAAAGTTTGTCGAATATTTCACCATAACTCGTTCAAAGTCCGTTTGCGCGGTTTAGTGTTAAAACCGGCACAAGTATTCTTTTTTGACAATTTGAATCTCGTTTTTGTGTTTTAGTGTCAAGAATCGCAAGAAAGTGCTACTTTTGGTAAAAAAGACCAAAAGTTTGTCGATTATTTCACCATAACTCGTTCAAAGCCAATTTGCGCGTTTTAGTGTTAAAAGCGGCACAAGTATTTTTTTTTGACAGTTTTAATGTCCTTTTTGTGTTTTAGAGTCAAGAATCTCAAGAAAGTGGTGCTTTTGGTCAAAAAAGACCAAAAATTTGTCGAATATTTCACCATAACACGTTTTAAGACCATTTGCGCCTTTTAGGGTTAAAAGAGGCACAAGTATTTTTTTTTACAATTTTAATCTCGTTTTGTGTTTTAGAGTCAAGAATCTCAAGAAAGTGGTGCTTTTGGTCAAAAAAGACCAAAAGTTTGTCGAATATTTCACCATAACTCGTTTTAAGACCATTTGCGCCTTTTAGTGTTAAAAGAGGCACACATATTTTTTTTTGACAGTTTTAATGTCCTTTTTGTGTTTTGAGTCAAGAATCTCAAGAAAGTGGTGCTTTTGGTCAAAAAAGACCAAATGTTTGTCGAATATTTCACCATAACACGTTTTAAGACCATTTGCGCCTTTTAGGGTTAAAAGAGGCACAAATATTTTTTTGACAGTTTTAACGTCGTTTTTGTGTTTTAGAGTCAAGAATCCAAAGATAGTGGCGCTTTTGGTCAGAATAGACCAAAGACTTGTCGAATATTTCACCATAACTCATTTTAAGACCATTTTCGCCTTTTAGGGTTAAAAGCGGCACAAGTTTTTTTTGACAATTTTAATCTCGTTTATGTGTTTTAGAGTCAATAATCTCAAGAAAGTGTGCTTTTGGTCAAAAAAGACCAAAAATTTGTCGAATATTTCACCATAACTCGTTTTAAGACCATTTGCGCCTTTTAGGATTAAAAGCGGGACAAGTATTTTTTTGACAGTTTTAATCTCGTTTTTGTGTTTTAGTGTCAGAAATCTCAAGAAAGTGGTCCTTTTGGTCCAAAAAGACCAAAAGTCTTTCGAATATTTCACCATAACTCGTTTTAAGACCATTTGCGTCTTTTAGGGTTAAAAGCGGCACAAATATTTTTTTTTGACAATTTGAATCTCGTTTTATGTTTTAGAGTCAACAATCTCAAGAAAATGGTGCTTTTGGTCAAAAAAGACCAAAAGTTTGTCGATATTTTCACCATAACTCGTTTTAAGACCATTTGCGCCTTTTACTGTTAAAAGCGGCACAAGTATTTTTTTTGACAGTTTTAATGTCCTTTTAGTGTTTTAGAGTCAAGAATCTCAAGAAAGTGGTGCTTTTGGTCAAAAAAGACCAAAAGTTTGTCGAATATTTCACCATAACTCGTTTTAAGACCATTTGCGCCTTTTAGGGTTAAAAGAGGCACAAGTATTTTTTTTTTACAATTTAATCTCGTTTTTGTGTTTTAGAGTCAAGAATCTCAAGAAAGTGGTGCTTTTGGTCAAAAAAGACCAAAATTTTGTCGAATATTTCACCATAACTCGTTTTAAGATCATTTGCGCGTTTTTGAGTTAAAAGCGACACAAGTATTTTTTTCTTTTTGCTATTTTAATTTCATTTTTGTATTTTAGTGCCAGAATCTCAAGAAAGCGGTACTTTTGGTCAAAAAAGACCAAAAGTTTGTCGAATATTTCACCATAACTCGTTCAAAGTCCGTTTGCGCGGTTTAGTGTTAAAACCGGCACAAGTATTCTTTTTTGACAATTTGAATCTCGTTTTTGTGTTTTAGTGTCAAGAATCGCAAGAAAGTGCTACTTTTGGTAAAAAAGACCAAAAGTTTGTCGATTATTTCACCATAACTCGTTCAAAGCCAATTTGCGCGTTTTAGTGTTAAAAGCGGCACAAGTATTTTTTTTTGACAGTTTTAATGTCCTTTTTGTGTTTTAGAGTCAAGAATCTCAAGAAAGTGGTGCTTTTGGTCAAAAAAGACCAAAAATTTGTCGAATATTTCACCATAACTCGTTTTAAGACCATTTGCGCCTTTTAGGATTAAAAGCGGGACAAGTATTTTTTTGACAGTTTTAATCTCGTTTTTGTGTTTTAGTGTCAGAAATCTCAAGAAAGTGGTCCTTTTGGTCCAAAAAGACCAAAAGTCTTTCGAATATTTCACCATAACTCGTTTTAAGACCATTTGCGTCTTTTAGGGTTAAAAGCGGCACAAATATTTTTTTTTGACAATTTGAATCTCGTTTTTATGTTTTAGAGTCAAGAATCTCAAGAAAATGGTGCTTTTGGTCAAAAAAGACCAAAAGTTTGTCGATATTTTTCACCATAACTCGTTTTTAAGACCATTTGCGCCTTTTACTGTTAAAAGCGGCACAAGTATTTTTTTTGACAGTTTTAATGTCCTTTTAGTGTTTTAGAGTCAAGAATCTCAAGAAAGTGGTGCTTTTGGTCAAAAAAGACCAAAAGTTTGTCGAATATTTCACCATAACTCGTTTTAAGACCATTTGCGCCTTTTAGGGTTAAAAGAGGCACAAGTATTTTTTTTTACAATTTTAATCTCGCTTTTGTGTTTTAGAGTCAAGAATCTCAAGAAAGTGGTGCTTTTGGTCAAAAAAGACCAAAATTTTGTCGAATATTTCACCATAACTCGTTTTAAGCCCATTTGCGCGTTTTTGAGTTAAAAGCGACACAAGTATTTTTTTTTTTTGCTATTTTAATTTCATTTTTGTATTTTAGTGCCAGAATCTCAAGAAAGCGGTACTTTTGGTCAAAAAAGACCAAAAGTTTGTCGAATATTTCACCATAACTCGTTCAAAGTCCGTTTGCGCGGTTTAGTGTTAAAACCGGCACAAGTATTCTTTTTTGACAATTTGAATCTCGTTTTTGTGTTTTAGTGTCAAGAATCGCAAGAAAGTGCTACTTTTGGTAAAAAAGACCAAAAGTTTGTCGATATTTCACCATAACTCGTTCAAAGCCAATTTGCGCGTTTTAGTGTTAAAAGCGGCACAAGTATTTTTTTTTTGACAGTTTTAATGTCCTTTTTGTGTTTTAGAGTCAAGAATCTCAAGAAAGTGGTGCTTTTGGTCAAAAAAGACCAAAAGTTTGTCGAATATTTCACCATAACACGTTTTAAGACCATTTGCGCCTTTTAGGGTTAAAAGAGGCACAAGTATTTTTTTTTACAATTTTAATCTCGTTTTTGTGTTTTAGAGTCAAGAATCTCAAGAAAGTGGTGCTTTTGGTCAAAAAAGACCAAAAGTTTGTCGAATATTTCACCATAACTCGTTTTAAGAACATTTGCGCCTTTTAGTGTTAAAAGAGGCACACATATTTTTTTTGACAGTTTTAATGTCCTTTTTGTGTTTTTGAGTCAAGAATCTCAAGAAAGTGGTGCTTTTGGTCAAAAAAGACCAAATGTTTGTCGAATATTTCACCATAACACGTTTTAAGACCATTTGCGCCTTTTAGGGTTAAAAGAGGCACAAATATTTTTTTGACAGTTTTAACGTCGTTTTTGTGTTTTAGAGTCAAGAATCCAAAGATAGTGGCGCTTTTGGTCAGAATAGACCAAAGACTTGTCGAATATTTCACCATAACTCATTTTAAGACCATTTTCGCCTTTTAGGGTTAAAAGCGGCACAAGTTTTTTTTTGACAATTTTAATCTCGTTTATGTGTTTTAGAGTCAATAATCTCAAGAAAGTGTTGCTTTTGGTCAAAAAGGACCAAAAATTTGTCGAATATTTCACCATAACTCGTTTTAAGACCATTTGCGCCTTTTAGGATTAAAAGCGGGACAAGTATTTTTTTTGACAGTTTTAATCTCGTTTTTGTGTTTTAGTGTCAGAAATCTCAAGAAAGTGGTCCTTTTGGTCCAAAAAGACCAAAAGTCTTTCGAATATTTCACCATAACTCGTTTTAAGACCATTTGCGGCTTTTAGGGTTAAAAGCGGCACAAATATTTTTTTTGACAATTTGAATCTCGTTTTTATGTTTTAGAGTCAAGAATCTAAAGAAATGGTGCTTTTGGTCAAAAAAGACCAAAAGTTTGTCGATATTTTTCACCATAACTCGTTTTAAGACCATTTGTGCCTTTTACTGTTAAAAGCGGCACAAGTATTTTTTTTGACAGTTTTAATGTCCTTTTAGTGTTTTAGAGTCAAGAATCTCAAGAAAGTGGTGCTTTTGGTCAAAAAAGACCAAAAGTTTGTCGAATATTTCACCATAACTCGTTTTAAGACCATTTGCGCCTTTTAGGGTTAAAAGAGGCACAAGTATTTTTTTTTACAATTTTAATCTCGCTTTTGTGTTTTAGAGTCAAGAATCTCAAGAAAGTGGTGCTTTTGGTCAAAAAAGACCAAAATTTTGTCGAATATTTCACCATAACTCGTTTTAAGCCCATTTGCGCGTTTTTGAGTTAAAAGCGACACAAGTATTTTTTTCTTTTTGCTATTTTAATTTCATTTTTGTATTTTAGTGCCAGAATCTCAAGAAAGCGGTACTTTTGGTCAAAAAAGACCAAAAGTTTGTCGAATATTTCACCATAACTCGTTCAAAGTCCGTTTGCGCGGTTTAGTGTTAAAACCGGCACAAGTATTCTTTTTGACAATTTGAATCTCGTTTTTGTGTTTTAGTGTCAAGAATCGCAAGAAAGTGCTACTTTTGGTAAAAAAGACCAAAAGTTTGTCGATTATTTCACCATAACTCGTTCAAAGCCAATTTGCGCGTTTTAGTGTTAAAAGCGGCACAAGTATTTTTTTTTTGACAGTTTTAATGTCCTTTTTGTGTTTTAGAGTCAAGAATCTCAAGAAAGTGGTGCTTTTGGTCAAAAAAGACCAAAAGTTTGTCGAATATTTCACCATAACACGTTTTAAGACCATTTGCGCCTTTTAGGGTTAAAAGAGGCACAAGTATTTTTTTTTACAATTTTAATCTCGTTTTTGTGTTTTAGAGTCAAGAATCTCAAGAAAGTGGTGCTTTTGGTCAAAAAAGACCAAAAGTTTGTCGAATATTTCACCATAACTCGTTTTAAGACCATTTGCGCCTTTTAGTGTTAAAAGAGGCACACATATTTTTTTTGACAGTTTTAATGTCCTTTTGTGTTTTGAGTCAAGAATCTCAAGAAAGTGGTGCTTTTGGTCAAAAAAGACCAAATGTTTGTCGAATATTTCACCATAACACGTTTTAAGACCATTTGCGCCTTTTAGGGTTAAAAGAGGCACAAATATTTTTTTGACAGTTTTAACGTCGTTTTTGTGTTTTAGAGTCAAGAATCAAAGATAGTGGCGCTTTTGGTCAGAATAGACCAAAGACTTGTCGAATATTTCACCATAACTCATTTTAAGACCATTTTCGCCTTTTAGGGTTAAAAGCGGCACAAGTTTTTTTTTGACAATTTAATCTCGTTTATGTGTTTTAGAGTCAATAATCTCAAGAAAGTGTTGCTTTTGGTCAAAAAAGACCAAAAATTTGTCGAATATTTCACCATAACTCGTTTTAAGACCATTTGCGCCTTTTAGGATTAAAAGCGGCACAAGTATTTTTTTCACAGTTTTAATTTCGTTTTTGTGTTTTAGTGTCAGAAATCTCAAGAAAGTGGGTCCTTTTGGTCCAAAAAGACCAAAAGTCTTTCGAATATTTCACCATAACTCGTTTTAAGACCATTTGCGTCTTTTAGGGTTAAAAGCGGCACAAATATTTTTTTTTGACAATTTGAATCTCGTTTTTATGTTTTAGAGTCAAGAATCTAAAGAAATGGTGCTTTTGGTCAAAAAAGACCAAAAGTTTGTCGATATTTTTCACCATAACTCGTTTTAAGACCATTTGTGCCTTTTACTGTTAAAAGCGGCACAAGTATTTTTTTTTGACGGTTTTAATGTCCTTTTAGTGTTTTAGAGTCAAGAATCTCAAGAAAGTGGTGCTTTTGGTCAAAAAAAGACCAAAAGTTTGTCGAATATTTCACCATAACTCGTTTTAAGACCATTTGCGCCTTTTAGGGTTAAAAGAGGCACAAGTATTTTTTTTTACAATTTTAATCTCGCTTTGTGTTTTAGAGTCAAGAATCTCAAGAAAGTGGTGCTTTTGGTCAAAAAAGACCAAAATTTTGTCGAATATTTCACCATAACTCGTTTTAAGCCTATTTGCGCGTTTTTGAGTTAAAAGCGACACAAGTATTTTTTTTCTTTTTGCTATTTTAATTTCATTTTTGTATTTTAGTGCCAGGAATCTCAAGAAAGCGGTACTTTTGGTCAAAAAAGACCAAAAGTTTGTCGAATATTTCACCATAACTCGTTCAAAGTCCGTTTGCGCGGTTTAGTGTTAAAACCGGCACAAGTATTCTTTTTTGACAATTTGAATCTCGTTTTTGTGTTTTAGTGTCAAGAATCGCAAGAAGAAAGTGCTACTTTTGGTAAAAAAGACCAAAAGTTTGTCGATTATTTCACCATAACTCGTTCAAAGCCAATTTGCGCGTTTTAGTGTTAAAAGCGGCACAAGTATTTTTTTTGACAGTTTTAATGTCTTTTTGTGTTTTAGAGTCAAGAATCTCAAGAAAGTGGTGCTTTTGGTCAAAAAAGACCAAAAGTTTGTCGAATATTTCACCATAACACGTTTTAAGACCATTTGCGCCTTTTAGGGTTAAAAGAGGCACAAGTATTTTTTTTTACAATTTAATCTCGTTTTTGTGTTTTAGAGTCAAGAATCTCAAGAAAGTGGTGCTTTTGGTCAAAAAGACCAAAAGTTTGTCGATTATTTCACCATAACTCGTTCAAAGCCAATTTGCGCGTTTTAGTGTTAAAAGAGGCACACATATTTTTTTTGACAGTTTTAATGTCCTTTTTGTGTTTTAGAGTCAAGAATCTCAAGAAAGTGGTGCTTTTGGTCAAAAAAGACCAAAAGTTTGTCGAATATTTCACCATAACACGTTTAAGACCATTTGCGCCTTTTAGGGTTAAAAGAGGCACAAGTATTTTTTTTTTTACAATTTTAATCTCGTTTTGTGTTTTAGAGTCAAGAATCTCAAGAAAGTGGTGCTTTTGGTCAAAAAAGACCAAAAGTTTGTCGAATATTTCACCATAACTCGTTTTAAGACCATTTGCGCCTTTTAGTGTTAAAAGAGGCACACATATTTTTTTTTGACAGATTTAATGTCCTTTTTGTGTTTGAGTCAAGAATCTCAAGAAAGTGGTGCTTTTGGTCAAAAAAGACAAAATGTTTGTCGAATATTTCACCATAACACGTTTTAAGACCATTTGCGCCTTTTAGGGTTAAAAGAGGCACAAATATTTTTTTGACAGTTTTAACGTCGTTTTTGTGTTTTAGAGTCAAGAATCCAAAGATAGTGGCGCTTTTGGTCAGATATAGACCAAAGACTTGTCGAATATTTCACCATAACTCATTTAAGACCATTTTTGCCTTTTAGGGTTAAAAGCGGCACAAGTTTTTTTTTGACAATTTTAATCTCGTTTATGTGTTTTAGAGTCAATAATCTCAAGAAAGTGTTGCTTTTGGTCAAAAAAGACCAAAAATTTGTCGAATATTTCACCATAACTCGTTCAAAGTCCGTTTGCGCGGTTTAGTGTTAAAACCGGCACAAGTATTCTTTTTTGACAATTTGAATCTCGTTTGTTTTGTGTTTCAAGAATGCAAGAAGAAAGCAAGAAAGTGCTACTTTTGGTAAAAAAGACCAAAAGTTTGTCGATTATTTCACCATAACTCGTTCAAAGCCAATTTGCGCGTTTTAGTGTTAAAAGCGGCACAAGTATTTTTTTTTGACAGTTTTAATGTCCTTTTTGTGTTTTAGAGTCAAGAATCTCAAGAAAGTGGTGCTTTTGGTCAAAAAAGACCAAAAATTTGTCGAATATTTCACCATAACTCGTTTTAAGCCTATTTGCGCGTTTTTGAGTTAAAAGCGACACAAGTATTTTTTTCTTTTGCTATTTTAATTTCATTTTTGTATTTTAGTGCCAGAATCTCAAGAAAGCGGTACTTTTGGTCAAAAAAGACCAAAAGTTTGTCGAATATTTCACCATAACTCGTTCAAAGTCCGTTTGCGCGGTTTAGTGTTAAAACCGGCACAAGTATTCTTTTTTGACAATTTGAATCTCGTTTTTGTGTTTTAGTGTCAAGAATCGCAAGAAAGTGCTACTTTTGGTAAAAAAAGACCAAAAGTTTGTCGAATATTTCACAATAACTCGTTTTAAGACCATTTGCGCCTTTTAGTGTTTAAAGAGGCACACATATTTTTTTTGACAGTTTTAATGTCCTTTTTGTGTTTTGAGTCAAGAATCTCAAGAAAGTGGTGCTTTTGGTCAAAAAAGACCAAATGTTTGTCGAATATTTCACCATAACACGTTTTAAGACCATTTGCGCCTTTTAGGGTTAAAAGAGGCACAAATATTTTTTTGACAGTTTAACGTCGTTTTTGTGTTTTAGAGTCAAGAATCCAAAGATAGTGGGCTTTTGGTCAGAATAGACCAAAGACTTGTCGAATATTTCACCATAACTCATTTTAAGACCATTTCGCCTTTTAGGGTTAAAAGCGGCACAAGTTTTTTTTTGACAATTTTAATCTCGTTTATGTGTTTTAGAGTCAATAATCTCAAGAAAGTGTTGCTTTTGGTCAAAAAAGACCAAAAATTTGTCGAATATTTCACCATAACTCGTTTTAAGACCATTTGCGCCTTTTAGGATTAAAAGCGGCACAAGTATTTTTTTTGACAGTTTTAATCTCGTTTTGTGTTTTAGTGTCAGAAATCTCAAGAAAGTGGTCCTTTGGTCCAAAAAGACCAAAAGTCTTTCGAATATTTCACCATAACTCGTTTTAAGGACCATTTGCGTCTTTTAGGGTTAAAAGCGGCACAAATATTTTTTTGACAATTTGAATCTCGTTTTTATGTTTTAGAGTCAAGAATCTAAAGAAATGGTGCTTTTGGTCAAAAAAGACCAAAAGTTTGTCGATATTTTTCACATAACTCGTTTTAAGACCATTTGTGCCTTTTACTGTTAAAAGCGGCACAAGTATTTTTTTTGACGGTTTTAATGTCCTTTTAGTGTTTTAGAGTCAAGAATCTCAAGAAAGTGGTGCTTTTGGTCAAAAAAGACCAAAAGTTTGTCGTCGAATATTTCACCATAACTCGTTTTAAGACCATTTGCGCTTTTAGGGTTAAAAGAGGCACAAGTATTTTTTTTACAATTTTAATCTCGCTTTTGTGTTTTAGAGTCAAGAATCTCAAGAAAGTGGTGCTTTGGTCAAAAAAGACCAAAATTTTGTCGAATATTTCACCATAACTCGTTTTGAGCCTATTTGCGCGTTTTTGAGTTAAAAGCGACACAAGTATTTTTTTCTTTTTGCTATTTTAATTTCATTTTTGTATTTTAGTGCCAGAATCTCAAGAAAGCGGTACTTTGGTCAAAAAAGACCAAAAGTTTGTCGAATATTTCACCATAACTCGTTCAAAGTCCGTTTGCGCGGTTTAGTTTAAAACCGGCACAAGTATTCTTTTTTGACAATTTGAATCTCGTTTTGTGTTTTAGTGTCAAGAATCGCAAGAAAGTGCTACTTTTGGTAAAAAAGACCAAAAGTTTGTCGATTATTTCACCATAACTCGTTCAAAGCCAATTTGCGCGTTTTAGTGTTAAAAGCGGCACAAGTATTTTTTTTTGACAGTTTTAATGTCCTTTTGTGTTTTAGAGTCAAGAATCTCAAGAAAGTGGTGCTTTTGGTCAAAAAAGACTAAAAGTTGTCGAATATTTCACCATAACACGTTTTAAGACCATTTGCGCCTTTTAGGGGTTAAAAGAGGCAACAAGTATTTTTTTTACAATTTTAATCTCGTTTTTGTGTTTTAGAGTCAAGAATCTCAAGAAAGTGGTGCTTTTGGTCAAAAAAGACCAAAAGTTTGTCGAATATTTCACCATAACTCGTTTTAAGACCATTTGCGCCTTTTAGTGTTAAAAGAGGCAACATATTTTTTTTTTGACAGATTTAATGTCCTTTTTGTGTTTTGAGTCAAGAATCTCAAGAAAGTGGTGCTTTTGGTCAAAAAAGACCAAATGTTTGTCGAATATTTCACCATAACACGTTTTAAGACCATTTGCGCCTTTTAGGGTTAAAAGAGGCACAATATTTTTTTGACAGTTTTAACGTCGTTTTGTGTTTTAGAGTCAAGAATCCAAAGATAGTGGCGCTTTTGGTCAGAATAGACCAAAGACTTGTCGAATATTTCACCATAATCATTTTAAGACCATTTTCGCCTTTTAGGGTAAAAGCGGCACAAGTTTTTTTTTGACAATTTTAATCTCGTTTATGTGTTTTAGAGTCAATAATCTCAAGAAAGTGTTGCTTTTGGTCAAAAAGACCAAAAATTTGTCGAATATTTCACCATAACTCGTTTTAAGACCATTTGCGCCTTTTAGGATTAAAAGCGGCACAAGTATTTTTTTGACAGTTTTAATCTCGTTTTTGTGTTTTAGTGTCAGAAATCTCAAGAAAGTGGTCCTTTTGGTCCAAAAAGACCAAAAGTCTTTCGAATATTTCACCATAACTCGTTTTAAGACCATTTGCGTCTTTTAGGGTTAAAAGCGGCACAAATATTTTTTTTTTGACAATTTGAATCTCGTTTTTATGTTTTAGAGTCAAGAATCTCAAGAAAATGGTGCTTTTGGTCAAAAAAGACCAAAAGTTTGTCGATATTTTTCACCATAACTCGTTTTAAGACCATTTGCGCCTTTTACTGTTAAAAAGCGGCACAAGTATTTTTTTTGACAGTTTTAATGTCCTTTTAGTGTTTTAGAGTCAAGAATCTCAAGAAAGAATTTGAAAGTGGTGCTTTTGGTCAAAAAAGACCAAAATTTTGTCGAATATTTCACCATAACTCGTTTTAAGCTCATTTGCGCGTTTTTGAGTTAAAAGCGACACAAGTATTTTTTTTTCTTTTTGCTATTTTAATTCATTTTTGTATTTTAGTGCCAGAATCTCAAGAAAGCGGTACTTTTGGTCAAAAAAGACCAAAAGTTTGTCGAATATTTCACATAACTCGTTCAAAGTCCGTTTGCGCGGTTTAGTGTTAAAACCGGCACAAGTATTCTTTTTTGACAATTTGAATCTCGTTTTTGTGTTTTAGTGTCAAGAATCGCAAGAAAGTGCTACTTTTGGTAAAAAAGACCAAAAGTTTGTCGATTATTTCACCATAACTCGTTCAAAGCCAATTTGCGCGTTTTAGTGTTAAAAGCGGCACAAGTATTTTTTTTGACAGTTTTAATGTCCTTTTGTGTTTTAGAGTCAAGAATCTCAAGAAAGTGGTGCTTTTGGTCAAAAAAGACCAAAAATTTGTCGAATATTTCACCATAACTCGTTTTAAGACCATTTGCGCCTTTTAGGATTAAAAGCGGCACAAGTATTTTTTTGACAGTTTTAATCTCGTTTTTGTGTTTTAGTGTCAGAAATCTCAAGAAAGTGGTTCTTTTGGTCCAAAAAGACCAAAAGTCTTTCGAATATTTCACCATAACTCGTTTTAAGACCATTTGCGTCTTTTAGGGTTAAAAGCGGCACAAATATTTTTTTTTGACAATTTGAATCTCGTTTTTATGTTTTAGAGTCAAGAATCTCAAGAAAATGGTGCTTTTGGTCAAAAAAGACCAAAAGTTTGTCGATATTTTTCACCATAACTCGTTTTAAGACATTTGCGCCTTTTACTGTAAAAGCGGCACAAGTATTTTTTTTGACAGTTTTAATGTCCTTTTAGTGTTTTAGAGTCAAGAATCTCAAGAAAGTGGTGCTTTTGGTCAAAAAAGACCAAAAATTTTGTCGAATATTTCACCATAACTCGTTTTTAAGCTCATTTGCGCGTTTTTGAGTTAAAGCGACACAAGTATTTTTTTTCTTTTTGCTATTTTAATTTCATTTTTGTATTTTAGTGCCAGAATCTCAAGAAAGCGGTACTTTTGGTCAAAAAAGACCAAAAGTTTGTCGAATATTTCACCATAACTCGTTCAAAGTCCGTTTGCGCGGTTTAGTGTTAAAACCGGCACAAGTATTCTTTTTTGACAATTTGAATCTCGTTTTGTGTTTTAGTGTCAAGAATCGCAAGAAAGTGCTACTTTTGGTAAAAAAAGACCAAAAGTTTGTCGATTATTTCACCATAACTCGTTCAAAGCCAATTTGCGCGTTTTTAGTGTTAAAAGCGGCACAAGTATTTTTTTGACAGTTTTAATGTCCTTTTTGTGTTTTAGAGTCAAGAATCTCAAGAAAGTGGTGCTTTTGGTCAAAAAAGACCAAAAATTTGTCGAATATTTCACCATAACTCGTTTTAAGACCATTGCGCCTTTAGGATTAAAAGCGGCACAAGTATTTTTTTTGACAGTTGTAATCTCGTTTTTGTGTTTTTAGTGTCAGAAATCTCAAGAAAGTGGTCCTTTTGGTCCAAAAGACCAAAGTCTTTCGAATATTTCACCATAAACTCGTTTTAAGACCATTTGCGTCTTTTAGGGTTAAAAGCGGCACAAAATTTTTTTGACAATTTGAATCTCGTTTTTTATGTTTTAGAGTCAAGAATCTCAAGAAAATGGTGCTTTTGGTCAAAAAGACCAAAAGTTTGTCGATATTTTTCACATAACTCGTTTTAAGACCATTTGCGCCTTTTACTGTTAAAAGCGGCACAAGTATTTTTTTTGACAGTTTTAATGTCCTTTTAGTGTTTTAGAGTCAAGAATCTCAAGAAAGTGGTGCTTTTGGTCAAAAAAGACCAAAAGTTTGTCGAATATTTCACCATAACTCGTTTTAAGACCATTTGCGCCTTTTAGGGTTAAAAGAGGCACAAGTATTTTTTTTTTACAATTTTAATTTCGTAATTTTTTTTGTGTTTAGAGTCAAGAATCTCAAGAAAGTGGTACTTTTGGTCAAAAAAGACCAAAAATTTGTCGAATATTTCACCATAATCGTTTTAAGCCCATTTGCGCGTTTTTTGAGTTAAAAGCGACACAAGTATTTTTTTCTTTTTGCTATTTTAATTTCATTTTTGTATTTTAGTGCCAGAATCTCAAGAAAGCGGTACTTTTGGTCAAAAAAGACCAAAAGTTTGTCGAATATTCACCATAACTCGTTCAAAGTCCGTTTGCCGGTTTAGTGTTAAAACCGGCACAAGTATTCTTTTTTGACAATTTGAATCTCGTTTTTGTGTTTTAGTGTCAAGAATCGCAAGAAAAGTGTCCTTTTGGTAAAAAAGACCAAAAGTTTGTCGATTATTTCACCATAACTCGTTCAAAGCCAATTTGCGCGTTTTAGTGTTAAAAGCGGCACAAGTATTTTTTTTTGACAGTTTTAATGTCCTTTTTGTGTTTTAGAGTCAAGAATCTCAAGAAAGTGGTGCTTTTGGTCAAAAAAGACCAAAAGTTTGTCGAATATTTCACCATAACACGTTTTAAGACCATTTGCGCCTTTTAGGGTTAAAAGAGGCACAAGTATTTTTTTACAATTTTAATCTCGTTTTGTGTTTAGAGTCAAGAATCTCAAGAAAGTGGTGCTTTTGTCAAAAAAGACCAAAAGTTTGTCGAATATTTCACCATAACTCGTTTTAAGACCATTTGCACCTTTAGTGTAAAAAGAGGCACACATATTTTTTTTGACAGTTTAATGTCCTTTTTGTGTTTTAGAGTCAAGAATCTCAAGAAAGTGGTGCTTTTTGTCAAAAAAGACCAAACGTTTGTCGAATATTTCACCATAACTCGTTTAAGACCATTTGCGCCTTTTAGGGTTTAAAAGAGGCACAAGTATTTTTTTTTACAATTTTAATCTCGTTTTGTGTTTTAGAGTCAAGAATCTCAAGAAAGTGGTGCTTTTGGTCAAAAAAGACCAAAATTTTGTCGAATATTTCACCATAACTCGTTTTTAAGCCCATTTGCGCGTTTTGAGTTAAAAGCGACACAAGTATTTTTTTTTTTTTTTTGCTATTTTAATTTCATTTTTGTATTTTAGTGCCAGAATCTCAAGAAAGCGGTACTTTTGGCAAAAAAGACCAAAAGTTTGTCGAATATTTCACCATAAACTCGTTCAAAGTCCGTTTGCGCGGTTTAGTGTTTAAAAGCGGCACAAGTATTCTTTTTGACAATTTGAATCTCGTTTTTGTGTTTTAGTGTCAAGAATCGCAAGAAAGTGCTACTTTTGGTAAAAAAAGACCAAAGTTTGTCGATTATTTCACCATAACTCGTTCAAAGCCAATTTGCGCGTTTTAGTGTTAAAAGCGGCACAAGTATTTTTTTTTGACAGTTTTAATGTCCTTTTGTGTTTTAGAGTCAAGAATCTCAAGAAAGTGGTGCTTTTGGTCAAAAAAGACCAAAAGTTTGTCGAATATTTCACCATAACACGTTTTTAAGACCATTTGCGCCTTTTAGGATTAAAACGGCACAAGTATTTTTTTTGACAGTTTTAATCTCGTTTTTGTGTTTTAGTGTCAGAAATCTCAAGAAAGTGGTCCTTTTGGTCCAAAAAGACCAAAAGTCTTTCGAATATTTCACCATAACTCGTTTTAAGACCATTTGCGTCTTTTAGGGTTTTAAAAGCGGCACAAATATTTTTTTTTGACAATTTGAATCTCGTTTTTATGTTTTAGAGTCAAGAATCTCAAGAAAATGGTGCTTTTGGTCAAAAAAGACCAAAAGTTTGTCGATATTTTTCACCATAACTCGTTTTAAGACCATTTGCGCCTTTTACTGTAAAAGCGGCACAAGTATTTTTTTTGACAGTTTTAATGTCCTTTTTAGTGTTTTAGAGTCAAGAATCTCAAGAAAGTGGTGCTTTTGGTCAAAAAAAGACCAAAAGTTTGTCGAATATTTCACCATAACTCGTTTAAGACCATTTGCGCCTTTAGGGTTAAAAGAGGCACAAGTATTTTTTTTTACAATTTTAATCTCGTTTTGTGTTTTAGAGTCAAGAATCTCAAGAAAGTGTACTTTTGGTCAAAAAAGACCAAAATTTGTCGAATATTTCACCATAACTCGTTTTTAAGCCCATTTGCGCGTTTTTTGAGTAAAAGCGACACAAGTATTTTTTTCTTTTTGCTATTTTAATTTCATTTTTGTATTTTAGTGCCAGAATCTCAGGAAAGCGGTACTTTGGTCAAAAAAGACCAAAAGTTTGTCGAATATTTCACCATAACTCGTTCAAAGTCCGTTTGCGCCGGTTTAGTGTTAAAACCGGCACAAGTATTCTTTTTGACAATTGAATCTCGTTTTGTGTTTTAGTGTCAAGAATCGCAAGAAAGTGCTCCTTTGGTAAAAAAGACCAAAAGTTTGCGATTATTCCCATAACTCGTTTCAAAGCCAATTTGCGCGTTTTAGTGTTAAAGCGCACAAGTATTTTTTTTTGACAGTTTTAATGTCCTTTTTGTGTTTTAGAGTCAAGAATCTCAAGAAAGTGGTGCTTTTGGTCAAAAAAGACCAAAAGTTGTCGAATATTTCACCATAACACGTTTTAAGACCATTTGCGCCTTTTAGGGTTTAAAGAGGCACAAGTATTTTTTTTTAAATTTTAATCTCGTTTTGTGTTTTAGAGTCAAGAATCTCAAGAAAGTGGTGCTTTTTGTCAAAAAAGACCAAAAGTTTGTCGAATATTTCACCATAACTCGTTTAAGACATTTGCACCTTTAGTGTTAAAAGAGGCACACATATTTTTTTTGACAGTTTTAATGTCCTTTTTGTGTTTTAGAGTCAAGAATCTCAAGAAAGTGGTGCTTTTTGTCAAAAAAGACCAAACGTTTGTCGAATATTTCACCATAACTCGTTTTAAGACCATTTGCGCCTTTTAGGGTTAAAAGAGGCACAAGTATTTTTTTTTTACAATTTTAATCTCGTTTTTGTTTTTAGAGTCAAGAATCTCCAAGAAAGTGGTGCTTTTGGTCAAAAAAGACCAAAAATTTTGTCGAAATTTCCACATAACTCGTTTTTAAGCCCATTTGCGCGTTTTTGAGTTAAAAGCGACACAAGTAGTTTTTTTCTTTTTGCTATTTTAATTTCATTTGTATTTTCGTGTCAGAATCTCAAGAAAGCGGTACTTTTGGTCAAAAAAGACCAAAAGTTTGTCGAATATTTCACCATAACTCGTTCAAAGTCCGTTTGCGCGTTTAGTGTTAAAACCGGCACAAAAGTATCTTTTTTGACAATTTGAATCTCGTTTTTGTGTTTTAGTGTCAAGAATCGCAAGAAAAGTGCTACTTTTGGTAAAAAAGACCAAAAGTTTGTCGATTATTTCACATAACTCGTTCAAAGCCAATTTGCGCGTTTTAGTGTTAAAAGCGGCACAAGTATTTTTTTTTGACATTTTTAATGTCCTTTTTGTGTTTTAGAGTCAAGAATCTCAAGAAAGTGGTGCTTTTGGTCAAAAAAGACCAAAAGTTTGTCGAATATTTCACCATAACACGTTTTAAGACCATTTGCGCCTTTTAGGGTTAAAAGAGGCACAAGTATTTTTTTTTACAATTTAATCTCGTTTTTGTGTTTTAGAGTCAAGAATCTCAAGAAAGTGGTGCTTTTGTCAAAAAAGACCAAAGTTTGTCGAATATTTCACCATAACTCATTTTAAGACCATTTGCACCTTTTAGTGTTAAAAAGAGGCACACATATTTTTTTTTGACAGTTTTAATGTCCTTTTTGTGTTTTAGAGTCAAGAATCTCAAGAAAGTGGTGCTTTTTGTCAAAAAAGACCAACGTTTTGTCGAATATTTCACCATAACACGTTTTAAGACCATTTGCGCCTTTTAGGGTTAAAAGAGGCACAATATTTTTTGACAGTTTTAACGTCGTTTTTGTGTTTTTGAGTCAAGAATCCAACAAAGTGGCGCTTTGGTCAGAATAGACCAAAGACTTGTCGAATATTTCACCATAACTCATTTAAGACCATTTTCGCCTTTAGGGTTAAAAGCGGCACAAGTGTTTTTTGACAATTTTAATCTCGTTTATGTGTTTTAGAGTCAATAATCTAGAAAGTGGTGCTTTTGGTCAAAAAAGACCAAAAGTTTGTCGAATATTTCACCAACCTAACTCGTTTTAAGACCATTTGCGGCCTTTTAGGATTAAAAGCTGGGACAAGTATTTTTTTTTTTGACAGTTTTAATCTCCTTTTTGTGTTTAGAGTCAAGTATCTCAAGAGAGTGGTGCTTTTGGTCAAAAAAGACCAAAAGTTTGTCGAATATTTCACCATCACTCGTTTTAAGACATTTGCGCGTTTAGTGATAAAAAAGCGGCTTAAGTATTTTTTTTTTGACAGTTTTAATCTCTTTTTGTGTTTTAGTGTCAGAAATCTCAAGAAAGTGGTCCTTTGGTCCAAAAAGACCAAAAGTTTTTCGAATATTTCACCATAACTCGTTTAAGACCATTTGCAGCTATAGGGTTTAAAAGCGGCACAAATATATTTTTTGACAATTGAATCTCGTTTTTGTGTTTTAAGTCAAGAATCTCAAGAAAGTGGTGCTTTTGGTAAAAAAAGACCAAAAGTTTGTCGAATATTTCACCATAACTCGTTTTAAGACCATTTGCGCCTTTTAGGATAAAAAGCGGGACAAGAAAATTTTTTTTGTGACAGTTTTAATCTCTTTTTTGTGTTTTAGAGTCAAGAATCTCAAGAATGTGGTGCTTTTGGTCAAAAAAGACCAAAAGTTTGTCGATATTTTTCACCCATAACTCGTTTTAAGAGCATTTGCGCCTTTTACTGTTTAAAAGCGGCACAAGTATTTTTTTTGACAGTTTAATGTCCTTTTTGTGTTTTAGAGTCAAGAATCTCAAGAAAGTGGTGCTTTTTTGGTCAAAAAAGACCAAAAGTTTGTCGAATATTTCACCATAATAACTCGTTTTAAGACCATTTGCGCCTTTTAGGATAAAAGCGGCACAAATATTTTTTGACAATTTGAATCTCGTTTTTTGTGTTTTAGAGTCAAGAATCTCAGAAAGTGGTGCTTTTGGTCAAAAAAGACCAAAAGTTTGTCGAATATTTCACCATAAAAAACGTTTTAAGACCATTTGCGCCTTTTAGGGTTAAAAGAGGCACAAATATTTTTTTGACAGTTTTAATGTCGTTT
This sequence comes from Mimosa pudica, assembly GCA_029929735.1. Classification (NCBI taxonomy): domain Eukaryota; kingdom Viridiplantae; phylum Streptophyta; class Magnoliopsida; order Fabales; family Fabaceae; genus Mimosa; species Mimosa pudica. Next base: position 732,040 of record JAKELP010000058.1, on the reverse strand, counting down.
TGTGTTTTAGAGTCAAGAATCCCAAGAAAGTGGCGCTTTTGGTCAGAATAGACAAAGACTTGTCGAATATTTCACCATAACTCATTTTTAAGATCATTTTCGCCTTTTAGGTTAAAAGCGGCACAAGTTTTTTTTGACAGTTTTAATCGTTTATGTGTTTTAGAGTCAAGAATCTCAAGAAAGTGGTGCTTTTGGTCAAAAAAGACCAAAAGTTTGTCGAATATTTCACCATAACTCGTTTAAGACCATTTGCGCCTTTTAGGTATAAAAGCGGGGACAAGTATTTTTTTTGACAGGTTTTAATCTCCTTTTGTGTTTTAGAGTCAAGAATCTCAAGAGAGTGGTGCTTTTGGTAAAAAAAAGAACAAAGTTGTCGAATATTTCCCATCACTCGTTTTAAGACCATTTGCGCGTTTTAGTGATAAAAGCGGCTTAAGTTTTTTTTTTGACAGTTTTAATCTCGTTTTGTGTTTTAGTGTCAGAAATCTCAAGAAAGTGGTCCTTTTGGTCCAAAAAGACCAAAAGTTTTTCGAAATTTCACCATAACTCGTTTAAGACCATTTGCGCCTTATAGGGTTAAAAGCGGCACAAATATTTTTTTGACAATTTGAATCTCGTTTTGTGTTTTCAAGTCAAGTATCTCAAAGAAAGTGGTGCTTTTGGTCAAAAAAGACCAAAAGTTGTTCGAATATTCACCATAACTCGTTTTAAGACCATTTGCGCCTTTTAGGATTAAAAGCGGGACAAGAATTTTTTTGTGACAGTTTTAATCTCTTTTTTGTGTTTTAGAGTCAAGAATCTCAAGATTGTGGTGCTTTGGTCAAAAAAGACCAAAAGTTTGTCGATATTTTTCACCATAACTCGTTTTAAGACCATTTGCGCCTTTTGATAACGTGGCTGTCACCCAAGAGGGGGGGGGGTGAATTGGGTGAGGGAATAAATTAAATCTTTTGAATCTGTTTTCGAAAGACTGCTTGTGCTTGGTGATAATATTTACGAAGTAGTGATAGCACAAGTCAGTATGTTATGTGATGCAAAATAGAATGTTTGAATGTAAATTTATGCACACATAAATTTATCCTGGTTCGGTCACCCAGACCTACATCCAGTCCCCAGGCTCCACCTGAGATTTTCAATCCACTATTCTGTTTAAACCGGGCAACAAGAGAAGCCTTTACACTTTAGGTTTTACGAGCACGGGTTCACCTAACAACCCACAGGTTTTACACCGGGTTCACCTGCAAAACTTACAAATGCAAGTTTTACGGGCTAACTTGCAACCTATGGAGATTTAGACAACCTAAATGCTCCCCCTTACAAATTGTAAGTTTACACTATGTTCACTCTATGAACTGATTGTGCTAAACACTTAAGCTCAAAACTAACTCTCTCTAAGAGTGGATGATGTTACTCACTTAAGTACAATAAAATTACTCTCTGAAAAATATCACAAATCTGGATCTGAGAGTAGTAGAAGATGTGTAGAATGAAGAGTATGATATATCAGATACTTTGTTCTGTTTCTCTTTTTCTTCCATGTCTTCTCTTCTGAATGAATGTCTCTTTTATACTCGGCTTCATAGGCTTCTGTGGCAGGTTGAATATGAACGTTTGAATAAAGCCGTTAATCCTATGTTACCGTTGAGAAGTGCATCTTCATTAATGTTTAGCAGGGTTGACTTGCTTTATCTCTGAAAAGTAGTCCTGACACCTCTGCTCTGACAAAAGCATTCTGACACTGCATCTCTTTGAACGTTCAGACATCCTGATTGCTTGCGGAAGCAACTTCTCATCCGGAAGCAACCTTACTGAGTGTGCTGCACTTGAACGTTAGTTTAGCAATATAATCATATAGTCTCATGCAGTGGGTGATCCCTAAATCTAAGGAGTATCCGGAAGCACTTCTACATCCGGAAGTAAATCACCTGATGAGGGATTTGTTCACCATGACTGCTCTCGCTTAGTCTATTTTCATTCCACCACTCAGCGCTAGTCATGAGCTATCGGAAGCACTTTACTTGACGTGGTGAATTCACTGACGCTTAGGGTTGAAATATATTCTATCAGTCTGCGCCAGTCAAGATCTAACAGGAAGCAACTTCACTTGATGTTGCATTTCCGCTGACGCTCGGGGTTATATCTAGTCTATCAACCTGCGCCAGTCTAAAATCTAATAGGAAGTGCTTTCACTTGGCGAAGTAGACTTACTGACGGCTTGGGGTAAAAACTATTCTATTGCTCTGCGCCAGTCTAAGTCTAACAGGAAGCGCTTTCACTTGGGAAGTAGACTCACTGACGCTTGGGGTAATATCTATTCTGTCGCTCTGCGCCAGTCTAATTCTAACAGGAAGCGCTTTCACTTGGGGAAGTAGACTCACAGTCGCTTGGAGTAATATCTATTCTATCGCTCTGCGCCAGTCTAAGTCTAACAGGAAGCAAACTCACTTCCGATTGAAACATAGCTTAGTCTTAAGGTTTTGTGTACCTAATTCTCATGGACTAAGTATTTCCCAGTGATCACATTCAACACGGAGAGGACCCCACCAAGGAATCAGTCAGTCTCAACAGAAGCTTTTCCTTTATGTCCTCGGCAAAGGCCCTAACAGAAGCTGGAAACCCTTGCACACGGCTGGCCCAGCATGTGAGTCAACTTCCTGATCTCCTGCTCCAGAGCAGAGGGAGCTGAAGTACCAGAAGCACTACTGGCTGTGGAGCGTGAGCGAGTGGGCTTAGGAGGCTTGAAATACTTGATCCCCATCCTTGCCACATGGTTGCTCCCACAGGCCTACACTGGACATTCTCTTCTTCCACAGCAGATGTAGCCTTGATCAGATGCTTCTCAAGAAGGAAGGCAATGATGGTGGGATAGGGAAGATAACCTGACTTGTCATTGCTTAACCAGCGATGCTGAAGCTCTAGGCATATCAACTGCCCAGGGTTGAAAGGCTTGAGCGAGAGGAGTCTAGGGAACCAAGGGTTGTCCAGCAGTGTGAACTCGTTGAAGTTGCCTCCCTTATGAGTCATTATCCGGGAGTAGATGTTAGTACAAGAGGCCTGTTAGAATCAGACATCTTGGACACCTTTTGCTTTGGTGCCATACAATCCTCGAGTTCCTCCTTGCTGTACTTGTGAGACTCAGGGTAGATCCATTGATTCATATCCTCTTCTGTGATTCCCATCATCTCATTCAAGGTTCTCCAAGTTGAACCTGAAGGTTCTCCTCTTACAGTGGCAGTGAAGGAGAGTTTGTGGACTTGCTCTTTAACATCCACCTTCCTGTACTTAGCTCTGCCAGAGAGGGATTGGCAAAAGACTCGCAGGACATTGACGT
>JAKELP010000057.1:1759900-1835978 GCA_029929735.1 Mimosa pudica | reverse complement strand
ACCAAAAGTTTTGTCGATTATTTCTCCATAACTCGTTTTCAGCCATTTGCGCGTTTTAGGGTTAAAACAACACAAGTATTTTTAAAAAAACAGATTTATCTCGTTCTTGTGTTTTAGTGTCAAGAATTCAAGAAAGTGGTACTTTTGGTAAAAAGACCAAAAGTTTGTCGATTATTTCACCATAACTCGTTTTCAGCCCATTTGCGCGTTTTAGGGTTAAAAACAACACAAGTATTTTTTTTAAAAAAAACTTAATCTCGTTTTTATGTTTTATTGTCAAAAATCTCAAGAAAGTGGTACTTTTTTTAAAAAAGACCAAAAGATTGTCGATTATTTCACCATAACTCGTTTTCAGCCAAATTGCTCGTTTTAGGGTTAAAACAACACAAGTATTTTTTAAAAAAACAGATTTATCTCGTTCTTGTGTTTTAGTGTCAAGAATCTCAAGAAAGTGGTACTTTTGGTCAAAAAAGACCAAAAGTTTGTCGATTATTTCACCATAACTCTTTTTTAGCCCATTTGCGCGTTTTAGGGCTAAAACAACACAAGTATTTTTTTAAAAAAAATTAAATCTCGTTTTTTTGTTTTAGTGTCAAGAATCTCAAGAAAGTTTTATTTTGGTCAAAAAAGACCAAAAGTTTGTCGATTATTTCACCATAACTCTTTTTAGCCCATTTGCGTGTTCTAGGTTAAAAACAACACAAGTATTTTTTTAAAAAATTAAATCTCGTTTTTTTGTTTTAGTGTCAAGAATCTCAGAAAGTGGTACTTTTGGTCAAAAAGACCAAAAGTTTGTCGATTATTTCACCATAACTCTTTTTAGCCAATTTGCGCGTTTTAGGGCTAAAAACAACACAAGTATTTTTTTAAAAAAATTAAATCTCTTTTTTTGTTTTAGTGTCAAGAATCTCAAGAAAGTGGTATTTTTGGTCAAAAAAGACCAAAAGTTTGTCGATTATTTCACCATAACTCTTTTTAGCCATTTGCGCGTTTTAGGGCTAAAAACAACACAAGTATTTTTTTAAAAAAATTAAATCTCTTTTTTTGTTTTAGTGTCAAGAATCTCAAGAAAGTGGTATTTTTGGTCAAAAAAGACCAAAAGTTTGTCGATTATTTCACCATAACTCGTTTTCAGCCAATTTGCGCGTTTTAGGGATAAAAACAACACATGTATTTTTTTAACGAGTTTTAATCTCGTTTTTGTGTTTTAGTGTCAACAATCTCAGGAAAGTGGTCCTTTTGGTCAAAAAAGAGCAAAAGTTTGTCGATTATTTCACCATAACTCGTTTTCAGCCCATTTGCGAGTTCTAAGGTTAAAAACAACACAAATATTTTTTAAAAAAAATTTAATCTCGTTTTTATGTTTTATTGTTATGAATGTCAAGAAAGTGGTACTTTTGGTAAAAAAGACCAAAAGTTTGTCGATTATTTCACCATAACTCGTTTTCAGCCCATTTGCGCGTTTTAGGGTTAAAAACAACACAAGTATTTTTTTAAAAAAAACTTAATCTCGTTTTTATGTTTTATTGTCAAAAATCTCAAGAAAGTGGTACTTTTTTTAAAAAAAAAGACCAAAAGATTGTCGATTATTTCACCATAACTCGTTTTCAGCCAAATTGCTCGTTTTAGGGTTAAAAACAACACAAGTATTTTTTAAAAAACAGATTTATCTCGTTCTTGTGTTTTAGTGTCAAGAATCTCAAGAAAGTGGTACTTTTGGTCAAAAAGACCAAAAGTTTGTCATTATTTCACCATAACTCTTTTTTAGCCCATTTGCGCGTTTTAGGGCTAAAAACAACACAAGTATTTTTTAAAAAATTAAATCTCGTTTTTTTGTTTTAGTGTCAAGAATCTCAAGAAAGTTTTATTTTTGGTCAAAAAGACCAAAAGTTTGTCGATTATTTCACCATAACTCTTTTTAGCCATTTGCGTGTTCTAGGTTAAAAACAACACAAGTATTTTTTTAAAAAAATTAAATCTCGTTTTTTTGTTTTAGTGTCAAGAATCTCAGGAGAAGTGGTACTTTTGGTCAAAAAGACCAAAAGTTTGTCGATTATTTCACCATAACTCTTTTTTAGTCAATTTGCGCGTTTTAGGGCTAAAAACAACACAAGTATTTTTTTAAAAAAATTAAATCTCTTTTTTTTGTTTTAGTGTCAAGAATCTCAAGAAAGTGGTATTTTTGGTCAAAAAAGACCAAAAGTTTGTCGATTATTTCACCATAACTCTTTTTTAGCCAATTTGCGCGTTTTAGGGCTAAAAACAACACAAGTATTTTTTTAAAAAAATTAAATCTCTTTTTTTGTTTTAGTGTCAAGAATCTCAAGAAAGTGGTATTTTTGGTCAAAAAGACCAAAAGTTTGTCGATTATTTCACCATAACTCGTTTTCAGCCATTTGCGCGTTTTAGGGATAAAAACAACACATGTATTTTTTTAACGAGTTTTAATCTCGTTTTTGTGTTTTAGTGTCAACAATCTCAGGAAAGTGGTCCTTTTGGTCAAAAAAGAGCAAAAGTTTGTCGATTATTTCACCATAACTCGTTTTCAGCCCATTTGCGAGTTCTAAGGTTAAAAACAACACAAATATTTTTTAAAAAAAATTTAATCTCGTTTTTATGTTTTATTGTTATGAATGTCAAGAAAGTGGTACTTTTGGTAAAAAAGACCAAAAGTTTTGTCGATTATTTCACCATAACTCTTTTTCAGCCAATTTGCGCGTTTTAGGGTTCAAAACAACACAAGTATTTTTTAAAAAAACAGATTTATCTCGTTCTTGTGTTTTAGTGTCAAGAATCTCAAGAAAGTGGTACTTTTGGTCAAAAAAGACCAAAAGTTTGTCGATTATTTCCCCATAACTCTTTTTAGCCCATTTGCGCGTTCTAGGTTAAAAACAACACAAGTATTTTTTTAAAAAAATTAAATCTCAATTTTTTGTTTTAGTGTCAAGAATCTCAAGAAAGTGGTACTTTTGGTCAAAAAAGACCAAAAGTTTGTCGATTATTTCACCATAACTCGTTTTCAGCTCATTTGCGCGTTCTAGGTTAAAAACAACACAAGAGTTTTTTTTAAAAAAATTTAATCTCGTTTTTGTGTTTTAGTGTCAAGAATCTCAAGAAAGTGGTATTTTTGGTCAAAAAAGACCAAAAGTTTGTCGATTATTTCACCATAACTCTTTTTTAGCCAATTTGCGCGTTTTAGGGCTAAAAACAACACAAGTATTTTTTTAAAAAAATTAAATCTCTTTTTTTTGTTTTAGTGTCAAGAATCTCAAGAAAGTGGTATTTTTGGTCAAAAAAGACCAAAAGTTTGTCGATTATTTCACCATAACTCGTTTTCAGCCCATTTGCGCGTTTTAGGGTTAAAAGCAACACAAGTATTTTTTTTAAAAAAAAACTTAATCTCGTTTTTATGTTTTATTGTCAAAAATCTCAAGAAAGTGGTACTTTTTTTAAAAAAAAAAGACCAAAAGATTGTCGATTATTTCACCATAACTCGTTTTCAGCCAAATTGCTCGTTTTAGGGTTAAAAACAACACAAGTATTTTTTAAAAAAACAGATTTATCTCGTTCTTGTGTTTTAGTGTCAAGAATCTCAAGAAAGTGGTACTTTTGGTCAAAAAAGACCAAAAGTTTGTCGATTATTTCACCATAACTCTTTTTTAGCCCATTTGCGCGTTTTAGGGCTAAAAACAACACAAGTATTTTTTAAAAAAAATTAATCTCGTTTTTTTGTTTTAGTGTCAAGAATCTCAAGAATGTTTTATTTTTGGTCAAAAAAGACCAAAAGTTTGTCGATTATTTCACCATAACTCTTTTTAGCCCATTTGCGTGTTCTAGGTTAAAAACAACACAAGTATTTTTTTAAAAAAATTAAATCTCGTTTTTTTGTTTTAGTGTCAAGAATCTCAGGAGAAGTGGTACTTTTGGTCAAAAAAGACCAAAAGTTTGTCGATTATTTCACCATAACTCTTTTTTAGCCAATTTGCGCGTTTTAGGGCTAAAAACAACACAAGTATTTTTTAAAAAAATTAAATCTCTTTTTTTTGTTTTAGTGTCAAGAATCTCAAGAAAGTGGTATTTTTGGTCAAAAAAGACCAAAAGTTTGTCGATTATTTCACCATAACTCTTTTTTAGCCAATTTGCGCGTTTTAGGGCTAAAAACAACACAAGTATTTTTTTAAAAAAATTAAATCTCTTTTTTTTGTTTTAGTGTCAAGAATCTCAAGAAAGTGGTATTTTTGGTCAAAAAAGACCAAAAGTTTGTCGATTATTTCACCATAACTCGTTTTCAGCCAATTTGCGCGTTTTAGGGATAAAAACAACACATGTATTTTTTTAACGAGTTTTAATCTCGTTTTTGTGTTTTAGTGTCAACAATCTCAGGAAAGTGGTCCTTTTTGAACGTAATGGATGCACAAGAGGGGGGGGGGGGTGAATTGTGCTTCAAAAATAAATACTTAAAGTAAATGACACAAGATTTATACTGGTTCGGTCTACCTGACCTACGTCCAGTCCTCAACCACCCAGGCCGAGAGTTTCACTATAACTCAGGTTTTAAATCGGGTTCACCTGAAACCTTACAACCGCAAGTTTTACGGGCTCACTTGCAACCTTACAACAAGTTTTACACTGGCTCACTTGTAACCTATCTAACTGTCTCCCCCTCACACCAAGCAAGGGTTTGAAGTTTACACTTGAGGGCTTTTCTGACTAAGTTCTCTTACAGAACAAATGATGTTACACACTTAAGTTCAATAAATGCTCTTTTAACAGAAAGAGACTTAACTACTGTGAGTACAGAATAGGTAGGTGAAAAATCACTCCAAGTGTTAAATGCTCTTCATTTTTCTGGGCAGCTTGAATGAATAAGGATTTTCTCGCTCAAGAATATTTGAAGATCATTAACTCCTTCATAAATGAAGTTGAGCTTCCTTATATAGTCTTCAAGCATTTTGAACTCTTGGTAGGTGGGCTAGCCGTTTGAATATGTCCGTTTTTCCCTTGTTACCGTTCGCCCATTTAATGCTTCATTAATGCATAGCAGGGTTGACTTGCTTTATCTCTGAAAAGTAGTCCTGACACCTCTGCTCTGACAAAAGCATTCTGACACTGCATCTCTTTGAACGTTCAGACATTCTGATTGCTTGCGGAAGCAACTTCTCATCCGGAAGCAACCTTACTGAGTGTGCTGCACTTGAACGTTAGTTTAGCAATATAATCATATAGTCTCATGCAGTGGGTGATCCTAAGTCTAAGGTGTATCCGGAAGCACTTCTACATCCGGAAGTAAATTCACTTGATGAGGGATTTAGTTCACCATGACTTGCTCTCGCTTAGTCTATTTCATTCCACTACTCAGCGCTAGTCACTGAGCTATCGGAAGCACTTTTACTTGACGCAGTGAATTTACTGACGCTTAGGGTGAAATCTATTCTATCAGTCTGCGCCAGTCAAGATCTAATAGGAAGCAACTTCACTTGATGTTGCATTTCTGCTGACGCTCGGGGTTATATCTAGTCTATCAACCTGCGCCAGTCTAAATCTAATAGGAAGTGCTTTCACTTGGCGAAGTAGACTTACTGACGCTTGGGGTAATAGCTATTCTATTGCTCTGCGCCAGTCTAAGTCTAACAGGAAGCAACTTCGCTTCCGATTGAACCATAGCTTAGTCTTAGGGTTTGTGCACCTAAAGTTCATGGACCAAGTTAAATCCCTAGTTATCTACTTGCTGACGCTGGGGGATGAAAGCATTCATCCGCATGCGCAAGTCCTAATCTAACCGGAAGTAAATCTTCATCCGGAAGCACTCTTACTTGGGATCCTAAGTATACTATTGCTTCCTAGGCACTTGGTCTAATCCTTTATATTTTAGTCTTCATCAAAACTTAAGATTCTAACATTCTCCCCCTTTTTGATGATGACAAACTTAGCTTTATCGATTAAGTTCATATGAAAGGATTAGCTGGGGAATAAAAACAATAGTTCAGAATAAGTAACTTAGACAAATATTATTGATAAGCATAGGTTACAGGTCAGAGCATATAATTAGATAACATTTACAAGCAGCGAGCATATAGTAGGCAGTTATGAGAACATGCATGAAAGGATGAACATTTCTAAGTAATTTTGGGCTAACATTTCTAAGTAAACAAAAGAAATTTTGGGCTGGGGGTTGTTTCTTTGTTTCTTCTTTCTCTCCCTCTCGCTGAAGCTCTTCTTCATCAAGGAACTCCCAGGGTAGCAAGGCTAGTGGTCAATGCATCTCTCCCCCTTTTGGCATCATCAAAGAGGGTTTTCCATATTTGATCGCCGCAGCCTCCTCCTTAGGGATGGACTTCCTCTTCTTAGAACCCACTAACAGTTCTGCCATTCTACCAGAAGTTTCAGGCTGACCTTGAATATTTTCATCCTGCCCTAGAGCAATTTGCCGAGAAACTTCATGATGTTCTTGATGTCTTTCACGATGCCCAGATTTTCCAGAATGTTGATGGCTTGATTTCCCAGATTTGGACTTGTGTTTCTTAGATGAGGAGGGTTTCCTCGAAACTGGGTTTGCTTCAGAGGGTTCGGCCATTTTTGTGGGGTTGATGAAATGTTTATATGAAGAACATAGATGAAAATGAAGAATGTGTGAAATGAGATGTCCCTTTTATAGGTAAAGTCACTAAGGGCAAAAAGGTCATGCTCCTTCACATTATCACACATTGGGTAGCGTAAACGCCTTAAGTTGGAACGATATACCTGATGACACGTGTCGCTTCATATTGTCAGAGAAGTCGAAACGTCTCATTTGGAAGTTGAAGCGTTTTCTGAAGTGACGTGTCTTCTTGGACTTGTGCTGGCGCTCTCTTGGTTTGATCATCCAGCGTCAGTGTGTAATCATTCGGAAGTGGTTTTGCTTCCGGTTGCACTTACTTAAGATTCAACATTGAATACCTGCAAGGACATATATTGGCACTCCGATGCCTAAGTCAGTATTGTTGTAAGTGATAAAAAAATAGTAATTACACTTCATTTGGGTTTACCATCCCCAAATCACCTCTAATGAAAATAAACTGGTCAGTCCCCAGAGGCTTGGTGAAGATATCCGCAAGCTGTTGTTGTGTGGGAACAAACTGCACCTTGACATCCTTCTTTTGAACATGGTCTCTGATGAAGTGATGTCGGACGTCAATGTGCTTTGTCCTTGTGTGCTGAACTGGATTCTTGGCGAGGCTAATTGTGCTTGTGTTATCACAGAGAATGGGCGCCTCAGGAAACTCCAAGCCAAGATCTCTCAACTGGTTTTTCAGCCATAGCACTTGTGCACAGCAACTTGCAGCAGCAATGTATTCTGCCTCAGTGGATGACAAGGACACGCAGGTTTGCTTCTTGCTTGCCCAAGACACCAGACAACCACCAAGGAAGGCGCATTGTCCACTGGTGCTCTTTCTATCTGTTTTATAACCTGCGTGGTCAGAGTCAGAATAAGCCCACAAGAACTCTTGGTTACCTCTGGGATACCAAAGACCAAGTTCTTGTGTTCCCTCAAGGTATCTCAGAATACGTTTAACACATGTCAAGTGTGATTCCTTGGGGTTGGCTTGAAACCTAGCACACATGCCTACGCTAAATTGAATATCAGGCCTGCTCGCCGTTAAGTATAGGAGGGAACCTATCATTCCCCTGTACATGGGCAGGCTGACACTTTTACCCTTGGCGTCAGCGTCGAGTGCAGCTGAGGTGCTCATAGGAGTATCATACTCCTTGCATTCATCCATCCCAAACTTTTTGAGTAGTTCTCTGCAGTACTTGGTTTGGGAGATGAAGATTCCGTTCTTCTTTTGTTTGATTTGCAGGCCTAGGAAGAATGTTAGTTCTCCCATCATTGACATCTCAAATTCACCCTGCATAATCTTAGAGAAATCTTCACAAAGCTTCTCGTTAGTTGCCCCAAAGATAATATCATCAACATAAATTTGGACAATTAACATGTCTCTATCTTTGTGAAGGATAAACAGTGTATTATCTAATTTGCCTCTTGAGAAACCCTTGCCCAGCAAAAAGCTGCTGAGTCTCTCATACCAAGCTCGAGGGGCTTGTTTCAGGCCATACAAAGCTTTCTTTAATCTATACACATGTTTGGGGTTCTTATGGTTTTCAAAGCCAGGAGGTTGTTCTACATATACCTCTTCCTTAATATAACCATTAAGAAATGCACTCTTTACATCCATTTGATATAATCTGAAACCTTTCATGGATGCAAAGGCTAGAAGAATCCTTATTGCCTCAAGTCTAGCGACTGGAGCAAAAGTTTCTTCATAGTCAATGCCTTCTTCTTGGTTGTATCCTTTAGCTACCAGTCTGGCTTTGTTTCTAGTGATTTGACCTGTCTCATCCAGTTTGTTTTTAAAGACCCACTTGGTTCCTACTATGGATTGATGAGACGGCCTTGGGACTAGTTCCCATACTTGACTTCTTTCAAATTGATTCAGCTCTTCCTGCATGGCAATAATCCAGTCGCAGTCCTCAAGAGCTTGTTCAACTGAAGTTGGTTCGATTTGAGATAGGAATGCTCCAAACTCAACTTCATTTTGAACTTGTCTTCTAGTTCTGACACCAGAAGAAACATCACCAAGCACTTGATCAAGAGGATGATCCCTGTGATGTCTCCTAGCTATTGGCAGCTGTGCCTCCTCAGGCATGGGTTGCCCACTAGGTACATCACTGGGTTCACCTTCTTCTTTGGGATAGCTTGTTGTTGTTTCTTTTGGTGGTGAGGAAGATGATGGAAGATTTGGAAGGTTAAGTGCTTCATCATCTTCTGTGGATTGTCCCCATGTAGGAGTTTCATCAAATACAACATGCATGGACTCTTCTACAGTTTTAGTTCTTATGTTGTATATCCTATATGCTTTGCTCCTAAGGGAATATCCTATGAATATACCTACATCAGCCTTTGGATCAAACTTACCCAAATTTACCTTCCCATTGTTATGCACGTAGCATTTTGATCCGAATATTCTGAGATGGCTGATGTTGGGCTTCCTTCCTTTATATAGCTCGTATGGAGTCTTATCCAAGCCCTTGCGAACATAAGCTCTGTTGGAGATATAGCAAGCAGTGCTCATAGCGTCCGCCCAGAACATTTGAGAGACTTCTTTCTCGTTCAGCATGCTTCTAGCCATCTCCGTCAGAACCCTGTTCTTTCTTTCGACTACTCCATTTTGTTGAGGAGTTCTCGGAGCTGAGAAGTTATGTTCAATGCCGTTTTGCTCACATAGCTCAGTGAAGCTATGGTTCTCAAACTCTCCTCCATGATCTGTCCTTATGGCTGTGATTTTGAGATCCTTCTCATTCTGCACTTTCTTAGCCAGGACAACGAAGGCATCAAAAGCATCTTGCTTAGAGGCAAGAAACAAAGTCCACGTAAACCTTGAATAGTCATCCACCACCACTAAAGCATATAGGTTTCCTCCCAAGCTTTTTACTCTTGCTGGCCCAACCAAATCCATGTGGATTAGTTCCAAGGGCCTGCTGGTGGAGACTCTCTTCTTGGTTTTAAACGAGGATTTTGTTTGCTTTCCTCGTTGGCAGGATTCACAGATAAAATCATGCTTAACCTTAAAAGAGGGAATACCTACAGCTAGCTCCTTTTTAATTAGCATGTCCAATTGAGTAAAGTTAACATGAGCTAGTCTCTTATGCCAAAGCCAGCTATTCTCGTCACTAGATATTAGACATTTTTCTTCTAGCTGTTGACATAAATCTAAGGTATATAGATTCCCATTTCTAATTGCCTTAATTTTGCATTTTAGGTTGGCCTTATCTATATTCAGATCCTGCTTATCAACTATTAAGCACTCATTTGAATCAAATATTACCCAGTTACCTTTGTCCGTGCTTTGACTTACACTTAGCAGATTGTGACAGAGACCGTCCACTAGATATACATCTTTGACTGGTCCGACTTCTCCAACTCCAGTGATCTTGCCACTTTGATTTCCTCCAAAGGTCACTGTGGCTCCATCTTTGATCACCAGAGACTTGAACTTGTCTCTGTCTCCAGTCATATGTCTCGAGCATCCGCTATCGATGTACCAATTTTTGTTCTTGGATGCCTTGAGACACACCTGAAACAATCAAGCAATTTTAGGTACCCAACCTCTCTTGGGTCCTTTGTCGTTAGTGTCTAGGACCCTTGGCCTAGCTTTGGGCTTATCCTTGTGCCTATACACATTTGGAGCCTTTGGCCTAGTGTTGGCTCTAGACTCTTGGGTTCTCCCAGTGGGATGATTCCAGGCTTGGGATCCTTGTCCTCTCTTGATTTCCTTTGCAGGTGGAGGATCCTTTGTAGCCCTGGTTCCTTTAGGGACCCACTTGTATGAGCTGTTAGCTCCATGCTTTTTAGCATTACAGGTGGACATCGAGTGTCCTTTCCTGTTGCAGTAATTACAGAAGCTGAAAGGTGAGGAGCTATGACTGGTGGCTTTATGGAAGAACTTTAAGTAGGGCTTTACTTTTGGTTCTTCCCACGTTTTCTTCCTGGGGGTATATCCCAAGCCAGTCCTATCCCTATATGCCCTTTGGTTCATTAAAAGTATATTCAGCATTTCTGAACCATTGGTGAATTTCTGCAGGGCATTTTGCAGCTTATTATTTTCTTCTGAGATTTTGCTGCAATTTGGACAGCTCTCAGGTGTTGGGATGTTGGGTTCTGCTTGAGGAGAACCCTGTCCATCCACCATTGGAGATCTTCTAGCTTCCGCTAGTTCCTCACTGAGTGAGTCCACCTTGGACTCAAGTGACTCCTTTTTGGTTTTCAAGAATTTATAGGCTTTACATAGTTTAGAGAATTCTTCATGAATCTCATTGTAAGCCTCTTGTAGTTCAGGAAGAGTTACCTCATGTTCTTCATTGGTGAGGTCAAGATCTGAAGATGCTTCCTCATCCTCTTCTCTAGCTACCAGGCAGAGGTTGGCAACTTCTTCATCATCACTTGCTTCCTCATCTGAGCTGTTTACCCAAATGGAGGAAACGAGTGCCTTTCTTTTATCTTTGCCTTTGGACCTCTGCAGGCTGGGACACTCAGCCTTGAAGTGACCAGGCTTATTGCATTCAAAGCACACAGGGACCTTCTCTTTCTTGTATCCCCTCTTCTGGCTGGTGTCACCTTTCTGATAGCCTTCCTTCTTTCTGAGGAATTTCCTGAACTTCCTCACCATCAGGGCCATCTCCTCATCGTCCATCTCATCGTCGTCATCCTCATCATTGTCCTTGATCTCTTTGCTGGGAGCAACGAGAGCAAGGTTCTTACTCTTGGATGAGGTTTGAGGAGCTCTCATAGCCAGCAAGGTTGGCTCATATTCAGCAAGTGAGCCAAAAAGAGCGGTGACGGAGCTGGTTGATTCTCCTTGCACTTCTTGCAGAATAGTGACTTTGGTGATCCAGTCACCCTTCAAGATTTTCAGAATCTTGCTCACCTGCTCTCTTTCAGGGATATCCTTACCAAGCGAGGCTAGATTATTGATTAGATGGGTGAATCTGAGCTCTAGATCTCTGATAGGCTCGGTGGGGCTTAGCATGGCGAATTTGTGGAATTCTTCCACCAGCATCTCAACACGTCTTGCTTTAACTCCCCTGGTTCTGGAGTGTGCAGCCTCAAGAGCCTCCCACATATCCTTTGCATTTTTGTGGTGGCTGATCCTGTGAAACTCTTTGTAGCTGAGAGCACACTGGATGTAATGCATAGCTCTATGGTTGAGTTGGACTAGAGCATAGTCCTCAGCAGTATATCTGGCTTTTGCCTTAGCAAATCCTTCCTCATCTAAGGGAGTTTGATCCCCATGTTCGATCACGTCCCATAGTCTGATATCGCTTGACTTGATATAGGTTTCCATTCTGAACTTCCAGAATGTATAGTTGTGCCCATCGAAACCTGGGGGCTTGTTGGGTTGTACAGCAACATCTGGCAGACCATACTCCGTATCCATTACTTAGATCTTTGCTTTCCGGATTCGTTGGAATCGAGTGAGAAAGACCTGCTCTGATACCAAATGAACGTAATGGATGCACAAGAGGGGGGGGGTGAATTGTGCTTCAAAAATAAATACTTAAAGTAAATGACACAAGATTTATACTGGTTCGGTCTACCTGACCTACGTCCAGTCCTCAACCACCCAGGCCGAGAGTTTCACTATAACTCAGGTTTTAAATCGGGTTCACCTGAAACCTTACAACCGCAAGTTTTACGGGCTCACTTGCAACCTTACAACAAGTTTTACACTGGCTCACTTGTAACCTATCTAACTGTCTCCCCCTCACACCAAGCAAGGGTTTGAAGTTTACACTTGAGGGCTTTTCTGACTAAGTTCTCTTACAGAACAAATGATGTTACACACTTAAGTTCAATAAATGCTCTTTTAACAGAAAGAGACTTAACTACTGTGAGTACAGAATAGGTAGGTGAAAAATCACTTCAAGTGTTAAATGCTCTTCATTTTTCTGGGCAGCTTGAATGAATAAGGATTTTCTCGCTCAAGAATATTTGAAGATCATTAACTCCTTCATAAATGAAGTTGAGCTTCCTTATATAGTCTTCAAGCATTTTGAACTCTTGGTAGGTGGGCTAGCCGTTTGAATATGTCCGTTTTTCCCTTGTTACCGTTCGCCCATTTAATGCTTCATTAATGCATAGCAGGGTTGACTTGCTTTATCTCTGAAAAGTAGTCCTGACACCTCTGCTCTGACAAAAGCATTCTGACACTGCATCTCTTTGAACGTTCAGACATTCTGATTGCTTGCGGAAGCAACTTCTCATCCGGAAGCAACCTTACTGAGTGTGCTGCACTTGAACGTTAGTTTAGCAATATAATCATATAGTCTCATGCAGTGGGTGATCCTAAGTCTAAGGTGTATCCGGAAGCACTTCTACATCCGGAAGTAAATTCACTTGATGAGGGATTTAGTTCACCATGACTTGCTCTCGCTTAGTCTATTTCATTCCACTACTCAGCGCTAGTCACTGAGCTATCGGAAGCACTTTTACTTGACGCAGTGAATTTACTGACGCTTAGGGTGAAATCTATTCTATCAGTCTGCGCCAGTCAAGATCTAATAGGAAGCAACTTCACTTGATGTTGCATTTCTGCTGACGCTCGGGGTTATATCTAGTCTATCAACCTGCGCCAGTCTAAATCTAATAGGAAGTGCTTTCACTTGGCGAAGTAGACTTACTGACGCTTGGGGTAATAGCTATTCTATTGCTCTGCGCCAGTCTAAGTCTAACAGGAAGCAACTTCGCTTCCGATTGAACCATAGCTTAGTCTTAGGGTTTGTGCACCTAAAGTTCATGGACCAAGTTAAATCCCTAGTTATCTACTTGCTGACGCTGGGGGATGAAAGCATTCATCCGCATGCGCAAGTCCTAATCTAACCGGAAGTAAATCTTCATCCGGAAGCACTCTTACTTGGGATCCTAAGTATACTATTGCTTCCTAGGCACTTGGTCTAATCCTTTATATTTTAGTCTTCATCAAAACTTAAGATTCTAACACTTTTGGTCAAAAAAGAGCAAAAGTTTGTCGATTATTTCACCATAACTCGTTTTCAGCCCATTTGCGAGTTCTAAGGTTAAAAACAACACAAATATTTTTTTAAAAAAATTTAATCTCGTTTTTATGTTTTATTGTTATGAATGTCAAGAAAGTGGTACTTTTGGTAAAAAAGACCAAAAGTTTTGTCGATTATTTCACCATAACTCGTTTTCAGCCAATTTGCGCGTTTTAGGGTTCAAAACAACACAAGTATTTTTTAAAAAAACAGATTTATCTCGTTCTTGTGTTTTAGTGTCAAGAATCTCAAGAAAGTGGTACTTTTGGTCAAAAAAGACCAAAAGTTTGTCGATTATTTCCCCATAACTCTTTTTAGCCCATTTGCGCGTTCTAGGTTAAAAACAACACAAGTATTTTTTTAAAAAAATTAAATCTCAATTTTTTGTTTTAGTGTCAAGAATCTCAAGAAAGTGGTACTTTTGGTCAAAAAAGACCAAAAGTTTGTCGATTATTTCACCATAACTCGTTTTCAGCTCATTTGCGCGTTCTAGGTTAAAAACAACACAAGAGTTTTTTTTAAAAAAATTTAATCTCGTTTTTGTGTTTTAGTGTCAAGAATCTCAAGAAAGTGGTATTTTTGGTCAAAAAAGACCAAAAGTTTGTCGATTATTTCACCATAACTCTTTTTTAGCCAATTTGCGCGTTTTAGGGCTAAAAACAACACAAGTATTTTTTTAAAAAAATTAAATCTCTTTTTTTTGTTTTAGTGTCAAGAATCTCAAGAAAGTGGTATTTTTGGTCAAAAAAGACCAAAAGTTTGTCGATTATTTCACCATAACTCGTTTTCAGCCAATTTGCGCGTTTTAGGGATAAAAACAACACATGTATTTTTTTAACGAGTTTTAATCTCGTTTTTGTGTTTTAGTGTCAACAATCTCAGGAAAGTGGTCCTTTTGGTCAAAAAAGAGCAAAAGTTTGTCGATTATTTCACCATAACTCGTTTTCAGCCCATTTGCGAGTTCTAAGGTTAAAAACAACACAAATATTTTTTAAAAAATATTTAATCTCGTCTTTGTGTTTTAGTGTCAAGAATCTCAAGAAAGTGGTACTTTTGGTCAAAAAAGACCAAAAGTTTGTCGATTATCTCAGCATAACTCTTTTTCAGCCCATTTGCTCGTTTTAGGGTTAAAAACAACACACGTATTTTTTTTAAAATAATTTAATCTCGTTATCTGTTTTAGTGTCAAGAATCTCAAGAAAGTGGTGCTTTTGGTCAAAAAAGACCAAAAGTTTGTCGATTATTTCACCATAACTCTTTTTAGCCCATTTGCGCGTTCTAGGTTAAAAACAACACAAGTATTTTTTTAAAAAAATTAAATCTCAATTTTTTGTTTTAGTGTCAAGAATCTCAAGAAAGTGGTACTTTTGGTCAAAAAAGACCAAAAGTTTGTCGATTATTTCACCATAACTCGTTTTCAGCTCATTTGCGCGTTCTAGGTTAAAAACAACACAAGAGTTTTTTTTAAAAAAATTTAATCTCGTTTTTGTGTTTTAGTGTCAAGAATCTCAAGAAAGTGGTATTTTTGGTCAAAAAAGACCAAAAGTTTGTCGATTATTTCACCATAACTCTTTTTTAGCCAATTTGCGCGTTTTAGGGCTAAAAACAACACAAGTATTTTTTTAAAAAATTAAATCTCTTTTTTTTGTTTTAGTGTCAAGAATCTCAAGAAAGTGGTATTTTTGGTCAAAAAAGACCAAAAGTTTGTCGATTATTTCACCATAACTCGTTTTCAGCCAATTTGCGCGTTTTAGGGATAAAAACAACACATGTATTTTTTTAACGAGTTTTAATCTCGTTTTTGTGTTTTAGTGTCAACAATCTCAGGAAAGTGGTCCTTTTGGTCAAAAAAGAGCAAAAGTTTGTCGATTATTTCACCATAACTCGTTTTCAGCCCATTTGCGAGTTCTAAGGTTAAAAACAACACAAATATTTTTTAAAAAATATTTAATCTCGTCTTTGTGTTTTAGTGTCAAGAATCTCAAGAAAGTGGTACTTTTGGTCAAAAAAGACCAAAAGTTTGTCGATTATCTCAGCATAACTCTTTTTCAGCCCATTTGCTCGTTTTAGGGTTAAAAACAACACACGTATTTTTTTTAAAATAATTTAATCTCGTTATCTGTTTTAGTGTCAAGAATCTCAAGAAAGTGGTGCTTTTGGTCAAAAAAGACCAAAAGTTTGTCGATTATTTCACCATAACTCTTTTTAGCCCATTTGCGCGTTCTAGGTTAAAAACAACACAAGTATTTTTTTAAAAAAATTAAATCTCAATTTTTTGTTTTAGTGTCAAGAATCTCAAGAAAGTGGTACTTTTGGTCAAAAAAGACCAAAAGTTTGTCGATTATTTCACCATAACTCGTTTTCAGCTCATTTGCGCGTTTTAGGGATAAAAACAACACATGTATTTTTTTAACGAGTTTTAATCTCGTTTTTGTGTTTTAGTGTCAAGAATCTCAAGAAAGTGGTACTTTTGGTACAAAAAGACCAACAGTTTGTCGATTATTTCACCATAACTCGTATTCAGCCCATTTGCGCGTTTTAGGGTTAAAAACAACACAAGTATTTTTTAAAAGAAATTTAATCTCGTTTTTGTGTTTTAGTGTCAAGAATCTCAAGAAAGTGGTACTTTTGGTCAAAAAAGACCAAAAGTTTGTCGATTATTTCACCATAACTCGTTTTCAGCCAATTTGCGCGTTTTAGGGATAAAAACAACACATGTATTTTTTTAAGGAATTTTAATCTCGTTTTTGCTTTTTAGTGTCAACAATCTCAGGAAAGTGGTCCTTTTGGTCAAAAAAGAGCAAAAGTTTGTCGATTATTTCACCATAACTCGTTTTCAGCCCATTTGCGCGTTCTAAGGTTAAAAACAACACAAGTATTTTTTAAAAATATTTAATCTCGTCTTTGTGTTTTATTGTCAAGAATCTCAAGAAAGTGCTACTTTTGGTCAAAAAAGAGCAAAAGTTTGTCGATTATTTCAGCATAACTCTTTTTCAGCCCACTTGCGCGTTTTAGGGTTAAAAACAACACAAGTATTTTTTTTAAAATAATTTAATCTCGTTTTTCTGTTTTAGTGTAAAGAATCTCAAGAAAGTGGTGCTTTTGGTCAAAAAAGACCAAAAGTTTGTCGATTATTTCACCATAAATCTTTTTAGCCCATTTGCGCGTTCTAGGTTAAAAACAACACAAGTATTTTTTTAAAAAATTAAATCTCGTTTTTTTGTTTTAGTGTCAAGAATCTCAAGAGAAGTGGTACTTTTGGTCAAAAAAGACCAAAAGTTTGTCGATTATTTCACCATAACTCGTTTTCAGCTCATTTGCGCGTTCCAGGTTAAAAACAACACAAGAGTTTTTTAAAAAAAAATTTAATCTCGTTTTTGTGTTTTAGTGTCAAGAATCTCAAGAAAGTGGTACTTTTGGTCAAAAAAGACCAAAAGTTTGTCGATTATTTCACCATAACTCGTTTTCAGCTCATTTGCGCGTTCCAGGTTAAAAACAACACAAGAGTTTTTTTAAAAAAAATTTAATTTCGTTTTTGTGTTTTAGTGTCAAGAATCTCAAGAAAGTGGTACTTTTGGTACAAAAAGACCAACAGTTTGTCGATTATTTCACCATAACTCGTATTCAGCCCATTTGCGCGTTTTAGGGTTAAAAACAACACATGTATTTTTTAAAAGAAATTTAATCTCGTTTTTGTGTTTTAGTGTCAAGAATCTCAAGAAAGTGGTACTTTTGGTCAAAAAAGACCAAAAGTTTGTCGATTATTTCACCATAACTCGTTTTCAGCCAATTTGCGCGTTTTAGGGATAAAAACAACACATGTATTTTTTTAAGGAATTTTAATCTCGTTTTTGCTTTTTAGTGTCAACAATCTCAGGAAAGTGGTCCTTTTGGTCAAAAAAGAGCAAAAGTTTGTCGATTATTTCTCCATAACTCGTTTTCAGCCCATTTGCGAGTTCTAAGGTTAAAAACAACACAAATATTTTTTAAAAAATATTTAATCTCGTCTTTGTGTTTTAGTGTCAAGAATCTCAAGAAAGTGGTACTTTTGGTCAAAAAAGACCAAAAGTTTGTCGATTATCTCAGCATAACTCTTTTGAAACGCGTGGCTGTCACCCAAGAGGGGGGGGTGAATTGGGTGAGGGAATAAAAACTTTAACTCTTTACGAAAGACTGGTTGTGCTTGATGATGATGTTAATAAGTAATGGTATGCACAAGCCAGTATGTTATGTGATGCAAAACATGATGTTCAAATGTAAATTTATGCATACACAAATTTATCCTGGTTCGGTCACCCAGACCTACATCCAGTCCCCAGGCTCCACCTGAGATTTCCAATCCACTATTCTTGTTTAAACCGGGCACAAGAGAAGCCTTTACACTTTAGGTTTTACGAACACGGGTTCACCTAACAACCCACAGGTTTTACTACGGGTTCACCTGCAAACCTTTACAACCACAAGTTTTGCGGGCTAACTTGCAACCTATGGAGATTTAGAGATCCTCTAAATGCTCCCCCTTACAAATGTAAGATAACAACTATGTTCACTCTATGAACTGATTGTGATAAACACTTAAGTACAAATGACTCTCTCTAAGAGTAGATGATGTTACTAACTTAAGTACAAATGAATGACTCTCTAATGATATTACAACTCTGAATCTGAGAGTAGTAGAAGATGAGAGGAATGTAGAATACAATGTTTCAGACAATAGGCTCTCTGTTCTCTCTATCTTCTTCTGAATATTAGATGTTCCTTTTATACTCGTCTTCAAAGCTTGGGCGGCAGGTTGAATATGTCCGTTTGAATATAGCCGTTTTTCCCTTGTTACCGTTTGCCCATTAATTGCTTCATCAAAGTATAGCAGGGTTGACTGGCTTTATCTCTGAAAAGTAGTCCTGGCACCTCTGCTCTGACATAAGCATTCTGACACTGCATCTCTGAACGTTCTGACATTCTGATTGCTTGCGGAAGCAACTTCTCATCCGGAAGCAACCTTACTTAGTGTGCTGCACTTGAACGTTAGTTTTAGCAATATAAACACATAGTCACATGCAGTGGGTATTCCCTAAGTCTAAGGTGTATCCGGAAGCACTTCTACATCCGGAAGTGATTCCACTTGATGAAGGATCTAGCTCACCATTACTTACTCTCGCTCAGTGTATTTCATTCCAACACTCAGCGCTAGTCACTAAGCTATCGGAAGCACTTTTACTTGACATGGTGAACTCACTGACGCTTAGGGTTATATCTCTTTTATCAGCCTGTGCCAGTCTAAGTCTAACTGGAAACAATTTTACTTGATGAGGCTGATTCACTGACGCTTGGGATTATATTATCTCCATCAGTCTGTGCCAGTCTAAATCTATCAGGAAGCATTTTTACTTGACGAGATAAACTCACTGACGCTTGGGGTGATATCTATTCTATCAGTCTGCGTCAGTCAAAGTTTAACAGGAAGCAACTTCACTTGACGTTGCATTTTCACTGACGCTCGGGGTTATATCTAATTTATCAACCTGCGCCAGTCTAAATCTAACAGGAAGCAATTTCACTTCCGATTGAGACATAGCTTAGTCTTAAGGTTTTGTGTACCTAATGCTCATAGACTAAGTTGTTTTCCTAGTGATTTACTTGCTGCCGCTGGGGGATGAAAGCATTCTTCCGCATGTGCAAGTCCAAATCTATCCGGAAGTAAATCCTCATCTGGAAGCACTTTTACTTGGAATCCTATGTTAACCTATTGCTTCCTAGGCACTTGGTCTAATCCTTTATATTTTAGTCTTCATCAAAACTTAAGATTCTAACATCTTTTTCAGCCCATTTGCTCGTTTTAGGGTTAAAAACAACACACGTATTTTTTTTAAAATAATTTAATCTCGTTATCTGTTTTAGTGTCAAGAATCTCAAGAAAGTGGTGCTTTTGGTCAAAAAAGACCAAAAGTTTGTCGATTATTTCACCATAACTCTTTTTAGCCCATTTGCGCGTTCTAGGTTAAAAACAACACAAGTATTTTTTTAAAAAAATTAAATCTCAATTTTTTGTTTTAGTGTCAAGAATCTCAAGAAAGTGGTACTTTTGGTCAAAAAAGACCAAAAGTTTGTCGATTATTTCACCATAACTCGTTTTCAGCTCATTTGCGCGTTCTAGGTTAAAAACAACACAAGAGTTTTTTTTTTAAAAAATTTAATCTCGTTTTTGTGTTTTAGTGTCAAGAATCTCAAGAAAGTGGTACTTTTGGTACAAAAAGACCAACAGTTTGTCGATTATTTCACCATAACTCGTATTCAGCCCATTTGCGCGTTTTAGGGTTAAAAACAACACAAGTATTTTTTAAAAGAAATTTAATCTCGTTTTTGTGTTTTAGTGTCAAGAATCTCAAGAAAGTGGTACTTTTGGTCAAAAAAGACCAAAAGTTTGTCGATTATTTCACCATAACTCGTTTTCAGCCAATTTGCGCGTTTTAGGGATAAAAACAACACATGTATTTTTTTAAGGAATTTTAATCTCGTTTTTGCTTTTTAATGTCAACAATCTCAGGAAAGTGGTCCTTTTGGTCAAAAAAGAGCAAAAGTTTGTCGATTATTTCACCATAACTCGTTTTCAGCCCATTTGCGCGTTCTAAGGTTAAAAACAACACAAGTATTTTTTAAAAAATATTTAATCTCGTCTTTGTGTTTTATTGTCAAGAATCTCAAGAAAGTGCTACTTTTGGTCAAAAAAGACCAAAAGTTTGTCGATTATTTCAACATAACTCTTTTTCAGCCCACTTGCGCGTTTTAGGGTTAAAAACAACACAAGTATTTTTTTTAAAATAATTTAATCTCGTTTTTCTGTTTTAGTGTAAAGAATCTCAAGAAAGTGGTGCTTTTGGTCAAAAAAGACCAAAAGTTTGTCGATTATTTCACCATAACTCTTTTTAGCCCATTTGCGCGTTCTAGGTTAAAAACAACACAAGTATTTTTTTAAAAAAATTAAATCTCGTTTTTTTGTTTTAGTGTCAAGAATCTCAAGAGAAGTGGTACTTTTGGTCAAAAAAGACCAAAAGTTTGTCGATTATTTCACCATAACTCGTTTTCAGCTCATTTGCGCGTTCCAGGTTAAAAACAACACAAGAGTTTTTTTAAAAAAAATTTAATCTCGTTTTTGTGTTTTAGTGTCAAGAATCTCAAGAAAGTTGTACTTTTGGTCAAAAAAGACCAAAAGTTTGTCGATTATTTCACCATAACTCGTTTTCAGCTCATTTGCGCGTTCCAGGTTAAAAACAACACAAGAGTTTTTTTAAAAAAAATTTAATCTCGTTTTTGTGTTTTAGTGTCAAGAATCTCAAGAAAGTGGTACTTTTGGTACAAAAAGACCAACAGTTTGTCGATTATTTCACCATAACTCGTATTCAGCCCATTTGCGCGTTTTAGGGTTAAAAACAACACAAGTATTTTTTAAAAGAAATTTAATCTCGTTTTAGTGTTTTAGTGTCAAGAATCTCAAGAAAGTGGTACTTTTGGTCAAAAAAGACCAAAAGTTTGTCGATTATTTCACCATAACTCGTTTTCAGCCAATTTGCGCGTTTTAGGGATAAAAACAACACATGTATTTTTTTAAGGAATTTTAATCTCGTTTTTGCTTTTTAGTGTCAACAATCTCAGGAAAGTGGTCCTTTTGGTCAAAAAAGAGCAAAAGTTTGTCGATTATTTCACCATAACTCGTTTTCAGCCCATTTGCGCGTTCTAAGGTTAAAAACAACACAAGTATTTTTTAAAAAATATTTAATCTCGTCTTTGTGTTTTACTGTCAAGAATCTCAAGAAAGTGCTACTTTTGGTCAAAAAAGACCAAAAGTTTGTCGATTATTTCAGCATAACTCTTTTTCAGCTCACTTGCGCGTTTTAGGGTTAAAAACAACACAAGTATTTTTTTTAAAATAATTTAATCTCGTTTTTCTGTTTTAGTGTAAAGAATCTCAAGAAAGTGGTGCTTTTGGTCAAAAAAGACCAAAAGTTTGTCGATTATTTCACCATAACTCTTTTTAGCCCATTTGCGCGTTCTAGGTTAAAAACAACACAAGTATTTTTTTAAAAAAATTAAATCTCGTTTTTTTGTTTTAGTGTCAAGAATCTCAAGAGAAGTGGTACTTTTGGTCAAAAAAGACCAAAAGTTTGTCGATTATTTCACCATAACTCGTTTTCAGCTCATTTGCGCGTTCCAGGTTAAAAACAACACAAGTTTTTTTTAAAAAAATTTAATCTCGTTTTTGTGTTTTAGTGTCAAGAATCTCAAGAAAGTGGTACTTTTGGTCAAAAAAGACCAAAAGTTTGTCGATTATTTCACCATAACTCTTTTTTAGCCAATTTGCGCGTTTTAGGGCTAAAAACAACACAAGTATTTTTTTAAAAAAATTAAATCTCTTTTTTTTGTTTTAGTGTCAAGAATCTCAAGAAAGTGGTATTTTTGGTCAAAAAAGACCAAAAGTTTGTCGATTATTTCACCATAACTCGTTTTCAGCCAATTTGCGCGTTTTAGGGATAAAAACAACACATGTATTTTTTTAAGGAGTTTTAATCTCGTTTTTGTGTTTTAGTGTCAACAATCTCAGGAAAGTGGTCCTTTTGGTCAAAAAAGAGCAAAAGTTTGTCGATTATTTCACCATAACTCGTTTTCATCCCATTTGCGAGTTCTAAGGTTAAAAACAACACAAATATTTTTTAAAAAATATTTAATCTCGTCTTTGTGTTTTAGTGTCAAGAATCTCAAGAAAGTGGTACTTTTGGTCAAAAAAGACCAAAAGTTTGTCGATTATCTCAGCATAACTCTTTTTCAGCCCATTTGCTCGTTTTAGGGTTAAAAACAACACACGTATTTTTTTTAAAATAATTTAATCTCGTTATCTGTTTTTGTAACATCCCAGTTTTAAATTAGGGTTTTAGGGAAGAATTTTATGATTTTTGGGCAATTTATGAATATTAAATCTTATTTAGTTTGGAATTTAAATAAATACAGTTAAAAGAATTAATTGGGGATAAAAACTTCCATGAAAATTAAATTGGAATCTAGATCATAATATGGTGAAAAGAAAGAGATATAGTAATATATACAAACTTCTGGGCTAGAAATATAATTACGAATAAACCTTAGGGTAGTAAATGTTAGAATCTTAAGTTTTGATGGTGACTTAGGTATGATATGGTCTAGTACTTAAAAGAACATAATTAACACTTAGGAAGGATTAGATGACATGGTTAGAACCCTGAGTTAGATCACTTGTGAATGCAAGATCATTTCCGGAAGTATTAGCACTAGAGTCACAACCGGATGCAGATTCACTTCCGAATGAATCAAGACTAGCGCTCACGGATGCGGAATCACTTCCGGATAGACTAGGACTCGCGCACGCGGATAAATGTGTCATCCCCCAGCGGCAGCGAGTAACTCACTAGGGATTTAACTTAGTCCATGAGAATTAGGTACACAAAACCTTAAGACTAAGCTATGTTTCAATCGGAAGTGAGTTTGCTTCCTGTTAGACTTAGACTGGCGCAGAGCGATAGAATAGATATTACTCCAAGCGACAGTGAGTCTACTTCCCCAAGTGAAAGCGCTTCCTGTTAGAATTAGACTGGCGCAGAGCGACAGAATAGATATTACCCCAAGCGTCAGTGAGTCTACTTCCCCAAGTGAAAGCGCTTCCTGTTAGACTTAGACTGGCGCAGAGCAATAGAATAGTTATTACCCCAAGCGTCAGTAAGTCTACTTCGCCGAGTGAAAGCACTTCCTATTAGATTTAGACTGGCGCAGGTTGATAGACTAGATATAACCCCGAGCGTCAGCGGAAATGCAACATCAAGTGAAGTTGCTTCCTGTTAGATCTTGACTGGCGCAGACTGATAGAATAGATTTCACCCTAAGCGTCAGTGAATTCACCACGTCAAGTAAAAGTGCTTCCGATAGCTCAGTGACTAGCGCTGAGTGGTGGAATGAAATAGACTAAGCGAGAGCAAGTCATGGTGAACTAAATCCCTCATCAAGTGAATTTACTTCCGGATGTAGAAGTGCTTCCGGATACACCTTAGACTTAGGATCACCCACTGCATGAGACTATATGATTATATTGCTAAACTAACGTTCAAGTGCAGCACACTCAGTAAGGTTGCTTCCGGATGAGAAGTTGCTTCCGCAAGCAATCAGAATGTCTGAACGTTCAAAGAGATGCAGTGTCAGAATGCTTTTAACAGAGCAGAGGTGTCAGGACTACTTTTCAGAGATAAAGCAAGTCAACCCTGCTGAAGCATTTAAGAAGATGTTCCTTCCAACGGTAACAAGAGGATAACAGACACATTCAAACAACATTGTTACCTACCAAGCATGAGGAGTATGAGAACATAATCTGAAGATTCACTCAAGGTGTCAAAGCTCATACTGCCCACAAGAGTCAGAGTCCATAAGAGAGCTTCTGATAGCAAGAGAGGATCCAATAGCAAAGCACTCTTATCATTCATGGACAAGTGCTTGGAAGACAAAGTTCCTCTATGTGATAGCAAGCAAAATGTTAGAGTCCACGAGCTTCAGATAGCAAGAGAGCTTCCGATAGTGAGTCTCTTAACATCCTGGACTTATGCTTGAGGAACGAAGTCCTCTCTGACAGCAAGCAAGAGTCGGACCGTACAAAGTGTTCAGATGTCAGAACGACTTTTGTCAGAATAGTATTGTCAGAACAGTGTTGACAGAACAGCATGGTCAGAGCACCTTTTCAGATAAAGCAAAGTCAACCCTGCTGTGCATTAATGAGGACAACGTAAACAAGGCCCCAACGTCTATAATCAAACGATCTTATTGCCTCTCCAACGGCTAGATATTCAGAGACTGGTATAAAAGGGATGTTCTTCATTTCTGAAGGGGGGGCTTGAAAAAGTGAGAGAGAACAGGGCTATTATCTGAAAAACACTATTCTACATTCCTCTCATCTTCTACTCTCGGACTTTGATATGTAATATTCTTAGAGAGTGATTCATTTGTACTTAAGTGAGTAACATCATCCACTCTTTGAGAGAGTTAGTTTTGAGCTTAAGTGTTTAACAAAATCAGTTCATAGAGTGAACATAATTGTAATCTTACATTTTGTAAGGGGGAGCATTTAGAAGGTTTTCTAAATCTCCATAGGTTGCAAGTTAGCCCGTAAAACTTGCGTTTGTAAGGTTGCAAGTGATCCCGTAAAACTTGCGGTAAGGTTTGCAGGTGAACCCGTTGTAAAACCTGTGGGTTGTTAGGTGAACCCGTGCTCGTAAAACCTAAAGTGTAAAGGCTTCTCTTGTGCCCGGTTTAAACAAGAATAGTGGATTGGAAATCTCAGGTGTAGCCTGGGGACTGGATGTAGGTCTGGGTGACCGAACCAGGATAAATTTATGTGTGCATATACTTATACTTGATCATTCTATTTTGCATCACATAGCATACTGACTTGTGCATAGCATTATTTATTATCATCATCACCGAGCACAAGCAGTCTTTCGAAAAGAGTTTAAGTTTTTATTCCCTCACCCAATTCAGCCCCCCCTCTTGGGTGACAGCCACGAATTTCATTTGGTATCAGAGCAGGTCACTTGTTTAAAGGATCCAACGATCTCAAGTGTAAAGACCTTGGCTGATTTGGGTTAAAATGTTTTCCAAAGGCTTTGATCATACCATTCCACCTGTGTTAGAAAATATTGATTTTTGTTGGTGGAAAGCAAGAATGGAAAGTTTTATACAATCCACTAGTTTGAAAATGTGGGATATTTTTGAAAATGATTTTGATTTCAAACCTAGAGGAAACTGGACTGAAAAGGAGAAAAATTTGTTTTCCTTAAATATTAGAGCAATGCAAATTTTATACAAAGGCTTAACTGAAAATGATTTCCAGAAAATCAAACATTGCTCTAGTGCTAAAGACATTTGGAATACTCTTGATGTGATATATGCTTCTAACCCATCTCTTGAAAGCACAGCTGTCCAAAGCTCAACTCGTGCTCGTTATGGATCATCTACTGATGAGCTTCTGGAAGCTGATATTGAGGAAGCAGGCTTCAGTGAGGAGAGTATCCATTTCTGCCTAGAAGATTCAGAAAGTGAGGTATCTGGATCTGAACTTGAACTTTCTAAATTGCAAGATGCATACAATGAGTTATATACCGAATATTGTAAACTTGCAAAAGAACTTCTAGGCTTAAAAGAAAAAGATAGGAAACTTGCAAAAACTAATTTCTTCTTCTACGTCCAAAGTTTCCAAGGTTTCTTTTAAAGAATTAGTGGTTCCGATAGTTAGCCCACGATCGGCAGGGAAAACTTCAACATGTCTTGAAAAATGTTTTGATTGTAAACACTTGTTGAAGGAAAAAGAAGAGCTTTCAAAAGAAACTGAGATTTCAAAGGAACAAAAAGCTTTTCTAAAGAAAACTAATCATGATAATGATAGAAAACCCCATTTTGATTATCATTCCATTATCTGTCATTATTGTGGTAGATTAGGACATATTTCTCACACATGCAGTCTTAGAAGAAATCTAAATGTGAGAAATAAATTTGTATGGATTCCTAAAGGACAAGTAAGGTCCAGTGCTAACCAAGTAGGACCCAAGTACAAATGGGTACCAAAACATCCTCCTAGTGCCTTACTTGTGCAGGAAAGATCAAGAGTTTCTCTTACCCCAAAGGAGAGAACTCGTGGCGATGCAACTGCTGAAAACCCCTGGTACAATCATAAGAAGCAATCTGCAACCACCAGGAACAATGGTTCTGTCTCAAGGATGAGCTATCACAAAGTTCCATTCAACTATCCTGAGAAGAACAAGAGAGAGTGGACTCCTCGATCAACATTGAAAAGGCACTTGAATCTTAACTCTCAGAAGAAAGTGCTTCGAACCAAGGATAAGTATAGAAGATCTTCTTGGGAAAGGCAATTCCGAGGTTCAGCAAGACTCAGGACTTTATCTCATCTGAACAATCAGTCAAGTCTTGATAAGCATTCGTCACGCATAGATGGTGATATCATTCCTACCTTCCTCTTTACTCGAACAATCACTTGGGTAGTAAATGCATGATGGGCTTAACAGTTTTACTCATATATGCTTAGCGAATCTTTTAAGGGCGTCTTTCATGAAAGAAAATAGTTTATGCATTCACCTTGATTTTTGAAAGATCCTTTTGATATACAAACTTTCAAAACAAATTCTGATCTTCTTTAAATCTACATGACAACCATACCTCATGATAGCACTCAAAAGTTATTTCTGATTTTCCATTTCATGTGGTATCTCTTGCATCAAGCTTTTCAATGCATAAGCAGCTATGGTTTCGAGAACAATACATCCCTCTTAATTACATCTTTAAGTTCTCAATCTACTAATGATCTCAGTTCAAGTTTGTGGTTTAAGAATGTTGACACAGATTATTGAAGCTTGAACAATGAATATAACCAAGAGAGAATGACAACGAAAATGTCTCTTATCAAGATGTGTGGAATGGCTATACCAACCCTGAGAAACTCTCGCCAATACACATGAGCATTTCTATCCCTTACATATTCTGTTGTGAAATTAAATGGATAGACTCTCTCTTGTCTGACATGCATTAGAAATCTTAGGAAATGCCTTGAATTGAACTCTGCTAAGATCTGTAAAACATGGCATAGAATCACAAGCATGCTATAATCTGTATTAATTTCAAGCTTGTTGATATCCTAAGAACAGTGAGATCACACTGAGCATATCTAGAAGAACTTGAGCAAAAATTCGGAAATTATTCTCGTAATCATATGCTGAAATTTGGTTGTTTTTGTAAACCGAATTTAGTCTTAAAATCAAACTATTCTGTGAGCATGAAAATTTCCAGTATTTCATTTTTGTGAGGATGAAGATTTTTCAAAATTTCATTATGTTAAAAAATTCACATGTCTTCATGATCTAACATGAACATCCTTGAGGCATATTTATTGAACTATACTTGCTTATGAAACTCTGAAAGTATGTCACCTGTTTGATACTCTTTGTACTATAACATTGATATTTATCTATGAGAGTATAAATAGAGTTCATGTCTTGATAGTGAAACTATGTGAACGTATAGACAATTTCAAAATTAGTTTTCACATAATCATTGTTCATATTTTCTTAAACCAACTAGCAAGCATGATTTCTTAAAATTATTAACTTGTGGTGATTAACACAGATTGACTTGAATGTCCAGAGGATGGTCTCCAATGTTAAATCTTAAGTTCTTTCACTGACCATCAGAAAAGCACTTGTTTCCTCAAGCACATGAAGGCCCAATCATCAAGTTTGAGCAAGGATGCTTTCGCAACAATCAGCGCTTTCGATAGCAGGCCAACTATTGAACCATGGGAAGAGTAGAGTGATTGCCCAGTCATGTCTGCTTTTGGTTGTAGCTCAGCTTGCCGAAGCGAATCATCAAAGCACTTGCACTAGGGGTTTCCACTTGAGATAGCACATCTCTTGAAGATGTCAGGAAGCATGCTTATCTGCATATGATTAAGATTCATGAGTCTAATAGAGTCTGGAGATTCCTCATCTGTGGTAACATCTACACCTTACCATCTCTTATATATGATGCATACATGGCATTGGTAAGGGTGTCAATTTAGGATTTCTTTGCTCAATCTGCATTGACTTCAAAATCATTCACTGCTTTAGAAAATCATCCTAGCTCACACATCTGTATCCTTTATATGACACGCTGGAAAGTAAATTGATAACATACCTCTCTTATATGCTTCCTTTCTTGATTCAGTAATGATTAACCTTAATATAGAAGAGAAGTAAAGGACATTACTCGATAATGATCCCTTGAAAATAGAGAGTTGCATGCTGTCATAGATAATAAACTCTTGAGATGCTGTGATGCAATTATTTGGAAATTATTTTTGGCACTTTAAACTCACAAATTTCATTTGACTTGATTTCATTTTTCACATGGTATCACAAATTTCACTTGGCATTCAATCATTTCATTTGATATCACAAGTTCAAACTCACATATTTCATTTGATTTCATTTGGTATCACGAATTTAAAAATCACAAATTTTCAATTGATATCATAATCATCATTTTAAACGCACCAAAATTATTTTGATATCATGTTAATCATTTCAAGAAGGTCAAAATTACTTTTGATGTCTTTTATATTTAAAAAGGAACTTTCACCTTCAAAAAGAGAACTGTTTTTGTATGTTTTGATCTAGACTTAATTCTTGCAAAACATGTTCTGTTATCTTGCATAATGGTTAGGGAGAGTAAACACACTTAGAATACTGAATCAATATTTTCTTCCTTCTGTCTCACACTGTCTAGTTATCCTACATAATATTTAGGAAGAATAGGGAGAAATATTAGGTAGAAAGCCCATTCCTAGGAGAACGATAGAAGTATCCCCATCCCTAAGGCTAGCTTGCACTTGTTGAATTTTGATGAAGCCAAAAGGGGGAGAGAAATGAGACACGAGATGTCTAGAGATGAGACATGAGATGTCTAGAGCTGAAAGATAAGATATCTGGGGAGAGAACTGGGAATGAAATATAGCTCTGGAAATGATCTAAGTTTAATTATGTTCTCTAGTCATCTATGGGTTTGTCATCATCAAAAAGGGGGAGAATGTTAGAATCTTAAGTTTTGATGGTGACTTAGGTATGATATGGTCTAGTACTTAAAAGAACATAATTAACACTTAGGAAGGATTAGATGACATGGTTAGAACCCTGAGTTAGATCACTTGTGAATGCAAGATCATTTCCGGAAGTATTAGCACTAGAGTCACAACCGGATGCAGATTCACTTCCGAATGAATCAAGACTAGCGCTCACGGATGCGGAATCACTTCCGGATAGACTAGGACTCGCGCACGCGGATAAATGTGTCATCCCCCAGCGGCAGCGAGTAACTCACTAGGGATTTAACTTAGTCCATGAGAATTAGGTACACAAAACCTTAAGACTAAGCTATGTTTCAATCGGAAGTGAGTTTGCTTCCTGTTAGACTTAGACTGGCGCAGAGCGATAGAATAGATATTACTCCAAGCGACAGTGAGTCTACTTCCCCAAGTGAAAGCGCTTCCTGTTAGAATTAGACTGGCGCAGAGCGACAGAATAGATATTACCCCAAGCGTCAGTGAGTCTACTTCCCCAAGTGAAAGCGCTTCCTGTTAGACTTAGACTGGCGCAGAGCAATAGAATAGTTATTACCCCAAGCGTCAGTAAGTCTACTTCGCCGAGTGAAAGCACTTCCTATTAGATTTAGACTGGCGCAGGTTGATAGACTAGATATAACCCCGAGCGTCAGCGGAAATGCAACATAAAGTGAAGTTGCTTCCTGTTAGATCTTGACTGGCGCAGACTGATAGAATAGATTTCACCCTAAGCGTCAGTGAATTCACCACGTCAAGTAAAAGTGCTTCCGATAGCTCAGTGACTAGCGCTGAGTGGTGGAATGAAATAGACTAAGCGAGAGCAAGTCATGGTGAACTAAATCCCTCATCAAGTGAATTTACTTCCGGATGTAGAAGTGCTTCCGGATACACCTTAGACTTAGGATCACCCACTGCATGAGACTATATGATTATATTGCTAAACTAACGTTCAAGTGCAGCACACTCAGTAAGGTTGCTTCCGGATGAGAAGTTGCTTCCGCAAGCAATCAGAATGTCTGAACGTTCAAAGAGATGCAGTGTCAGAATGCTTTTAACAGAGCAGAGGTGTCAGGACTACTTTTCAGAGATAAAGCAAGTCAACCCTGCTGAAGCATTTAAGAAGATGTTCCTTCCAACGGTAACAAGAGGATAACAGACACATTCAAACAACATTGTTACCTACCAAGCATGAGGAGTATGAGAACATAATCTGAAGATTCACTCAAGGTGTCAAAGCTCATACTGCCCACAAGAGTCAGAGTCCATAAGAGAGCTTCTGATAGCAAGAGAGGATCCAATAGCAAAGCACTCTTATCATTCATGGACAAGTGCTTGGAAGACAAAGTTCCTCTATGTGATAGCAAGCAAAATGTTAGAGTCCACGAGCTTCAGATAGCAAGAGAGCTTCCGATAGTGAGTCTCTTAACATCCTGGACTTATGCTTGAGGAACGAAGTCCTCTCTGACAGCAAGCAAGAGTCGGACCGTACAAAGTGTTCAGATGTCAGAACGACTTTTGTCAGAATAGTATTGTCAGAACAGTGTTGACAGAACAGCATGGTCAGAGCACCTTTTCAGATAAAGCAAAGTCAACCCTGCTGTGCATTAATGAGGACAACGTAAACAAGGCCCCAACGTCTATAATCAAACGATCTTATTGCCTCTCCAACGGCTAGATATTCAGAGACTGGTATAAAAGGGATGTTCTTCATTTCTGAAGGGGGGGCTTGAAAAAGTGAGAGAGAACAGGGCTATTATCTGAAAAACACTATTCTACATTCCTCTCATCTTCTACTCTCGGACTTTGATATGTAATATTCTTAGAGAGTGATTCATTTGTACTTAAGTGAGTAACATCATCCACTCTTTGAGAGAGTTAGTTTTGAGCTTAAGTGTTTAACAAAATCAGTTCATAGAGTGAACATAATTGTAATCTTACATTTTGTAAGGGGGAGCATTTAGAAGGTTTTCTAAATCTCCATAGGTTGCAAGTTAGCCCGTAAAACTTGCGTTTGTAAGGTTGCAAG
This sequence comes from Mimosa pudica, assembly GCA_029929735.1. NCBI lineage: Eukaryota > Viridiplantae > Streptophyta > Magnoliopsida > Fabales > Fabaceae > Mimosa > Mimosa pudica. The sequence continues at coordinate 1,804,692 of JAKELP010000057.1, read as the reverse complement.
TGATCCCGTAAAACTTGCGGTAAGGTTTGCAGGTGAACCCGTTGTAAAACCTGTGGGTTGTTAGGTGAACCCGTGCTCGTAAAACCTAAAGTGTAAAGGCTTCTCTTGTGCCCGGTTTAAACAAGAATAGTGGATTGGAAATCTCAGGTGTAGCCTGGGGACTGGATGTAGGTCTGGGTGACCGAACCAGGATAAATTTATGTGTGCATATACTTATACTTGATCATTCTATTTTGCATCACATAGCATACTGACTTGTGCATAGCATTATTTATTATCATCATCACCGAGCACAAGCAGTCTTTCGAAAAGAGTTTAAGTTTTTATTCCCTCACCCAATTCACCCCCCCCTCTTGGGTGACAGCCACGAATTTCAGTAAATTGTAATTTTCCCTAAAATTAAATTAAAAAAAAAATATATATATATATATATACATAATCATCATCTCCTTCAGTCCATTCCTCTCTCTGACTCTCGAGCCCCCTCCGTTCTCCTTCCCTTCCATCCGATCTCCTCCTTCCTCCTTCGTCCTTGCGCGTTCTCCGGCCACCCAGGGGCCGACGGCGACGGCGAAGGAGGTCCCTGCGTTTCTCCTCCCTTCACCATCGGCCTCTCTTCCCCTCCGCCTTAGCTTTCGTTTTCCGGCGAGCCGTGGTGAGATCGGCGACGTACGGTGGTGGGAGAGGTAAAGGTTCAACCTTTCTTGTGTCTCCTCGAATTATTCCTCTTTTCAACTTGATTTCTCACTATTTCCCTTTGTTCTCGTCATTTTTTTTACTCTTCCCTGTCGGCCTCCTTGTTCTCCGGCGACTTCCGGCGAGTCACGGCGGAGCTTGGCGGAATCCGGCAACATTGAGCTCAGGTAGCTCTAATTTTTCCATTTCTATTTCCTTTTCTACGATTTCGGGTGAGTTTGAGAAAGGGCCGACCTGGGGTTGTTTGATTTGTTGATTTTCTTTAAGGATTTAGACTCTAAATTTGAGGTTGTTAAAGTGAGGATTTCAGAAATTTCGTTGCTGATTTGTTGATGATGTTTTCTTGTTTTGTATATGTGTATAGTGTGCTATTTTGTGACTTAAGTAGATTAAATGGGAAGGGTTTTAGTAAACTGAAATTATAAGGATTCTCACACCCATTTGAATGAAGTTTGAGTTTGAGTTTTGAAGTTGTTGAAAAGGTTTCGTTTTTAGAGATGATTTTGGTTTTAGCTTTTATTCTCTTTAAAAACTCCAACTTTTGTCTCTGTTTGTTTGTGTATGATGCTGCCTGTCGTTTTGTTTTTGGTGGCATGACTCTTTTGACATGATTGAAGAGTGTATGATGGATTTCTAATTGCATATGAAATTTTGTTCTTTTCTATTGTTACTCTGTTCTGTTTGGCTAGGCCCTGTAAGGGAAGGATTTATTGGCTTTCAACATGGATTAAACTTGGTTGTGGAGGCTGGTTGCTTGGTTTGATGTTTGGATACTTCTCTCAAATTATTTTCCTTTGATTTTTATGATTTGCCATGGATTTGTTGTGCTTAATGGAGTTTCACAATTTTCTATTACTCCTCTGTTTGGTTTGAATTTAAGGAATTAAATTAAATGGAATTTGAGGAAATTAAACGTTAGTGAGAGAAGGTTAGAACAAAGTATGAATTTGTAGGTTACTCCTACTGTTGTGACTGTTATGACTAAGGATTAAGTTAAAATAAGTTATAATGGCAAAAGATTAGTGTGTAAGAAATTGAAGTATGTACGGATTGTATAATACTTATGGTTAATATTGATGGCAGGGAATAAAAATTGTGATATAGAGAAATGTGTACACTGAGGTTGGATTAGTAAAGATACATGTGGATTTGGACTAAGCATAAAGGCTCTGAAATAATGCTTAAAATTTATCATGGCTGTTGGATTATTTGGGAGATAGGATATGATTTGAGGTTAAGTCCAAAAGGTATTAAGATAAATGAAAACTCAGTATAGTGGCAGTGGGGGTGGTAGCAGAATAAGTTGCTAAACATTGTTGGTGATTCAGTGCATAGTTGGAAACTTGGAACTTACATTTATGAAGTCGGGTATATAAGAAATTAATTATTGGGATTGTAAATTGATTTGTGGTGACTGTTTTGAAGACTTTTGATAGTAGGAAAATGTGATCAATAATTGTTTAGTTGCTGCTAGAAGTTAAGAGATTTAATTAGCATGAGTAGGATTAAAATCATTGCTAGAATTTAGAAAGGTTTGATTTTCAAAGTCGCAGGAAATATGAGTAATTTATAGGTAATGATGTAGTAATCATGGCTTGATTGTGGCATTGTACCCTCTGTGATAGAGGTTAAAGACTGTTTGAACTTAAGGTTGTTGTTGTGATGGGATAAAAATCTGATTGAAAGGAGAAATTTGATTGAAGTTTAAGTTGATATTAGACTTATTATGATTGAGTTGTAAGAGGTGAGTTTGAGTTGTTTGAGAAGCTAGAATTTTCTTAAGAATGACTGAATGGTTTGAAGTTCGTTACATGTGAATTAAACCCAGTAAATTAGATATGAAGATGTATGTATTAATTGGATATTATTAGGTTGTGGTGATAAACTTATAGATATGAAATAATGTTGAGGAAACAAGGGTGATTTGATTCATGAAGTGATGTGATATGATAGAGTTTGCTCCATTCTGTTTATTCTGTCTCAATTATCTGTTTCTGATTTGGATGACATTATGTGGATTCTATTATTGAATTTGAATTGTGTTTGAAATGCATGTATAGGACAAGTAAAAGAAAGGGGCTTGGGTAGAATGTAGGTTCGAGAGAGTCGTGTTATTCATTATACATATATGAGCATGGTTGTTTACCTTTATTATTACTTTGATGTAATAATAGGTGAATCTAGTAAGGAATGGTAAGAAAGAGCAGCAAAGAGCTAAGGGCGACAGGTAATCACACTTACCTTACTATAACATTGAGGGTGATGTTAGCTAGGATTTTGTAAAATCCTTTCTCACCCTCTATATATATATTATCTTTGAAAAGCTATTTTTATATGAAATAGGCTATCGGGTGCCTTTTAAACGCGAATATTTTTGTATAAAGGAATTTGACTCATTATCTATATATTATGCTGATTGGTGGTGGTTACTGTCCTTGAATGGTGTGAATGAGTATAGTAATAATGTTCAGATACTGGTGAGAGAGATGTGTATAGTATATTGTCAGGGATAGTGATATTTAGTTTGATGGAAGGAGTGGAATTGTTGTGATGGAGATATTGGATGAAATTGAGAAGTTGATGGAAATTGTGATTTAAATATTGAATATTGTGGAAGTGATATTGATAGGATATCGATAGATTACATCGGCCGACGGTACTATCAGTGTCATGCAATGCTCACTATAACCTAGGACTGTGTTGCATTGCATATAGATTGGCAATATACATTCTTTGTATTCCCTTCCTTATGTGCATGAATATCTGCCTTTGAGAGGAATATCGCTCATCCCGTGGTGGGGAGAGAGTGATAAGTGCAATTGAATAGGTAATGTGGAGAGGTTGAGAGGAATATAGAAAGAAAATGAAATAAACAAAGACACTAATAAGAACTTAGGAAGAATAACGAAATAAGGATGATTCTCTGGGGTCTCGAGTATAGTTATGTGCTAGCCATAACCATAGTCGAGGCATCATGAGATACCTTATTGGGTTAAGGGATTATGGAAACTTGAAAATAACAATTAATAATGAATGACAATGAATATGATGTGGAATAAGAAGTTATTGACTTTGTTTCTTGTTTAGTTTGTTAAATTGTTTTGTTTGATTGTTTTAATCGAAATCCTATTGCAATTATTGTTTGTTGGTTATTATTTGTGTTATTTAGATGTCCAAATTATTTATATTACTTGTTTATTTTGTTGGTAAGTGAAGGAATTGTTGATTAATAAGTTATTTGATCTAATTGAATTTAATCATACTCTTATTACACTAATTGTTATTTGATTATTCTTAATTTGTATTTTGATAATTTATTATTTATTAATGGTTTGGGGACACATAATCATTAGTAGTGAAAGGTTGTTGCCCATTTATATTAAGTGGCTGGAGGCTTCCTCACTATATTTAGTGATTGGAAGCAGCCCCCTTAATAATAAATGTTGGTAGCCCTCACTACTTCATGAGTTGATGTCTCCGAAAGGTAAGTTTTTGTTCAAAAGTGATTGTTAATTGAATTTTTGTGTAGCTAATTGTAGAAAATTGAAAAGTTGTGCAAGTCAATATTATATAATTCTAAGAATTTGGGTATTAATACTATGTGAAGAGGAAATTTATAGTGGATAATTGTTGGTAAGATTGTGAGTTGTAGTTATGGATGCAAATTTATTTCATTATGAGTGGACATTTGTTGGTTAATTGCAGAGATATTGATGTTTGTTTTTAGTAACTTCAGCTGTTAAAAAAAAAAAATTTATTTTTGCTCATGTGATTGTGTTAATGGTGAATTAAGCTGAACCTTGTGATATCATTAACAAATATTGCTCTTTATCATCATATTCTTGAAATTAAATCTAAGATAAAGCTTATTTGTGCTAAATTTATGATTTAATGAATCAAATTTTAGCTCTGTTGTATGTGTAATATGTCTGAGTTTGGTCAAATTTTAAGTCTTGAAATTTCTCTTTTGTTCTATGACCTATTAAAGCCTGCCATTTGCGTTGAATTTTGGAGAATTGGAGGTGGTATATGAGTGATTTTGTGATGAAATTTCTCATTTGTCTACGTTATTAAGATATGGTGTGTGAGTATGATGATTCTAAATTGCAATATATTGGTGTGTTAAGATTCTTATGCTATTTCTCCTAGCAAGCGAAACTGTTATAGAAACAAATTGCTCTAAACCATCAATTACGTAATGTTGAAACATAGAATGAAACTACCCATGATTTGGCATATGAGGCTGCAATCCAAAATTTTAGATCTCTTAAATGGTATTCTGGTTGGTGGTGGATAGTTGCAGGATAAGTGTGAGAAATGTATATGGTACATGTTAGGGATTACATGGTCATTTGTTTTGGTTGCAACGGTTAAATGAGTGTCTTTTCTTTTGGGAATGTTTGGTCAATCTGATTTCATACTGTATGCCTTGGAACCAAGTAGGAGTTATGACAATGATTCTTATTTCCCCTCCCTATGTTGCTGAATGTTCTTCTTAAGGAAATGTGAATTATTACTTGATCTCAGTAGGACTTTGTTGATAGTGAACTGATGCTTGGTTTTGCGATGCTTCAAATTGTTATTGAAGGATGTTAAAAGCAAGTGTCATGTTTAGGGATCGAGTTGGTTAAAGTAAAATATGTGAAAATATAAAAACTATGGCATAGTGACTTAGAATTTATTTTGGTTATGTAGGAAGGCAGTAAGGTTTTTATGATAGGTTATTACTAGAACTTTATTGGAAAGGTTAAGATGATTGAAGATAATGGCGAATTTTGAGGTTGTGATCATGACAGAACTAAATAGGTAGTTGAGATGAAGAGTTTAGGGTGAAGTTTTAGTGAATATGATAGATTCATTGGAATTGAATGCAATTGGTAATGATTTTTGATAAAGAAGTTGATATAGTTGAGCATGTACTAAATTAGGGTCATGAGATAAAGTAAGAACAAAATTCTAGGGAGTTTCTATTTAACAGTAAGATGTGAGACTTTAGGACACGACAGAGGAAACAATTGAAATTAGAAGAGGAAGACTAGGACATTTGATCAGATATAGAGTAGTATTTTTGAAAGGCACTTGTTTGGGAAGTAATAAAGAATGATCTGAATGATTAAAGAGTTGTTAGTATTAGAGTTACATCGAGGAAAAGTAATAGTTCAATTAAAATTAAGGATTTATGTAGGTTTGGTTAGTAGGGTTGTTAAATTGTAATGTTGTTGAAGGATTAGAACACTATATTATAGATATAAGTTGATGAGTAACCGAAAATTTTGGCTAGAGGAATGGAATTTAGGAATTTATGCTTTGAATTGAAGTTAGGGTGAATACTTAATTGTACACTGCGGATTAATAACTTAGAGTTTAACTGGGTTATTGGATGAAGATAATAGATGAGGAAGTAAAAGGATGTGAAAGTTGGTGATTAATTGATAATTAAGATATTGTGTGTTTGAAGCAGGATTTGTTGAATAAATGTCATGAGCCATAGATTGTTGTGAGAAATTTATGAAACCTATTAGGTACATGTATAATGAGAAGTGTTGATAGTTTGTGAAATTTTAGAGAAGTGGATTGTCTAATTATTTCATAGAAGTTTAATAGTTATCCCATACTTAAAGAGAATTTTTGTCATACACTTGATGAAATCATGGTTAGCTAAGAAGGTTGAGTGAGAATAAATGGTGCAGGATGGTGTTGAGTGTATTAAGTTGTGGTGAAATGGTTAGAGTAAATACGAAGAATGCAAGGCTGACTTGTGTATTTTTCTTCGTGTTAGGAGTATGTGTCGTGAATTTTGGGGACAAAATTCCTAAAAGGTGGGGTAAATTGTAACATCCCAGTTTTAAATTAAAAATAATACGAGATTATTGAGGTGTCCTTAAGGAAATTTAGGGTTTTAGGGAAGAATTTTATGATTTTTGGGCAATTTATGAATATTAAATCTTATTTAGTTTGGAATTTAAATAAATACAGTTAAAAGAATTAATTGGGGATAAAAACTTCCATGAAAATTAAATTGGAATCTAGATCATAATATGGTGAAAAGAAAGAGATATAGTAATATATATAAACTTCTGGGCTAGAAATATAATTACGAATAAACCTTAGGGTAGTAAATTGTAATTTTCCCTAAAATTAAATTAAAAAAAAAAATATATATATATATATATATATACAAAATCATCATCTCCTTCAGTCCATTCCTCTCTCTGACTCTCGAGCCCCCTCCGTTCTCCTTCCCTTCCATCCGATCTCCTCCTTCCTCCTTCGTCCTTGCGCGTTCTCCGGCCACCCAGGGGCCGACGGCGACGGCGAAGGAGGTCCCTGCGTTTCTCCTCCCTTCACCATCGGCCTCTCTTCCCCTCCGCCTTAGCTTTCGTTTTCCGGCGAGCCGTGGTGAGATCGGCGACGTACGGTGGTGGGAGAGGTGAAGGTTCAACCTTTCTTGTGTCTCCTCGAATTATTCCTCTTTTCAACTTGATTTCTCACTATTTCCCTTTGTTCTCGTCATTTTTTTTACTCTTCCCTGTCGGCCTCCTTGTTCTCCGGCGACTTCCGGCGAGTCACGGCGGAGCTTGGCGGAATCCGGCAACATTGAGCTCAGGTAGCTCTAATTTTTCCATTTCTATTTCCTTTTCTACGATTTCGGGTGAGTTTGAGAAAGGGCCGACCTGGGGTTGTTTGATTTGTTGATTTTCTTTAAGGATTTAGACTCTAAATTTGAGGTTGTTAAAGTGAGGATTTCAGAAATTTCGTTGCTGATTTGTTGATGATGTTTTTCTTGTTTTGTATATGTGTATAGTGTGCTATTTTGTGACTTAAGTAGATTAAATGGGAAGGGATTTAGTAAACTGAAATTATAAGGATTCTCACACCCATTTGAATGAAGTTTGAGTTTGAGTTTTGAAGTTGTTGAAAAGGTTTCGTTTTTAGAGATGATTTTGGTTTTAGCTTTTATTCTCTTTAAAAACTCCAACTTTTGTCTCTGTTTGTTTGTGTATGATGCTGCCTGTCGTTTTGTTTTTGGTGGCATGACTCTTTTGACATGATTGAAGAGTGTATGATGGATTTCTAATTGCATATGAAATTTTGTTCTTTTCTATTGTTACTCTGTTCTGTTTGGCTAGGCCCTGTAAGGGAAGGATTTATTGGCTTTCAACATGGATTAAACTTGGTTGTGGAGGCTGGTTGCTTGGTTTGATGTTTGGATACTTCTCTCAAATTATTTTCCTTTGATTTTTATGATTTGCCATGGATTTGTTGTGCTTAATGGAGTTTCACAATTTTCTATTACTCCTCTGTTTGGTTTGAATTTAAGGAATTAAATTAAATGGAATTTGAGGAAATTAAACGTTAGTGAGAGAAGGTTAGAACAAAGTATGAATTTGTAGGTTACTCCTACTGTTGTGACTGTTATGACTAAGGATTAAGTTAAAATAAGTTATAATGGCAAAAGATTAGTGTGTAAGAAATTGAAGTATGTACGGATTGTATAATACTTATGGTTAATATTGATGGCAGGGAATAAAAATTGTGATATAGAGAAATGTGTACACTGAGGTTGGATTAGTAAAGATACATGTGGATTTGGACTAAGCATAAAGGCTCTGAAATAATGCTTAAAATTTATCATGGCTGTTGGATTATTTGGGAGATAGGATATGATTTGAGGTTAAGTCCAAAAGGTATTAAGATAAATGAAAACTCAGTATAGTGGCAGTGGGGGTGGTAGCAGAATAAGTTGCTAAACATTGTTGGTGATTCAGTGCATAGTTGGAAACTTGGAACTTACATTTATGAAGTCGGGTATATAAGAAATTAATTATTGGGATTGTAAATTGATTTGTGGTGACTGTTTTGAAGACTTTTGATAGTAGGAAAATGTGATCAATAATTGTTTAGTTGCTGCTAGAAGTTAAGAGATTTAATTAGCATGACTAGGATTAAAATCATTGCTAGAATTTAGAAAGGTTTGATTTTCAAAGTCGCAGGAAATATGAGTAATTTATAGGTAATGATGTAGTAATCATGGCTTGATTGTGGCATTGTACCCTCTGTGATAGAGGTTAAAGACTGTTTGAACTTAAGGTTGTTGTTGTGATGGGATAAAAATCTGATTGAAAGGAGAAATTTGATTGAAGTTTAAGTTGATATTAGACTTATTATGATTGAGTTGTAAGAGGTGAGTTTGAGTTGTTTGAGAAGCTGGAATTTTCTTAAGAATGACTGAATGGTTTGAAGTTCGTTACATGTGAATTAAACCCAGTAAATTAGATATGAAGATGTATGTATTAATTGGATATTATTAGGTTGTGGTGATAAACTTATAGATATGAAATAATGTTTAGGAAACAAGGGTGATTTGATTCATGAAGTGATGTGATATGATAGAGTTTGCTCCATTCTGTTTATTCTGTCTCAATTATCTGTTTCTGATTTGGATGACATTATGTGGATTCTATTATTGAATTTGAATTGTGTTTGAAATGCATGTATAGGACAAGTAAAAGAAAGGGGCTTGGGTAGAATGTAGGTTCGAGAGAGTCGTGTTATTCATTATACATATATGAGCATGGTTGTTTACCTTTATTATTACTTTGATGTAATAATAGGTGAATCTAGTAAGGAATGGTAAGAAAGAGCAGCAAAGAGCTAAGGGCGACAGGTAATCACACTTACCTTACTATAACATTGAGGGTGATGTTAGCTAGGATTTTGTAAAATCCTTTCTCACCCTCTATATATATATATTATCTTTGAAAAGCTATTTTTATATGAAATAGGCTATCGGGTGCCTTTTAAACGCGAATATTTTTGTATAAAGGAATTTGACTCATTATCTATATATTATGCTGATTGGTGGTGGTTACTGTCCTTGAATGGTGTGAATGAGTATAGTAATAATGTTCAGATACTGGTGAGAGAGATGTGTATAGTATATTGTCAGGGATAGTGATATTTAGTTTGATGGAAGGAGTGGAATTGTTGTGATGGAGATATTGGATGAAATTGAGAAGTTGATGGAAATTGTGATTTAGATATTGAATATTGTGGAAGTGATATTGATAGGATATTGATAGGTTATAGTGAGCATTGCATGACACTGATAGTACCGTCGGCCAATGTAACCTATCGATCTGCGCAATCGATAGGTTAATTGTACAGGTTCCTCGGATTTTAAAGGAACCAGGGACGTTTTCACTTTTTATAGTGCTCCCTTTTCAGGGACGTTTTCACTATTTAAAGTGCTCCCTTTTTATGCTTTCAGATTTGAGACTGGGCACAGTGTCAATCACGTTTATTTTTGTTGTTGAGTTTGAGATAGTGGTGAGTTAGGTTGTGGGGAAATCATTTGATGTTGTTGATTAAAGTATTGATAAGTGATGTGGAATTGATGGAGGGATTTGAGAGATGAATGGAAGAAGAATTGACACGGATATATATATATATATATTATTGATTTTATAACTGAGGTACCCGTTAGACGCCCTCGCTACCGCACATCTCACTGTTATAGTGAGTTAAGCGGTGATTACTGGGACAATTTGTCTCATCCCACGATTACTGACATTTTTGCAGGTATTCATGCATAGGTGCAAGCTTCAGGAAAAGAGAATTAGGTAGTAGGAGTTTTATATAATTTATTTGGTATTGTATATTGCCAATTTGTATAGGCCTGCATCTGCTTCCGCATGTAATTATATTTATGTATTGTTAAATAATAGTTGGTTTTGTTAATTAACCATGTTAGGTAAATCCTTTCTAACATGGTTAGCTTTTAAATATCCATGATAGCATTCATATTGTATCAGGAGATTCTTTTCTATCATGGATATTATGTAATCATTAGGAAATTCCTTTTCTAACTATGATAGAGATGTTGTTAATATGAATATTCCTTTTCCTATCATAGTTAGTAAAGAGGTAATAGAATTAAAAGAGATGTGACAGATTAATTAAGGAATTAGTAACACAATGTAACAGTTTTAGTGTCAAGAATCTCAAGAAAGTGGTGCTTTTGGTCAAAAAAGACCAAAAGTTTGTCGATTATTTCACCATAACTCTTTTTAGCCCATTTGCGCGTTCTAGGTTAGAAACAACACAAGTATTTTTTTAAAAAAATTAAATCTCAATTTTTTGTTTTAGTGTCAAGAATCTCAAGAAAGTGGTACTTTTGGTCAAAAAAGACCAAAAGTTTGTCGATTATTTCACCATAACTCGTTTTCAGCTCATTTGCGCGTTCTAGGTTAAAAACAACACAAGAGTTTTTTTTTAAAAAATTTAATCTCGTTTTTGTGTTTTAGTGTCAAGAATCTCAAGAAAGTGGTACTTTTGGTACAAAAAGACCAACAGTTAGTCGATTATTTCACCATAACTCGTATTCAGCCCATTTGCGCGTTTTAGGGTTAAAAACAACACAAGTATTTTTTAAAAGAAATTTAATCTCGTTTTTGTGTTTTAGTGTCAAGAATCTCAAGAAAGTGGTACTTTTGGTCAAAAAAGACCAAAAGTTTGTCGATTATTTCACCATAACTCTTTTTTAGCCCATTTGCGCGTTTTAGGGCTAAAAACAACACAAGTATTTTTTAAAAAAAATTAAATCTCGTTTTTTTGTTTTAGTGTCAAGAATCTCAAGAAAGTGGTATTTTTGGTCAAAAAAGACCAAAAGTTTGTCGATTATTTCACCATAACTCTTTTTAGCCCATTTGCGCGTTCTAGGTTAAAAACAACACAAGTATTTTTTTTAAAAAAATTAAATCTCGTTTTTTTGTTTTAGTGTCAAGAATCTCAAGAGAAGTGGTACTTTTGGTCAAAAAAGACCAAAAGTTTGTCGATTATTTCACCATAACTCGTTTTCAGCTCATTTGCGCGTTCCAGGTTAAAAACAACACGAGTTTTTTTAAAAAAAATTTAATCTCGTTTTTGTGTTTTAGTGTCAAGAATCTCAAGAAAGTGGTACTTTTGGTCAAAAAAGACCAAAAGTTTGTCGATTATCTCAGCATAACTCTTTTTCAGCCCATTTGCTCGTTTTAGGGTTAAAAACAACACACGTATTTTTTTTAAAATAATTTAATCTCGTTATCTGTTTTAGTGTCAAGAATCTCAAGAAAGTGGTGCTTTTGGTCAAAAAAGACCAAAAGTTTGTCGATTATTTCACCATAACTCTTTTTAGCCCATTTGGGCGTTCTAGGTTAAAAACAACACAAGTATTTTTTTAAAAAAATTAAATCTCAATTTTTTGTTTTAGTGTCAAGAATCTCAAGAAAGTGGTACTTTTGGTCAAAAAAGACCAAAAGTTTGTCGATTATTTCACCATAACTCGTTTTCAGCTCATTTGCGCTTTCTAGGTTAAAAACAACACAAGAGTTTTTTTTTAAAAAATTTAATCTCGTTTTTGTTTTTTGTGTCAAGAATCTCAAGAAAGTGGTACTTTTGGTTCAAAAAGACCAACAGTTTGTCGATTATTTCACCATAACTCGTATTCAGCCCATTTGCGCGTTTTAGGGTTAAAAACAACACAAGTATTTTTTAAAAGAAATTTAATCTCGTTTTTGTGTTTTAGTGTCAAGAATCTCAAGAAAGTGGTACTTTTGGTCAAAAAAGACCAAAAGTTTGTCGATTATTTCACCATAACTCTTTTTTAGCCCATTTGCGCGTTTTAGGGCTAAAAACAACACAAGTATTTTTTAAAAAAAATTAAATCTCGTTTTTTTGTTTTAGTGTCAAGAATCTCAAGAAAGTGGTATTTTTGGTCAAAAAAGACCAAAAGTTTGTCGATTATTTCACCATAACTCGTTTTCAGCCAATTTGCGCGTTTTAGGGATAAAAACAACACATGTATTTTTTTAAGGAATTTTAATCTCGTTTTTGCTTTTTAGTGTCAACAATCTCAGGAAAGTGGTCCTTTTGGTCAAAAAAGAGCAAAAGTTTGTCGATTATTTCACCATAACTCGTTTTCAGCCCATTTGCGCGTTCCAAGGTTAAAAACAACACAAGTATTTTTTTAAAAAATATTTAATCTCGTGTTTGTGTTTTATTGTCAAGAATCTCAAGAAAGTGCTACTTTTGGTCAAAAAAGACCAAAAGTTTGTCAATTATTTCAGCATAACTCTTTTTCAGCCCACTTGCGCGTTTTAGGGTTAAGAACAACACAAGTATTTTTTTTAAAATAATTTAATCTCGTTTTTCTGTTTTAGTGTAAAGAATCTCAAGAAAGTGGTGCTTTTGGTCAAAAAAGACCAAAAGTTTGTCGATTATTTCACCATAACTCTTTTTAGCCCATTTGCGCGTTCTAGGTTAAAAACAACACAAGTATTTTTTTAAAAAAATTAAATCTCGTTTTTTTGTTTTAGTGTCAAGAATCTCAAGAGAAGTGGTACTTTTGGTCAAAAAAGACCAAAAGTTTGTCGATTATTTCACCATAACTCGTTTTCAGCTCATTTGCGCGTTCCTGGTTAAAAACAACACAAGAGTTTTTTTAAAAAAAATTTAATCTCGTTTTTGTATTTTAGTGTCAAGAATCTCAAGAAAGTGGTACTTTTGGTCAAAAAACACCAAAAGTTTGTCGATTATTTCACCATAACTCTTTTTAGCCAATTTGTGCGTTTTAGGGCTAAAAACAACACAAGTATTTTTTTAAAAAAATTAAATCTCTTTTTTTGTTTTAGTGTCAAGAATCTCAAGAAAGTGGTATTTTTGGTCAAAAAAGACCAAAAGTTTGTCGATTATTTCACCATAACTCGTTTTCAGCCAATTTGCGCGTTTTAGGGATAAAAACAACACATGTATTTTTTTAAAGGAGTTTAATCTCGTTTTTGTGTTTTAGTGTCAACAATCTCAGGAAAGTGGTCCTTTTAGTCAAAAAAGAGCAAAAGTTTGTCGATTATTTCACCATAACTCGTTTTCAGCCCATTTGCGAGTTCTAAGGTTAAAAACAACACAACTATTTTTTAAAAAATATTTAATCTCGTCTTTGTGTTTTAGTGTCAAGAATCTCAAGAAAGTGGTACTTTTGGTCAAAAAAGACCAAAAGTTTGTCGATTATCTCAGCATAACTCTTTTTCAGCCCATTTGCTCGTTTTAAGGTTAAAAACAACACACGTATTTTTTTTAAAATAATTTAATCTCGTTATCTGTTTTAGTGTCAAGAATCTCAAGAAAGTGGTGCTTTTGGTCAAAAAAGACCAAAAGTTTGTCGATTATTTCACCATAACTCTTTTTAGCCCATTTGCGCGTTCTAGGTTAAAAACAACACAAGTATTTTTTTAAAAAAATTAAATCTCAATTTTTTGTTTTAGTGTCAAGAATCTCAAGAAAGTGGTACTTTTGGTCAAAAAAGACCAAAAGTTTGTCGATTATTTCACCATAACTCGTTTTCAGCGCATTTGCGCGTTCTAGGTTAAAAACAACACAAGAGTTTTTTTTTAAAAAATTTAATCTCGTTTTTGTTTTTTGTGTCAAGAATCTCAAGAAAGTGGTACTTTTGGTCAAAAAAGACCAAAAGTTTGTCGATTATTTCACCATAACTCTTTTTTAGCCCATTTGCGCGTTTTAGGGCTAAAAACAACACAAGTATTTTTTAAAAAAAATTAAATCTCGTTTTTTTGTTTTAGTGTCAAGAATCTCAAGAAAGTGGTATTTTTGGTCAAAAAAGACCAAAAGTTTGTCGATTATTTCACCATAACTCGTTTTCAGCCAATTTGCGCGTTTTAGGGATAAAAACAACACATGTATTTTTTTAAGGAATTTTAATCTCGTTTTTGCTTTTTAGTGTCAACAATCTCAGGAAAGTGGTCCTTTTGGTCAAAAAAGAGCAAAAGTTTGTCGATTATTTCACCATAACTCGTTTTCAGCCCATTTGCGCGTTCTAAGGTTAAAAACAACACAAGTATTTTTTAAAAAATATTTAATCTCGTCTTTGTGTTTTATTGTCAAGAATCTCAAGAAAGTGCTACTTTTGGTCAAAAAAGACCAAAAGTTTGTCGATTATTTCAGCATAACTCTTTTTCAGCCCACTTGCGCGTTTTAGGGTTAAAAACAACACAAGTATTTTTTTTAAAATAATTTAATCTCGTTTTTCTGTTTTAGTGTAAAGAATCTCAAGAAAGTGGTGCTTTTGGTCAAAAAAGACCAAAAGTTTGTCGATTATTTCACCATAACTCTTTTTAGCCCATTTGCGCGTTCTAGGTTAAAAACAACACAAGTATTTTTTTAAAAAAATTATATCTCGTTTTTTTGTTTTAGTGTCAAGAATCTCAAGAGAAGTGGTACTTTTGGTCAAAAAAGACCAAAAGTTTGTCGATTATTTCACCATAACTCGTTTTCAGCTCATTTGCGCGTTCCAGGTTAAAAACAACACAAGAGTTTTTTTAAAAAAAATTTAATCTCGTTTTTGTGTTTTAGTGTCAAGAATCTCAAGAAAGTGGTACTTTTGTTCAAAAAAGACCAAAAGTTTGTCGATTATTTCACCATAACTCTTTTTTAGCCAATTTGCGCGTTTTAGGGCTAAAAACAACACAAGTATTTTTTTAAAAAAATTAAATCTCTTGTTTTTGTTTTAGTGTCAAGAATCTCAAGAAAGTGGTATTTTTGGTCAAAAAAGACCAAAAGTTTGTCGATTATTTCACCATAACTCGTTTTCAGCCAATTTGCGCGTTTTAGGGATAAAAACAACACATGTATTTTTTTAAGGAGTTTTAATCTCGTTTTTGTGTTTTAGTGTCAACAATCTCAGGAAAGTGGTCCTTTTGGTCAAAAAAGAGCAAAAGTTTGTCGATTATTTCACCATAACTCGTTTTCAGCCCATTTGCGAGTTCTAAGGTTAAAAACAACACAACTATTTTTTAAAAAATATTTAATCTCGTCTTTGTGTTTTAGTGTCAAGAATCTCAAGAAAGTGGTACTTTTGGTCAAAAAAGACCAAAAGTTTGTCGATTATCTCAGCATAACTCTTTTTCAGCCCATTTGCTCGTTTTAAGGTTAAAAACAACACACGTATTTTTTTAAAATAATTTAATCTCGTTATCTGTTTTAGTGTCAAGAATCTCAAGAAAGTGGTGCTTTTGGTCAAAAAAGACCAAAAGTTTGTCGATTATTTCACCATAACTCTTTTTAGCCCATTTGCGCGTTCTAGGTTAAAAACAACACAAGTATTTTTTTAAAAAAATTAAATCTCAATTTTTTGTTTTAGTGTCAAGAATCTCAAGAAAGTGGTACTTTTGGTCAAAAAAGACCAAAAGTTTGTCGATTATTTCACCATAACTCGTTTTCAGCGCATTTGCGCGTTCTAGGTTAAAAACAACACAAGAGTTTTTTTTTAAAAAATTTAATCTCGTTTTTGTTTTTTGTGTCAAGAATCTCAAGAAAGTGGTACTTTTGGTCAAAAAAGACCAAAAGTTTGTCGATTATTTCACCATAACTCTTTTTTAGCCCATTTGCGCGTTTTAGGGCTAAAAACAACACAAGTATTTTTTAAAAAAATTAAATCTCGTTTTTTTGTTTTAGTGTCAAGAATCTCAAGAAAGTGGTATTTTTGGTCAAAAAAGACCAAAAGTTTGTCGATTATTTCACCATAACTCGTTTTCAGCCAATTTGCGCGTTTTAGGGATAAAAACAACACATGTATTTTTTTAAGGAATTTTAATCTCGTTTTTGCTTTTTAGTGTCAACAATCTCAGGAAAGTGGTCCTTTTGGTCAAAAAAGAGCAAAAGTTTGTCGATTATTTCACCATAACTCGTTTTCAGCCCATTTGCGCGTTCTAAGGTTAAAAACAACACAAGTATTTTTTAAAAAATATTTAATCTCGTCTTTGTGTTTTATTGTCAAGAATCTCAAGAAAGTGCTACTTTTGGTCAAAAAAGACCAAAAGTTTGTCGATTATTTCAGCATAACTCTTTTTCAGCCCACTTGCGCGTTTTAGGGTTAAAAACAACACAAGTATTTTTTTTAAAATAATTTAATCTCGTTTTTCTGTTTTAGTGTAAAGAATCTCAAGAAAGTGGTGCTTTTGGTCAAAAAAGACCAAAAGTTTGTCGATTATTTCACCATAACTCTTTTTAGCCCATTTGCGCGTTCTAGGTTAAAAACAACACAAGTATTTTTTTAAAAAAATTATATCTCGTTTTTTTGTTTTAGTGTCAAGAATCTCAAGAGAAGTGGTACTTTTGGTCAAAAAAGACCAAAAGTTTGTCGATTATTTCACCATAACTCGTTTTCAGCTCATTTGCGCGTTCCAGGTTAAAAACAACACAAGAGTTTTTTTAAAAAAAATTTAATCTCGTTTTTGTGTTTTAGTGTCAAGAATCTCAAGAAAGTGGTACTTTTGTTCAAAAAAGACCAAAAGTTTGTCGATTATTTCACCATAACTCTTTTTTAGCCAATTTGCGCGTTTTAAGGCTAAAAACAACACAAGTATTTTTTTAAAAAAATTAAATCTCTTGTTTTTGTTTTAGTGTCAAGAATCTCAA
This sequence comes from Mimosa pudica, assembly GCA_029929735.1. NCBI lineage: Eukaryota > Viridiplantae > Streptophyta > Magnoliopsida > Fabales > Fabaceae > Mimosa > Mimosa pudica. Next base: position 1,787,526 of record JAKELP010000057.1, on the reverse strand, counting down.
GAAAGTGGTATTTTTGGTCAAAAAAGACCAAAAGTTTGTCGATTATTTCACCATAACTCGTTTTCAGCCAATTTGCGCGTTTTAGGGATAAAAACAACACATGTATTTTTTTAAGGAGTTTTAATCTCGTTTTTGTGTTTTAGTGTCAACAATCTCAGGAAAGTGGTCCTTTTGGTCAAAAAAGAGCAAAAGTTTGTCGATTATTTCACCATAACTCGTTTTCAGCCCATTTGCGAGTTCTAAGGTTAAAAACAACACAAATATTTTTTAAAAAATATTTAATCTCGTCTTTGTGTTTTAGTGTCAAGAATCTCAAGAAAGTGGTACTTTTGGTCAAAAAAGACCAAAAGTTTGTCGATTATCTCAGCATAACTCTTTTTCAGCCCATTTGCTCGTTTTAGGGTTAAAAACAACACACGTATTTTTTTTAAAATAATTTAATCTCGTTATCTGTTTTAGTGTCAAGAATCTCAAGAAAGTGGTGCTTTTGGTCAAAAAAGACCAAAAGTTTGTCGATTATTTCACCATAACTCTTTTTAGCCCATTTGCGCGTTCTAGGTTAAAAACAACACAAGTATTTTTTTAAAAAAATTAAATCTCAATTTTTTGTTTGTGTCAAGAATCTCAAGAAAGTGGTACTTTTGGTCAAAAAAGACCAAAAGTTTGTCGATTATTTCACCATAACTCGTTTTCAGCTCATTTGCGCGTTCTAGGTTAAAAACAACACAAGAGTTTTTTTTTAAAAAAATTTAATCTCGTTTTTTTGTTTTAGTGTCAAGAATCTCAAGAAAGTGGTACTTTTGGTACAAAAAGACCAACAGTTTGTCGATTATTTCACCATAACTCGTATTCAGCCCATTTGCGCGTTTTACGATTAAAAACAACACAAGTATTTTTTAAAAGAAATTTAATCTCGTTTTTGTGTTTTAGTGTCAAGAATCTCAAGAAAGTGGTACTTTTGGTCAAAAAAGACCAAAAGTTTGTCGATTATTTCACCATAACTCGTTTTCAGCTCATTTGCGTGTTCTAGGTTAAAACAACACAAGAGTTTTTTTTAAAAAAATTTAATCTCGTTTTTGTTTTTTGTGTCAAGAATCTCAAGAAAGTGGTACTTTTGGTACAAAAAGACCAACAGTTTGTCGATTATTTCACCATAACTCGTATTCAGCCCATTTGCGCGTTTTAGGGTTAAAAACAACACAATTATTTTTTAAAAGAAATTTAATCTCGTTTTTGTGTTTTAGTGTCAAGAATCTCAAGAAAGTGGTACTTTTGGTCAAAAAAGACCAAAAGTTTGTCGATTATTTCACCATAACTCTTTTTAGCCCATTTGCGCGTTCTAGGTTAAAAACAACACAAGTATTTTTTTAAAAAAATTAAATCTCAATTTTTTGTTTTAGTGTCAAGAATCTCAAGAAAGTGGTACTTTTGGTCAAAAAAGACCAAAAGTTTGTCGATTATTTCACCATAACTCGTTTTCAGCGCATTTGCGCGTTCTAGGTTAAAAACAACACAAGAGTTTTTTTTAAAAAATTTAATCTCGTTTTTGTTTTTTGTGTCAAGAATCTCAAGAAAGTGGTACTTTTGGTCAAAAAAGACCAAAAGTTTGTCGATTATTTCACCATAACTCTTTTTTAGCCCATTTGCGCGTTTTAGGGCTAAAAACAACACAAGTATTTTTTAAAAAAAATTAAATCTCGTTTTTTTGTTTTAGTGTCAAGAATCTCAAGAAAGTGGTATTTTTGGTCAAAAAAGACCAAAAGTTTGTCGATTATTTCACCATAACTCGTTTTCAGCCAATTTGCGCGTTTTAGGGATAAAAACAACACATGTATTTTTTTAAGGAATTTTAATCTCGTTTTTGCTTTTTAGTGTCAACAATCTCAGGAAAGTGGTCCTTTTGGTCAAAAAAGAGCAAAAGTTTGTCGATTATTTCACCATAACTCGTTTTCAGCCCATTTGCGCGTTCTAAGGTTAAAAACAACACAAGTATTTTTTAAAAAATATTTAATCTCGTCTTTGTGTTTTATTGTCAAGAATCTCAAGAAAGTGCTACTTTTGGTCAAAAAAGAGCAAAAGTTTGTCGATTATTTCAGCATAACTCGTTTTCAGCCCATTTGCGAGTTCTAAGGTTAAAAACAACACAACTATTTTTTAAAAATATTTAATCTCGTCTTTGTGTTTTAGTGTCAAGAATCTCAAGAAAGTGGTACTTTTGGTCAAAAAAGACCAAAAGTTTGTCGATTATCTCAGCATAACTCTTTTTCAGCCCATTTGCTCGTTTTAAGGTTAAAAACAACACACGTATTTTTTTAAAATAATTTAATCTCGTTATCTGTTTTAGTGTCAAGAATCTCAAGAAAGTGGTGCTTTTGGTCAAAAAAGACCAAAAGTTTGTCGATTATTTCACCATAACTCTTTTTAGCCCATTTGCGCGTTCTAGGTTAAAAACAACACAAGTATTTTTTTAAAAAAATTAAATCTCAATTTTTTGTTTTAGTGTCAAGAATCTCAAGAAAGTGGTACTTTTGGTCAAAAAAGACCAAAAGTTTGTCGATTATTTCACCATAACTCGTTTTCAGCGCATTTGCGCGTTCTAGGTTAAAAACAACACAAGAGTTTTTTTTAAAAAATTTAATCTCGTTTTTGTTTTTTAGTGTCAAGAATCTCAAGAAAGTGGTACTTTTGGTCAAAAAAGACCAAAAGTTTGTCGATTATTTCACCATAACTCTTTTTTAGCCCATTTGCGCGTTTTAGGGCTAAAAACAACACAAGTATTTTTTAAAAAAATTAAATCTCGTTTTTTTGTTTTAGTGTCAAGAATCTCAAGAAAGTGGTATTTTTGGTCAAAAAAGACCAAAAGTTTGTCGATTATTTCACCATAACTCGTTTTCAGCCAATTTGCGCGTTTTAGGGATAAAAACAACACATGTATTTTTTTAAGGAATTTTAATCTCGTTTTTGCTTTTTAGTGTCAACAATCTCAGGAAAGTGGTCCTTTTGGTCAAAAAAGAGCAAAAGTTTGTCGATTATTTCACCATAACTCGTTTTCAGCCCATTTGCGCGTTCTAAGGTTAAAAACAACACAAGTATTTTTTAAAAAATATTTAATCTCGTCTTTGTGTTTTATTGTCAAGAATCTCAAGAAAGTGCTACTTTTGGTCAAAAAAGAGCAAAAGTTTGTCGATTATTTCAGCATAACTCGTTTTCAGCCCATTTGCGAGTTCTAAGGTTAAAAACAACACAACTATTTTTTAAAAAATATTTAATCTCGTCTTTGTGTTTTAGTGTCAAGAATCTCAAGAAAGTGGTACTTTTGGTCAAAAAAGACCAAAAGTTTGTCGATTATCTCAGCATAACTCTTTTTCAGCCCATTTGCTCGTTTTAAGGTTAAAAACAACACACGTATTTTTTTAAAATAATTTAATCTCGTTATCTGTTTTAGTGTCAAGAATCTCAAGAAAGTGGTGCTTTTGGTCAAAAAAGACCAAAAGTTTGTCGATTATTTCACCATAACTCTTTTTAGCCCATTTGCGCGTTCTAGGTTAAAAACAACACAAGTATTTTTTTAAAAAAATTAAATCTCAATTTTTTGTTTTAGTGTCAAGAATCTCAAGAAAGTGGTACTTTTGGTCAAAAAAGACCAAAAGTTTGTCGATTATTTCACCATAACTCGTTTTCAGCGCATTTGCGCGTTCTAGGTTAAAAACAACACAAGAGTTTTTTTTAAAAAATTTAATCTCGTTTTTGTTTTTTAGTGTCAAGAATCTCAAGAAAGTGGTACTTTTGGTCAAAAAAGACCAAAAGTTTGTCGATTATTTCACCATAACTCTTTTTTAGCCCATTTGCGCGTTTTAGGGCTAAAAACAACACAAGTATTTTTTAAAAAAAATTAAATCTCGTTTTTTTGTTTTAGTGTCAAGAATCTCAAGAAAGTGGTATTTTTGGTCAAAAAAGACCAAAAGTTTGTCGATTATTTCACCATAACTCGTTTTCAGCCAATTTGCGCGTTTTAGGGATAAAAACAACACATGTATTTTTTTAAGGAATTTTAATCTCGTTTTTGCTTTTTAGTGTCAACAATCTCAGGAAAGTGGTCCTTTTGGTCAAAAAAGAGCAAAAGTTTGTCGATTATTTCACCATAACTCGTTTTCAGCCCATTTGCGCGTTCTAAGGTTAAAAACAACACAAGTATTTTTTAAAAAATATTTAATCTCGTCTTTGTGTTTTAGTGTCAAGAATCTCAAGAAAGTGCTACTTTTGGTCAAAAAAGACCAAAAGTTTGTCGATTATTTCAGCATAACTCTTTTTCAGCCCACTTGCGCGTTTTAGGGTTAAAAACAACACAAGTATTTTTTTTAAAATAATTTAATCTCGTTTTTCTGTTTTAGTGTAAAGAATCTCAAGAAAGTGGTGCTTTTGGTAAAAAAAGACCAAAAGTTTGTCGATTATTTCACCATAACTCTTTTTAGCCCATTTGCGCGTTCTAGGTTAAAAACAACACAAGTATTTTTTTAAAAAAATTATATCTCGTTTTTTTGTTTTAGTGTCAAGAATCTCAAGAGAAGTGGTACTTTTGGTCAAAAAAGACCAAAAGTTTGTCGATTATTTCACCATAACTCGTTTTCAGCTCATTTGCGCGTTCCAGGTTAAAAACAACACAAGAGTTTTTTTTAAAAAAAATTTAATCTCGTTTTTGTGTTTTAGTGTCAAGAATCTCAAGAAAGTGGTACTTTTGTTCAAAAAAGACCAAAAGTTTGTCGATTATTTCACCATAACTCTTTTTAGCCAATTTGCGCGTTTTAAGGCTAAAAACAACACAAGTATTTTTTTAAAAAAATTAAATCTCTTGTTTTTGTTTTAGTGTCAAGAATCTCAAGAAAGTGGTATTTTTGGTCAAAAAAGACCAAAAGTTTGTCGATTATTTCACCATAACTCGTTTTCAGCCAATTTGCGCGTTTTAGGGATAAAAACAACACATGTATTTTTTTAAGGAGTTTTAATCTCGTTTTTGTGTTTTAGTGTCAACAATCTCAGGAAAGTGGTCCTTTTGGTCAAAAAAGAGCAAAAGTTTGTCGATTATTTCACCATAACTCGTTTTCAGCCCATTTGCGAGTTCTAAGGTTAAAAACAACACAAGTATTTTTTAAAAAATATTTAATCTCGTCTTTGTGTTTTAGTGTCAAGAATCTCAAGAAAGTGGTACTTTTGGTCAAAAAAGACCAAAAGTTTGTCGATTATCTCAGCATAACTCTTTTTCAGCCCATTTGCTCGTTTTAGGGTTAAAAACAACACACGTATTTTTTTTAAAATAATTTAATCTCGTTTATCTGTTTTAGTGTCAAGAATCTCAAGAAAGTGGTGCTTTTGGTCAAAAAAGACCAAAAGTTTGTCGATTATTTCACCATAACTCTTTTTAGCCCATTTGCGCGTTCTAGGTTAAAAACAACACAAGTATTTTTTTAAAAAAATTAAATCTCAATTTTTTGTTTTAGTGTCAAGAATCTCAAGAAAGTGGTACTTTTGGTCAAAAAAGACCAAAAGTTTGTCGATTATTTCACCATAACTCGTTTTCAGCTCATTTGCGCGTTCTAGGTTAAAAACAACACAAGAGTTTTTTTTTAAAAAAATTTAATCTCGTTTTTTTGTTTTAGTGTCAAGAATCTCAAGAAAGTGGTACTTTTGGTACAAAAAGACCAACAGTTTGTCGATTATTTCACCATAACTCGTATTCAGCCCATTTGCGCGTTTTACGATTAAAAACAACACAAGTATTTTTTAAAAGAAATTTAATCTCGTTTTTGTGTTTTAGTGTCAAGAATCTCAAGAAAGTGGTACTTTTGGTCAAAAAAGACCAAAAGTTTGTCGATTATTTCACCATAACTCGTTTTCAGCTCATTTGCGTGTTCTAGGTTAAAACAACACAAGAGTTTTTTTTAAAAAAATTTAATCTCGTTTTTGTTTTTTGTGTCAAGAATCTCAAGAAAGTGGTACTTTTGGTACAAAAAGACCAACAGTTTGTCGATTATTTCACCATAACTCGTATTCAGCCCATTTGCGCGTTTTAGGGTTAAAAACAACACAATTATTTTTTAAAAGAAATTTAATCTCGTTTTTGTGTTTTAGTGTCAAGAATCTCAAGAAAGTGGTACTTTTGGTCAAAAAAGACCAAAAGTTTGTCGATTATTTCACCATAACTCTTTTTAGCCCATTTGCGCGTTCTAGGTTAAAAACAACACAAGTATTTTTTTAAAAAAATTAAATCTCAATTTTTTGTTTTAGTGTCAAGAATCTCAAGAAAGTGGTACTTTTGGTCAAAAAAGACCAAAAGTTTGTCGATTATTTCACCATAACTCGTTTTCAGCGCATTTGCGCGTTCTAGGTTAAAAACAACACAAGAGTTTTTTTTTAAAAAATTTAATCTCGTTTTTGTTTTTTGTGTCAAGAATCTCAAGAAAGTGGTACTTTTGGTCAAAAAAGACCAAAAGTTTGTCGATTATTTCACCATAACTCTTTTTTAGCCCATTTGCGCGTTTTAGGGCTAAAAACAACACAAGTATTTTTTAAAAAAAATTAAATCTCGTTTTTTTGTTTTAGTGTCAAGAATCTCAAGAAAGTGGTATTTTTGGTCAAAAAAGACCAAAAGTTTGTCGATTATTTCACCATAACTCGTTTTCAGCCAATTTGCGCGTTTTAGGGATAAAAACAACACATGTATTTTTTTAAGGAATTTTAATCTCGTTTTTGCTTTTTAGTGTCAACAATCTCAGGAAAGTGGTCCTTTTGGTCAAAAAAGAGCAAAAGTTTGTCGATTATTTCACCATAACTCGTTTTCAGCCCATTTGCGCGTTCTAAGGTTAAAAACAACACAAGTATTTTTTAAAAAATATTTAATCTCGTCTTTGTGTTTTATTGTCAAGAATCTCAAGAAAGTGCTACTTTTGGTCAAAAAAGACCAAAAGTTTGTCGATTATTTCAGCATAACTCTTTTTCAGCCCACTTGCGCGTTTTAGGGTTAAAAACAACACAAGTATTTTTTTTAAAATAATTTAATCTCGTTTTTCTGTTTTAGTGTAAAGAATCTCAAGAAAGTGGTGCTTTTGGTCAAAAAAGACCAAAAGTTTGTCGATTATTTCACCATAACTCTTTTTAGCCCATTTGCGCGTTCTAGGTTAAAAACAACACAAGTATTTTTTTAAAAAAATTATATCTCGTTTTTTTGTTTTAGTGTCAAGAATCTCAAGAGAAGTGGTACTTTTGGTCAAAAAAGACCAAAAGTTTGTCGATTATTTCACCATAACTCGTTTTCAGCTCATTTGCGCGTTCCAGGTTAAAAACAACACAAGAGTTTTTTTAAAAAAAATTTAATCTCGTTTTTGTGTTTTAGTGTCAAGAATCTCAAGAAAGTGGTACTTTTGTTCAAAAAAGACCAAAAGTTTGTCGATTATTTCACCATAACTCTTTTTTAGCCAATTTGCGCGTTTTAGGGCTAAAAACAACACAAGTATTTTTTTAAAAAAATTAAATCTCTTGTTTTTGTTTTAGTGTCAAGAATCTCAAGAAAGTGGTATTTTTGGTCAAAAAAGACCAAAAGTTTGTCGATTATTTCACCATAACTCGTTTTCAGCCAATTTGCGCGTTTTAGGGATAAAAACAACACATGTATTTTTTTAAGGAGTTTTAATCTCGTTTTTGTGTTTTAGTGTCAACAATCTCAGGAAAGTGGTCCTTTTGGTCAAAAAAGAGCAAAAGTTTGTCGATTATTTCACCATAACTCGTTTTCAGCCCATTTGCGAGTTCTAAGGTTAAAAACAACACAAATATTTTTTAAAAAATATTTAATCTCGTCTTTGTGTTTTAGTGTCAAGAATCTCAAGAAAGTGGTACTTTTGGTCAAAAAAGACCAAAAGTTTGTCGATTATCTCAGCATAACTCTTTTTCAGCCCATTTGCTCGTTTTAGGGTTAAAAACAACACACGTATTTTTTTTAAAATAATTTAATCTCGTTATCTGTTTTAGTGTCAAGAATCTCAAGAAAGTGGTGCTTTTGGTCAAAAAAGACCAAAAGTTTGTCGATTATTTCACCATAACTCTTTTTAGCCCATTTGCGCGTTCTAGGTTAAAAACAACACAAGTATTTTTTTAAAAAAATTAAATCTCAATTTTTTGTTTGTGTCAAGAATCTCAAGAAAGTGGTACTTTTGGTCAAAAAAGACCAAAAGTTTGTCGATTATTTCACCATAACTCGTTTTCAGCTCATTTGCGCGTTCTAGGTTAAAAACAACACAAGAGTTTTTTTTAAAAAAATTTAATCTCGTTTTTTTGTTTTAGTGTCAAGAATCTCAAGAAAGTGGTACTTTTGGTACAAAAAGACCAACAGTTTGTCGATTATTTCACCATAACTCGTATTCAGCCCATTTGCGCGTTTTACGATTAAAAACAACACAAGTATTTTTTAAAAGAAATTTAATCTCGTTTTTGTGTTTTAGTGTCAAGAATCTCAAGAAAGTGGTACTTTTGGTCAAAAAAGACCAAAAGTTTGTCGATTATTTCACCATAACTCGTTTTCAGCTCATTTGCGTGTTCTAGGTTAAAACAACACAAGAGTTTTTTTTAAAAAAATTTAATCTCGTTTTTGTTTTTTGTGTCAAGAATCTCAAGAAAGTGGTACTTTTGGTACAAAAAGACCAACAGTTTGTCGATTATTTCACCATAACTCGTATTCAGCCCATTTGCGCGTTTTAGGGTTAAAAACAACACAATTATTTTTTAAAAGAAATTTAATCTCGTTTTTGTGTTTTAGTGTCAAGAATCTCAAGAAAGTGGTACTTTTGGTCAAAAAAGACCAAAAGTTTGTCGATTATTTCACCATAACTCTTTTTTAGCCCATTTGCGCGTTTTAGGGCTAAAAACAACACAAGTATTTTATAAAAAAAATTAAATCTCGTTTTTTTGTTTTAGTGTCAAGAATCTCAAGAAAGTGGTATTTTTGGTCAAAAAAGACCAAAAGTTTGTCGATTATTTCACCATAACTCGTTTTAAGCCAATTTGCGTGTTTTAGGGATAAAAACAACACATGTATTTTTTTAAGGAATTTTAATCTCGTTTTTGTGTTTTAGTGTCAACAATCTCAGGAAAGTGGTCCTTTTGGTCAAAAAAGAGCAAAAGTTTGTCGATTATTTCACCATAACTCGTTTTCAGCCCATTTGCACGTTCTAAGGTTAAAAACAACACAAGTATTTTTTAAAAAATATTTAATCTCGTCTTTGTGTTTTAGTGTCAAGAATTTCAAGAAAGTGGTACTTTTGGTCAAAAAAGACCAAAAGTTTGTCGATTATTACAGCATAACTCTTTTTCAGCCCATTTGCGCGTTTCAGGGTTAAAAATAACACAAGTATTTTTTTTAAAATAATTTAATCTCGTTTTTCTGTTTTAGTGTAAAGAATCTCAAGAAAGTGGTGCTTTTGGTCAAAAAAGACCAAAAGTTTGTCGATTATTTCACCATATTCTCTTTTTAGCCCATTTGCGCGTTCTAGGTTAAAAACAACACAAGTATTTTTTTAAAAAAATTAAATCTCGTTTTTTTGTTTTAGTGTCAAGAATCTCAAGAGAAGTGGTACTTTTGGTCAAAAAAGACCAAAAGTTTGTCGATTATTTCACCATAACTCGTTTTCAGCTCATTTGCGCGTTCCAGGTTAAAAACAACACAAGAGTTTTTTTTAAAAAAATTTAATCTCGTTTTTGTGTTTTAGTGTCAAGAATCTCAAGAAAGTGGTACTTTTGGTACAAAAAGACCAACAGTTTGTCGATTATTTCACCATAACTCGTATTCAGCCCATTTGCGCGTTTTAGGGTTAAAAACAACACAAGTATTTTTTAAAAAATATTTAATCTCGTCTTTGTGTTTTAGTGTCAAGAATTTCAAGAAAGTGGTACTTTTGGTCAAAAAAGACCAAAAGTTTGTCGATTATTTCAGCATAACTCTTTTTCAGCCCATTTGCGCGTTTTAGGGTTAAAAACAACACAAGTATTTTCTTTAAAATAATTTAATCTCGTTTTTCTGTTTTAGTGTAAAGAATCACAAGAAAGTGGTGCTTTTGGTCAAAAAAGACCAAAAGTTTGTCGATTATTTCACCATTACTCTTTTTAGCCCATTTGCTCTAGGTTAAAAACAACACAAGTATTTTTTTAAAAAAATTAAATCTCGTTTTTTTGTTTTGGTGTCAAGAATCTCAAGAGAAGTGGTACTTTTGGTCAAAAAAGACCAAAATTTTGTCGATTATTTCACCATAACTCGTTTTAAGCTCATTTGCGCGTTCCAGGTTAAAAACAACACAAGAGTTTTTTTTTAAAAAAATTTAATCTCGTTTTTGTGTTTTAGTGTCAAGAATCTGAAGAAAGTGGTACTTTTAGTACAAAAAGACCAACAGTTTGTCGATTATTTCACCATAACTCGTATTCAGCCCATTTGCGCGTTTTAGGGTTAAAAACAACACAAGTATTTTTTAAAAAAAATTTAATCTCATTTTTGTGTTTTAGTGTCAAGAATCTCAAGAAAGTGGTACTTTTGGTCAAAAAAGACCAAAAGTTTGTCGATTATTTCACCATAACTCTTTTTTAGCCAATTTGCGCGTTTTAGGGCTAAAAACAACACAAGTATTTTTTTAAAAAAATTAAATCTCGTTTTTTGTTTTAGTGTCAAGAATCTCAAGAAGGTGGTATTTTTGGTCAAAAAAGACCAAAAGTTTGTCGATTATTTCACCATAACTCGTTTTCAGCCAATTTGCGCGTTTTAGGGATAAAAACAACACATGTATTTTTTTAAGGAATTTTAATCTCGTTTTTGTGTTTTAGTGTCAACAATCTCAGGAAAGTGGTCCTTTTGGTCAAAAAAGAGCAAAAGTTTGTCGATTATTTCACCATAACTCGTTTTCAGCCCATTTGCGCGTTCTAAGGTTAAAAACAACACAAGTATTTTTTAAAAAATATTTAATCTCGTCTTTGTGTTTTAGTGTCAAGAATCTCAAGAAAGTGGTATTTTTGGTCAAAAAAGACCAAAAGTTTGTCGATTATTTCACCATAACTCGTTTTCAGCCAATTTGCGCGTTTTAGGGATAAAAACAACACATGTATTTTTTTAAGGAATTTTAATTGTGTTTTAGTGTCAACAATCTCAGGAAAGTGGTCCTTTTGGTCAAAAAAGAGCAAAAGTTTGTCGATTATTTCACCATAACTCGTTTTCAGCCCATTTCCGCGTTCTAAGGTTAAAAACAACACAAGTATTTTTTAAAAAATATTTAATCTCGTCTTTGTGTTTTAGTGTCAAGAATCTCAAGAAAGTGGTACTTTTGGTCAAAAAAGACCAAAAGTTTGTCGATTATTTCACATAACTCTTTTTCAGCCCATTTGCGCGTTTTAGGGTTAAAAACAACACAAGTATTTTTTTTAAAATAATTTAATCTCGTTTTTTCCGTTTTAGTGTAAAGAATCTCAAGAAAGTGGTGCTTTTGGTCAAAAAAGACTAAAAGTTTGTCGATTATTTCAGCATAACTCTTTTTCAGCCCATTTGAGCGTTTTAGGGTTAAAAACAACACAAGTATTTTTTTAAAAATAATTTAATCTCGTTTTTCTGTTTTAGTGTCAAGAATCTCAAGAGAAGTGGTACTTTTGGTCAAAAAAGACCAAAAGTTTGTCGATTATTTCACCATAACTCGTTTTCAGCTCATTTGCGCGTTCCAGGTTAAAAACAACACAAGAGTTTTTATTAAAAAAATTTAATCTCGTTTTTGTGTTTTAGTGTCAAGAATCTCAAGAAAGTGGTACTTTTGGTACAAAAAGACCAACAGTTTGTTGATTATTTCACCATAACTCGTATTCAGCCCATTTGCGCGTTTTAAGGTTAAAAACAACACAAGTATTTTTTTAAAAAGAGTTATGGTAAAATAATCGACAAACTTTTGGTCTTTTTTGACCAAAAGTACCACCAACACAAGTATTTTTTTAAAAAAATTAAATCTCGTTTTTTTGTTTTAGTGTCAAGAATCTCAAGAAAGTGGTATTTTTGGTCAAAAAAGACCAAAAGTTTGTCGATTATTTCACCATAACTCGTTTTAAGCCAATTTGCGCGTTTTAGGGATAAAAACAACACATGTATTTTTTTAAGGAATTTTAATCTCGTTTTTGTGTTTTAGTGTCAACAATCTCAGGAAAGTGGTCCTTTTGGTCAAAAAAGAGCAAAAGTTTGTCGATTATTTCACCATAACTCGTTTTCAGCCCATTTGCGCGTTCTAAGGTTAAAAACAACACAAGTATTTTTTAAAAAATATTTAATCTCGTCTTTGTGTTTTAGTGTCAAGAATTTCAAGAAAGTGGTACTTTTGGTCAAAAAAGACCAAAAGTTTGTCGATTACTTCACATAACTCTTTTTCAGCCCATTTGCGCGTTTTAGGGTTAAAAACAACACAAGTATTTTTTTAAAATAATTTAATCTCGTTTTTCTGTTTTAGTGTAAAGAATCTCAAGAAAGTGGTGCTTTTGGTCAAAAAAGACCAAAAGTTTGTCGATTATTTCACCATAACTCTTTTTAGCCCATTTGCGCGTTCTAGGTTAAAAACAACACAAGTATTTTTTTAAAAAAATTAAATCTCGTTTTTTTGTTTTAGTGTCAAGAATCTCAAGAGAAGTGGTACTTTTGGTCAAAAAAGACCAAAAGTTTGTCGATTATTTCACCATAACTCGTTTTCAGCTCATTTGCGCGTTCCAGGTTAAAAACAACACAAGAGTTTTTTTAAAAAAAAATTTAATCTCGTTTTTGTGTTTTAGTGTCAAGAATCTCAAGAAAGTGTTAGAATCTTAAGTTTTGATGAAGACTAAAATATAAAGGATTAGACCAAGTGCCTAGGAAGCAATAGGTTAACATAGGATCCCAAGTAAGAGTGCTTCCGGATGAGGATTTACTTCCGGATAGATTAGGACTTGCACACGCGGATGAATGCTTTCATCCCCCAGCGGCAGCAAGTAAATCACTGGGAAAATAACTTAGTCCATGAGCATTAGGTACACAAAACCTTAAGACTAAGCTATGTCTCAATCGGAAGTGAAATTGCTTCCTGTTAGATTTAGACTGGCGCAGGTTGATAAATTAGATATAACCCCGAGCGTCAGTGAAAATGCAACGTCAAGTGAAGTTGCTTCCTGTTAAACTTTGACTGACGCAGACTGATAGAATAGATATCACCCCAAGCGTCAGTGAGTTTATCTCGTCAAGTAAAAGTGCTTCCTGATAGATTTAGACTGACACAGACTGATGGAGATAATATAATCCCAAGCGTCAGTGAATCAGCCTCATCAAGTAAAATTGTTTCCAGTTAGACTTAGACTGGCACAGGCTGATAAAAGAGATATAACCCTAAGCGTCAGTGAGTTCACCATGACAAGTAAAAGTGCTTCTGATAGCTTAGTGACTAGCGCTGAGTGTTGGAATGAAATACACTGAGCGAGAGTAAGTAATGGTGAGCTAGATCCTTCATCAAGTGGAATCACTTCCGGATGTAGAAGTGCTTCCGGATACACCTTAGACTTAGGGAATACCCACTGCATGTGACTATGTGCTTATATTGCTAAACTAACGTTCAAGTGCAGCACACTAAGTAAGGTTGCTTCCGGATGAGAAGTTGCTTCCGCAAGCAATCAGAATGTCAGAACGTTCAGAGATGCAGTGTCAGAATGCTTATGTCAGAGCAGAGGTGCCAGGACTACTTTTCAGAGATAAAGCAAGTCAACCCTGCTATACTTTGATGAAGCAATTAATGGGCAAACGGTAACGAGGGAAAAACGGCTATATTCAAACGGACATATTCAACCTGCCGCCCAAGCTTTGAAGTCGAGTATAAAAGGAACATCTAATATTCAGAAGAGAAGAGAGAGAACAGAGCCTATTGTCTGAAACATTGTATTCTACATTCCTCTCATCTTCTACTACTCTCAGATTCAGAGTTGTACTATCATTAGAGAGTCATTCATTTGTACTTAAGTTAGTAACATCATCTACTCTTAGAGAGAGTCATTTGTACTTAAGTGTTTATCACAATCAGTTCATAGAGTGAACATAGTTGTTATCTTACATTTGTAAGGGGGAGCATTTAGAGGTTGTCTAAATCTCCATAGGTTGCAAGTGAGCCCGCAAAACTTGTGGTTGTAAAGGTTGCAAGTAATCCCGTAAAACTTGCGGTAAGGTTTGCAGGTTAGCCCGTGATAAAACCTGTGGGTTGTTAGGTGAACCCGTGTTCGTAAAACCTAAAGTGTAAAGGCTTCTCTTGTGCCCGGTTTAAACAAGAATAGTGGATTGGAAATCTCAGGTGGAGCCTGGGGACTGGATGTAGGTCTGGGTGACCGAACCAGGATAAATTTGTGTGTGCATAAATTTACATTTGAACATCCTGTTTTGCATCACATAACATACTGGCTTGTGCATACCATTACTTATTAACATCATCATCAAGCACAACCAGTCTTTCGAAAAGAGTTAAAGCTTTTATTCCCTCACCCAATTCACCCCCCCCTCTTGGGTGACAGCCACGCGTTTCATTTGGTATCAGAGCCAGGTCACTTGTTTAAAGGATCCAACGATCTCAAGTGCAAAGACCTAGGCTGACTTGGGTTACAAAATGTGTTTTGAAGGTTTTGACCATACTATCCCCCCCGTGTTAGAAAATGCTGATTTTTACTTATGGAAGGGAAGGATGAAAAGTTTTATACTATCCACGGATTTCAAAATGTGGGATGTCTTTGAAAAGGACTCTGATTTCAAACCAAAAGTAAATTGGACAGAAGAGGACAAAAGTTTATTTTACTTAAATCTTAGAGCAATGCAAATTTTGCACAAAAGTTTATCTGACAATGATTACCAGAAAATTAAACATTGCTCTAGGGCTATAGATATTTGGAACACTCTTGATACTATGTATGCTTCTAATCAATTTCTTGAAGTTAAGGCTATCCAGAGTTCATTATGTGCTCCCCGTGAATCCACCTTTGATGAGCTACTGGATGGTGATGTAGTGGAAGCTAGCATCAGCGAAGACAATCCATGCCTAGAAGATTCAGAAACTGAAGAAAATGAGGTACCTGAACCTGAATCTTCTAAATTGCAAGACATTTATAATGAGTTACATATTGAATTCTGTAAACTTGCAAAAGAAGTTCTAGGCTTGAGAAATAGGAATAAGGAACTTGAGGAACTTATTCTTTCTACAACCAAGGAGTCCACAGTTCCATTCTTAAAGAAGAATTTTCAAAAGACTCTGAGATTTCAAAAGTTAACAAACATAGTGTCTTTGAAAAGAAAACTGACCAACACAATAATGACAAGAAATCTTATTCTGAACATCATCCTATTGTCTGTTATTATTGTGGTAGAACAGGTCATATTTCTCACTCATGCAATTTTAAAAGAAATTTAAATGTGAGAAACAAATATGCATGGATCCCCAAAGGACAAGTAAGGTCCAGCGCTAACCATGTAGGACCCAAGTACAAATGGGTACCAAAACTCCCTTCCAGTGCCTTACTTGTGCAGGAAAGATCAAGAGTCCCTTCTGCGTCAAAGAAGAGAACTAATGGTGATGTCACTGCTACAACCACCTGGTGCAATCATAAGAAGCAGTGCGCTACCATAAGAAACAAAGACTTTGCCTCAGGAATAAGTTATCACAGAGTTCCATTCAACTATCCTGAGAAGAACAAGAGAGAGAGGATGTCTCAACCAACATGGAAAAAGCCTATGAACCCTGTCTCTCCTAAGAAAGTGCTTCAGACCAAAGATAAGTATAAAAGGTTCCCTTGGGTAAGCAAGGAATCACTTAAGGCTGAAGCATGCAATAGTAAAATCTCCTACGCAAATGTTAGATGGACTTATTGAGTTTTTACATCAAGCATCATGTATATGAACATTATATGCCTTATAAGAGTTTATCACAATGTTCATAGTCTACATGCCATCTATGACTGTCACCATCAGTATATAACCATGTGCATGTAGTCATAGTTGATTCGCAATGCCATATTCATAGTGAATAATCTTTAGGTGCATGTGTTTCACATACTTCCTACAAACTGACAAGTCAGATCCAAGTCTGGATACTGAAAAGAGAAAAAGGGGGTTATTTGATATATTGTAGGAAAGAAAACTGGAAGCAACAACAAGATTCAAGACTATATCAGCTGAGATATTTGTCATATTTTGGGAGCTAGAGTTAGAGCTTAATCGCCAAAAAGCAACAAGGATGATGATGGATAACTCTCAACATTGTTGCTTCTTCTCCTGACACTAATGTTGTAGCTGTGAGGAAGTACAAAAAGGCAAAGGAAATTTAATGGGCTGAGAACAGATGTGTGGCATGGAGCTGATACAACTTAAATGAAGTTTAAACATCTGTGCTTAATTGCTAAGACCTGCTAACTGTACTAACTTAGGCACCGAAGTGTCAATCCTTAGTGTCTGCAGGTTCCCCACAATGTTAAATCTTAAGTAAGTCAAACCGGAAGCAAAACTCCTTCCGGATGATCACTCACTGACACTAGATGATCAAGTCAAGAGAGCGCCAGTGCCAGACCAAAGGACACATCACTTCAGAAAACGTTTCAACTTCCTCTATGAAACGTTGTGCCTTCTCTGACTAATTGAAGCAACACGTGTCATCAGGTGTGTCGTTTCAACTTAAAAAAAACTTACGTTACCCAATGTGTGAAAATTTGAAAGAAGATGCCCATTTTATCCTCAGAAGTTTTATCTATAAATAGATGTCATTTTTCACTTTCACTTTTTACTTGCATCATTTTCACTCGCATCTTTTCTCTGAAAATTTACTTCATCTTCTTCATCGTGTTCTTTATTTTTCTATATACTCCTCGCATTTCATCCTTATTTACCACAACTCTCATACAAAAATGGCCGGTTCGAATGAATCCAACCCAGTTACCCAGAAAGCCTCTTCATCCAAGAAACACAAGTCGAAATCTGGGAAATCAAGTCACAAGCACTCTGGTAAATCTGGGCATCATGAAGAACATCGCGATGAACATCATGAACATCGTGAAGTTTCTGGGCAAACACCAGAGCAGGATGAAAATGTTCAGGGTCAGTCTGGAACTTCTGGTCGAATGGAACAGGTAGTGGTTTCTGAACAAGAGAGGGATGCTCAGGGAAAAGGAAAGAAGAAGAAGGTTCAATTTGCTGAGGAGCCTTCCTCCAAGAGGCAGAGGGTCGAAGAAGATGATCCCACAGTATATAGAGATGGGGCATTGGAGAGTGTGACCGCCAAATTTGAGACATCCACTCCCACCCTAAACCATGGCCTGTTCATCAATCTGGACAAGATGGATGAACTAGGGTTTCCTCATCTGCGCCCTTACTTGGAGAAGTATATGCCTTGGCTGGGCATCAACCAGGACTACAACGTCAACGTCTTGCGAGTCTTCTGCCAATCCCTCTCTGGCAGGGCCAAGTACAGGAAGGTTGATGGGAAAGAGCAAATCCACAAACTCTCCTTCTCCGCCACAGTAAGGGGGAGAACCTTCAGGTTCACGTGCAAGACGCTGAATGAGTTAATGGGAATAACGGATGAAAGCATGAATGAGTGGCTATATCCAGAGGCGCACAAGTACAGCAAGGAGGATCTTGTGACACTATATGGCACCGATGACAAAAAGGTGTCCAAGATGTCTGATTCATACAGACTGCTGTACTATGTTTACTCCCGGATGATGACTCACAAAGGGAGTAACTTCAATGAGTTCGCCAACATTGACAACCCTTGGTTCCCCAGACTTCTCAAACAACAACCTATCAATCCTGGTCAGTTGATCTGCTTAGAGCTTCAAAGATGGCTGACCAATGACAAGTCTGGCCATCTTCCCTATCCCACCATCATTGCCTTCCTCCTTGAGAAGCATCTGATCAAGGCTACATCTGCTGTGAAAGAAGAGAATGTCAAGTGTAAGCCTGTGGGAGCAACTAATATGGCGAAGATGGGGATCAAGTATTTCAAGCCTCCTAAGCCCACTCGCTCACGCTCACAAGCCAGTAGTGCTTCTGGCACTTCAGCCCCCTCTGCATCTGGAGCAGGGGATCAGGAAGTTGACTCACATGCTGGGCCAAGCCGTATTGCAAGAGTGCCAGCCTCTGTTAGGGCTTTTGCCGAAGAAGTAAAGGAAGAGCTTCTCATCAGATTGCCTGAGTCCTTGGTGGGTCCTCTCCGTGCTGAGTGTGAAGCTGGTTTCCAGCATCAAGGAGAGCAGATCTAGCGGCTCGAGGACAGAGTAGGACAGCTTGAGAATCATCTTGCCAGGGTGGATGCAAAGTTGGATCTCATTCTCCAACACCTACAAATTCCCCAACCATCTCAAGGTAACCTACCACCACCTCCTCCTCCTCCTCCTCAAAACCCACCTCCTCCTCCTCCTAATCATCCTCAACTTCCCCCTCCTCCTCCACCAAACACTCAACAATCTCAGCCACCACCACAAAATGACCAGCAAGCCCCACCATCACCAAACAATGACCACCAATCCCAACCTTCCCTACCCATGACCAAGAAACCCAAGACTCCCTCAACACTCCCCATGCCATTCTCCTAAAAACTTCTCATCCTCCCCTTCTTCTTCCTCATCCACACCCATTCTCTCACGCCCTGGCGCCCCTACACGCTCTCCAGTCTGTTTTCTCCAACCCTACTCATCCAAGCCCTAGACCCATAGGATCAGACACAGCCATTCACCCCTCAGCCAACCATACAGCGAGTATCCCCGCCTTCAACCACTCACCGATGACCATTTACCTTTCACCCCAGACTCCACCAACTACGAAGAATACTCATCCACTCATCCCTACGAGGGTATCCTTGTCACCCCCAATTGGTTTCCCAATCCTCCTCAAACTCCAGAACACCTATCCTCTCCCACATCCTCTACCTCTACCCTCTCACCCTCCCCTCCTAAGAGATTTGGCCCGGAGCCACCTCCACCCTCCTCATCCACTCCATCCCTGGCACTCACCCTTGTTGATGATGACAAAAGGGGGAGAAATGTTATGTCTACTCTTCGCCTAAGTATGGCCACAAGGGATGTTCTGAGCCAGCCATCACTCTGGATTGATGAAGATATCACGGCCGCCCTGCGTCGTGCATTTGAGTCTCAGAGGCTGAGTGGTGCAGAAAGCCTCATAAGAGGAGAGGCCATCCGTTTCATGCAGCAGAAGAAAACGGATGAGCAAGGATCACATTTGGAGATGGTTGTATTTGGGCAGAATGAACAATCCTCACAGCCTGAGCCATCATCAGAGCCTCCTCCAACTAAAACAAGTAGAGAGATGGTTGAGGAAATCATGATGAAGTGGGGACTGAAGAGACCCAACCATCCTCCCATTGTGATAGCCAAGCCTGTTCCTGCATCCTCTGGGCAAGAGTCTGAGATCCCTTCATCTGAGCAATCTTCTGATCCTCCTCCCTCGTCTGAGCCAGCAACCAGATTCAGTGAGACCAGAAAGAAGGCCGTTGCTAGGAAACGTGCCAGGAAGTTAATTGCCACCACTGAATCTGATGAGTCTGAGGAAGAAACTCCATCTGACCTACCTGAGCAAGGGACTTCGACTGCCCAGGTGAGCAAGAAAATCCAGTGGTTCAAGCGGTTCCAATTCTGAAGGAAGTCAAATTGGAGATTGAAGACATGACTCCTGAGGAATTTGAGAAGTTTGGATTCACAGACAAGCTATCCTTTGGTCAGATGGCTTGCCTCGATGCTGAAAGAGCAAGTGCCTTGCCCACTCCTCCAATTAGCAAGAGCAAAGGAAGAGCAAAGGGAAAGGAAAAAGGAAAGCCCAGGAAGTTGAGGAGGATCCCAACTTCCCTGTATAGAATGTGAAAATCCGGGCTGTTCACTATCCCAATGGAGAGGTCCTCTACTTCGACGATGCTACTGGGTTCCCTGGATATGAAGAAGTAGAGAACCTAAAAGGGCATTCGAGGAGTCTGTCGAGTCAGAGAGGCTCAGAAGGGAAAAGGCAGAAAAAGAGCTTCAAGAGATCATTGCCCAGATAGACCAGAGTGAGCGTGAGGCCAAGATAGCCAAACTACAAAAAGAAAATGAAGAGAGGCAAAAAGAGAGGGAGAGGAAAAAGAGACACAAACTATAAACCCCCAATCCAAAATTTTTCTTTTACCTTAGAAATTTTTCTTTGAATTGATTTCATGCATACTTTCATACTTGCTTAGTGTTAATTACTTGTAGATGTTCCTTACTTGTAAATGTTGTTTGATGTATACTCTGACTTGTAACTCCTACTTGTCAATAATAGTTGTTCAAGTTACTTATTCTTATCCATTGCTTTTACTCTTTTGCTAATCCTTCCTTAGGAACTCAATTGATAAAACTAGGTTTTGTCATCATCAAAAAGGGGGAGAATGTTAGAATCTTAAGTTTTGATGAAGACTAAAATATAAAGGATTAGACCAAGTGCCTAGGAAGCAATAGGTTAACATAGGATCCCAAGTAAGAGTGCTTCCGGATGAGGATTTACTTCCGGATAGATTAGGACTTGCACACGCGGATGAATGCTTTCATCCCCCAGCGGCAGCAAGTAAATCACTGGGAAAATAACTTAGTCCATGAGCATTAGGTACACAAAACCTTAAGACTAAGCTATGTCTCAATCGGAAGTGAAATTGCTTCCTGTTAGATTTAGACTGGCGCAGGTTGATAAATTAGATATAACCCCGAGCGTCAGTGAAAATGCAACGTCAAGTGAAGTTGCTTCCTGTTAAACTTTGACTGACGCAGACTGATAGAATAGATATCACCCCAAGCGTCAGTGAGTTTATCTCGTCAAGTAAAAAGTGCTTCCTGATAGATTTAGACTGGCACAGACTGATGGAGATAATATAATCCCAAGCGTCAGTGAATCAGCCTCATCAAGTAAAATTGTTTCCAGTTAGACTTAGACTGGCACAGGCTGATAAAAGAGATATAACCCTAAGCGTCAGTGAGTTCACCATGACAAGTAAAAGTGCTTCCGATAGCTTAGTGACTAGCGCTGAGTGTTGGAATGAAATACACTGAGCGAGAGAAGTAATGGTGAGCTAGACTCTCATCAAGTGGAATCACTTCCGGATGTAGAAGTGCTTCCGGATACACCTTAGACTTAGGGAATACCCACTGCATGTGACTATGTGCTTATATTGCTAAACTAACGTTCAAGTGCAGCACACTAAGTAAGGTTGCTTCCGGATGAGAAGTTGCTTCCGCAAGCAATCAGAATGTCAGAACGTTCAGAGATGCAGTGTCAGAATGCTTATGTCAGAGCAGAGGTGCCAGGACTACTTTTCAGAGATAAAGCAAGTCAACCCTGCTATACTTTGATGAAGCAATTAATGGCAAACGGTAACGAGGGAAAAACGGCTATATTCAAACGGACATATTCAACCTGCCGCCCAAGCTTTGAAGTCGAGTATAAAAGGAACATCTAATATTCAGAAGAGAAGAGAGAGAACAGAGCCTATTGTCTGAAACATTGTATTCTACATTCCTCTCATCTTCTACTACTCTCAGATTCAGAGTTGTAATATCATTAGAGAGTCATTCATTTGTACTTAAGTTAGTAACATCATCTACTCTTAGAGAGAGTCATTTGTACTTAAGTGTTTATCACAATCAGTTCATAGAGTGAACATAGTTGTTATCTTACATTTGTAAGGGGGAGCATTTAGAGGTTGTCTAAATCTCCATAGGTTTGCAAGTGAGCCCGCAAAACTTGTGGTTGTAAAGGTTGCAAGTAATCCCGTAAAACTTGCGGTAAGGTTTGCAGGTTAGCCCGTGATAAAACCTGTGGGTTGTTAGGTGAACCCGTGTTCGTAAAACCTAAAGTGTAAAGGCTTCTCTTGTGCCCGTTTTAAAAAGAATAGTGGATTGGAAATCTCAGGTGGAGCCTGGGGACTGGATGTAGGTCTGGGTGACCGAACCAGGATAAATTGTGTGTGCATAAATTTACATTTGAACATCCTGTTTTGCATCACATAACATACTGGCTTGTGCATACCATTACTTATTAACATCATCATCAAGCACAACCAGTCTTTCGAAAAGAGTTAAAGCTTTTATTCCCTCACCCAATTCACCCCCCTCTTGGGTGACAGCCACGCGTTTCAGAAAGTGGTACTTTTGGTACAAAAAGACCAACAGTTTGTCGATTATTTCACCATAACTCGTATTCAGCCCATTTGCGCGTTTTAGGGTTAAAACAACACAAGTATTTTTTAAAAAATATTTAATCTCGTCTTTGTGTTTTAGTGTCAAGAATGTCAAGAAAGTGGTACTTTTGGTCAAAAAGACCAAAAGTTTGTCGATTATTTCAACATAACTCTTTTTCAGCCCATTTGCGCGTTTTAGGGTTAAAAACAACACAAGTATTTTCTTTAAAATAATTAATCTCGTTTTCTGTTTTAGTGTAAATAGTCTCAAGAAAGTGGTGCTTTTGGTCAAAAAAGACCAAAAGTTTGTCGATTATTTCACCATAACTCTTTTTGGCCATTTGCGCGTTCTAGGTTAAAACAACACAAGTATTTTTTAAAAAAAATTAAATCTCGTTTTTTTGTTTTAGTGTCAAGAATCTCAAGAGAAGTGGTACTTTTGGTCAAAAAGACCAAAGTTTGTCGATTATTTCACCATAACTCGTTTTCTGCTCATTTGCGCGTTCCAGGTTAAAAACAACACAAGAGTTTTTTTTAAAAAAATTTAATCTCGTTTTTGTGTTTTAGTGTGAAGAATCTCAAGAAAGTGGTACTTTTGGTACAAAACAGACCAACAGTTTGTCGATTATTTCACCATAACTCGTATTCAGCCCATTGCGCGTTTTAGGGTTAAAAACAACATAAGTATTTTTTTTAAAAATTTAATCTCGTGTTTTTGTTTTAGTGTCAAGAATCTCAAGAAAGTGGTACTTTTGGTCAAAAAGACCAAAAGTTTGTCGATTATTTCACCATAACTCTTTTTTTAGCCAATTTGCGCGTTTTAGGGCTAAAAACACACAAGTATTTTTTTAAAAAAATTAAATCTCGTTTTTTGTTTTAGTGTCAAGAATCTTAAGAAAGTGGTATTTTTTGTCAAAAAGACCAAAAGTTTGTCGATTATTTCACCATAACTCGTTTTCAGCCAATTTGCGCGTTTTAGGGATAAAAACAACACATGTATTTTTTTAAGGAATTTTTAATCTCGTTTTTGTGTTTTTAGTGTCAACAATCTCAGGAAAGTGGTCCTTTTGGTAAAAAAAAGAGCAAAAGTTTGTCGATTATTTCACCATAACTCGTTTTCCAGCTCATTTGCGCGTTCTAAGGTTAAAAACAACACCTCAGGAAAGTTGTCCTTTTGGTCAAAAAAGAGCAAAAGTTTGTCGATTATTTCACATAACTCGTTTTCAGCCCATTTGCGCGTTCTAAGGTTAAAAACAATACAGTATTTTTTAAAAAATATTTAATCTCGTCTTTGTGTTTTAGTGTCAAGAATCTCAAGAAAGTGGTACTTTTGGTCAAAAAAGACCAAAAGTTTGTCGATTATTTCAGCATAACTCTTTTTCAGCCATGTGCGCGCGTTTTAGGGTTAAAAACAACACAAGTATTTTTTTTAAAATAATTTAATCTCGTTTTTCTGTTTTAGTGTAAAGAATCTCAAAAAGTGGTGCTTTTGGTAAAAAAAGACCAAAAGTTTGTCGATTATTTCACCATAACTCTTTTTAGCCCATTTGCGCGTTCTAGGTTAAAAACAACACAAGTATTTTTTTAAAAAAATTAAATCTCAATTTTTGTTTTAGTGGGAAGAATCTCAAGAAAGTGGTACTTTTGGTCAAAAAAAGACCAAAAAATTTGTCGATTATTTCACCATAACTCGTTTTCTGCTCATTTGCGCGTTCTAGGTTAAACAACACAAGAGTTTTTTTTAAAAAAAATTTAATCTCGTTTTTGTGCTTTAGTGTCAAGAATCTCAAGAAAGTGGTACTTTTGGTACAAAAAGACCACAGTTTGTCGATTATTTCACCATAACTCGTATTCAGCCAATTTGCGCGTTTTAGGGTTAAAAACACACAAGTATTTTTTTAAAAAAATTTAATCTCGTTTTTTGTGTTTTAGTGTCAAGAATCTCAAGAAAGTGGTACTTTTGGTACAAAAAGACCAACAGTTTGTCGATTATTTCACCATAACTCGTTTTCCCAGCCCATTTGCGCGTTCTAAGTTAAAAACAACACAAGTATTTTTTAAAAATATTTAATCTCGTCTTTGTGTTTTAGTGTCAAGAATCTCAAGAAAGTGGTACTTTTGTCAAAAAGACCAAAAGTTTTGTCGATTATTTCAGCATAACTCTTTTTTCAGCCCATCTGCGTGTTTTAGGGTTAAAAACAACACAAGTATTTTTTTTAAAAAAATTAATCTCGTTGTTATGTTTTTATTGTCAAGAATCGCAAGAAAGTGGTGCTTTTGGTCAAAAAAGACCAAAGTTTGTCGCTTATTCACCATAACTCTTTTTAGCCCATTTGCGCGTTCTAGGTTAAAAACAACACAAGTATTTTTTTAAAAAATTAAATCTCATTTTTTTTGTTTTAGTGTCAAGAATCTCAAGAGAAGTGGTACTTTTGGTCAAAAAAGACCAAAAGTTTATCGATTATTTCACCATAACTCGTTTTCAGCTCATTTGCCCGTTCCAGGTTAAAAACAACACAAGAGTTTTTTTTAAAAAAAATTAATCTCGTTTTTTGTGTTTTTAGTGTCAAGAATCTCAAGAAGTGGTACTTTTGGTCAAAAAGACCAAAAGTTTGTCGATTATTTCACCATAACTCGTATTCAGCCCATTTGCGCGTTTTAGGGTTAAAACAACACAAGTATTTTTTTAAAAAAATTTAATCTCGTGTTTGTGTTTTAGTGTCAAAAATCTCAAGAAAGTGTACTTTTGGTCAAAAAAGACCAAGGTTTGTCGATTATTTCACCATACTCGTTTCCAGCCATTTGCGCGTTCTAAGTTTAAAAACATACAAGTATTTTTTAAAAATATTTAATCTCGTCTTTTGTGTTTAGTGTCAAGAATCTCAAGAAAGTGGTACTTTTGGTCAAAAAAGACCAAAGTTTGTCGATTATTTTCACCATAACTCTTTTTTAGCCAATTTGCGCGTTTTAGGGCTAAAAACAACACAAGTATTTTTTAAAAAAAATTAAATCTCGTTTTTGTTTTGTGTCCAGAATCTCAAGAAAGTGGTATTTTTGGTAAAAAAGACAAAAGTTTTGTCGATTATTTCACCATAACTCTTTTTCAGCCAATTTGGGATAAAAACAACACATGTACTTTTTTAAGGAATTTTATTCTCGTTTTTGTGTTTTAGTGTCAACAATTTCAGGAAAGTGGTCCTTTTGGTCAAAAAAGAGCAAAGTTTGTCGATTATTTCACCATAACTCGTTTTCAGCCCATTTGCGCGTTCTAAGGTTAAAAACATACAAGTATTTTTTAAAATATTTAATCTCGTCTTTGTGTTTTAGTGTCAGAATCTCAAGAAAGTGTTACTTTTGGTCAAAAAAGACCAAAAGTTTGTCGATTATTTCAGCATAACTCTTTTTCAGCCCATCTGCGCGTTTTAGGGTTAAAAACAACACAAGTATTTTTTTTTAAAATAATTTAATCTCGTTTTTCTGTTTTCAGTGTAAAGAATCTCAAGAAGTGGTGCTTTTGTCAAAAAAACCAAAAGTTTTGTCGATTATTTCACCATAACTCTTTTTAGCCCATTTGCGCGTTCTAGTTTAAAACCAACACAAGTATTTTTTAAAAAATTAAATCTCAATTTTTGTTTTTTAGTGTGAAGAATCTCAAGAAAGTGGTACTTTTGGTCAAAAAGACCAAAAGTTTGTCGATTATTTTCACCATAACTCGTTTTCTGCTCATTTGCGCGTTCTAGGTTAAAACAACACGAGTTTTTTTTTAAAAAAATTTAATCTCGTTTTTGGTGTTTTAGTGTCAAGAATCTCAAGAAAGTGGTACTTTGGTACAAAAAGACCAACAGTTTGTCTTATTTCACCATAACTCGTATTCAGCCCATTTGCGCGTTTTAAGGGTTAAAAACAACACAAGTATTTTATTAAAAAAAATTAATCTCTTTTTTGTGTTTTAGTGTCAAGAATCTCAAGAAGTGGTACTTTTGGTACAAAAAGACCAACAGTTTGTCAATTATTTCACCATAACTCGTATTCAGCCCATTTGCGCGTTTTAGGGTTAAACAACACAAGTATTTTTTTAAAAAAAATTAATCTCGTGTTTGTGTTTTTGTGTCAAGAATCTCAAGAAAGTGGTACTTTTGGTCAAAAAAGACCAAAAGTTTGTCGATTATTTCACCATAACTCTTTTTAGCCCATTTGCGCGTTTTAGGCTAAAACACACACAAGTATTTTTTAAAAAAAATTAAATCTCGTTTTTTGTTTTAGTGTCAAGAATCTCAATAAAGTGGTATTTTTGGTCAAAAAAGACCAAACGTTTGTCGATTATTTTCACCATAACTCGTTTTCAGCCAATTTGCGCGTTTTAGGATAAAAACACACACACGTATTTTTTTTAAAATAATTTAATCTCTTTTTTTCTGTTTTAGTGTAAAGAATCTCAAAAAGTGGTGCTTTTGGTCAAAAAGACCAAAAGTTTGTCGATTATTTCACCATAACTCTTTTTAGCCCTTTGCGCGTTCTAGGTTAAAAACAACACAAGTATTTTTTTAAAAAATTAATCTCAATTTTTTGTTTTAGTGTGAAGAATCTCAAGATAGTGGTACTTTTGGTCAAAAAAGACCAAAAGTTTTGTCGATTATTTCACCATAACTCTTTTTAGCCCATGTGGTGCGTTCTAGGTTAAAAACAACACAAGTATTTTTTTAAAAAAATTAAATCTCATTTTTTTGTTTTAGTGTCAAGAATCTCAAGAGAAGTGGTACTTTTGGTCAAAAAAGACCAAATTTATCGATTATTTCACCCAACTCGTTTTCAGCTCATTTGCGCGTTCCAGGTTAAAAACAACACAAGAGTTTTTTTTAAAAAAAAATTAATCTCGTTTTTGTGTTTTAGCGTCAAGATCTCAAGAAAGTGGTACTTTTGGTACAAAAAGACCAACAGTTTGTCGATTATTTCACCATAACTCGTATTCAGCCCATTTGAGCGTTTAGAGTTAAAAACAACACACGTATTTTTTTTTAAAAAAAATTTAATCTCGTGTTTGTGTTTTAGTGTCAAGAATCTCAAGAAAGTGGTACTTTTGGTCAAAAAAGACCAAAAGTTTGTCGATTATTTCACCATAACTCTTTTTTAGCCATTTGCGCGTTTTAGGGCTAAAAAAACACAAGTATTTTTTTAAAAAAAATTAATCTCGTTTTTTGTTTTTGTGTCAGAATCTCAAGAAAGTGGTATTTTTTTATAAAAAAGACCAAAAGTTTGTCGATTATTTCACCATAACTCTTTTCAAGCCAAGTTGGGATAAAAACAACACATGTAACTTTTTTAAGGAATTTTAATCTCGTTTTTGTGTTTTAGTGTCAACAATTTCAGGAAAGTGGTCCTTTTGGTCAA
>JAKELP010000057.1:1574436-1704664 GCA_029929735.1 Mimosa pudica | reverse complement strand
CCCATTTGCGCGTTCTAGGTTAAAAACAACATAAGTATTTTTTAAAAAAATTAAATCTCAATTTTTGTTTTAGTGTGAAGAATCTCAAGAAAGTGGTACTTTTGGTCAAAAAAGACCAAAAGTTTGTCGATTATTTACCCATACTCGTTTTCTGCTCATTTGCGCGTTCTAGGTTTAAAACAACACAAGAGTTTTTTTTTAAAAAAAATTTTTAATCTCGTTTTTTGTTTTTTAGTGTCAAGAATCTCAAGAAAAGTGGTAGTTGTTTTGGTACAAAAGAACCAACAGTTTGTCGATTATTTCACCATAACTTCGTATTCAGCCCATTTGCGCGTTTTAGGGTTAAAAACAACACAAGTATTTTTTAAAAAAAATTATCTCGTTTTTGTGTGTTTTAGTGTCAAGAATCTCAAGAAAGTGGTACTTTTGGTACAAAAAGACCAACATTTTGTCCATTATTTCACCATAACTCGTATTCAGCCCATTTGCGCGTTTTAGGGTTAAAAACAACACAAGTATTTTTTTAAAAAAATTAATCTCGTTTTTGTGTTTTAGTGTCAAGAATCTCAAGAAGTGGTACTTTTGGTCAAAAAAGACCAAAAGTTTGTCGATTATTTCACCATAACTCTTTTTTAGCCCATTTGCGCGTTTTAGGGCTAAAAACAACACAAGTATTTTTTAAAAAAAATTAAATCTCGTTTTTTTGTTTTAGTGTCAAGAATCTCAATAAAGTGGTAGTTTTGGTCAAAAAAGACCAACGTTTGTCGATTATTTCACCATAACTCGTTTTCAGCCAATTTGCGTGTTTTAGGGATAAAAACAACACACGTATTTTTTTAAGGAATTTTAATCTCGTTTTTGTGTTTTTAGTGTCAACAATCTCAGGAAAGTGGTCCTTTTGGTCAAAAAGACCAAAAGTTTGTCGATTATTTCACCATAACTCATTTTCAGCCCATTTGCGCTTTCTAAGGTTAAAAAAACCACATGTATTTTTTAAAAAATATTTAATCTCGTCTTTGTGTTTTAGTGTCAAGAATCTCAAGAAAGTGGTACTTTTGGTCAAAAAAGACCAAAAGTTTGTCGATTATTTCAGCATAACTCTTTTTCAGCCCATCTGCTTGTTTTAGGGTTAAAAACAACACAAGTATTTTTTTTTAAATAATTTAATCTCGTTTTTCTGTTTAGTGTAAAGAATCTCAAGAAAGTGGTGCTTTTGGTCAAAAAGACCAAAGTTTGTCGATTATTTCACCATAACTCTTTTTAGCCCATTTGCGCGTTCTAGGTTAAAAACAACACAAGTATTTTTTTTAAAAATTAAATCTCAATTTTTTGTTTTAGTGTCAAGAATCTCAAGAAAGTGGTACTTTTGGTCAAAAAGACCAAAAGTTTGTCGATTATTTCACCATAACTCGTATTCAGCCCATTTGCGCGTTTTAGGGTTAAAAACAACACAAGTATTTTTTTTAAAAAATTAATCTCGTGTTTGTGTTTTAGTGTCAAGAATCTCAAGAAAGTGGTACTTTTGGTCAAAAAAGACCAAAAGTTTGTCGATTATTTCACCATAACTCTTTTTTAGCCAATTGCGCGTTTTAGGGCTAAAAACAACACAAGTATTTTTTAAAAAAAATTCAATCTCGTTTTTTTGTTTTTGTGTTAAGAATCTCAAGAAAGTGGTATTTTTGGTCAAAAAAGACCAAAAGTTTGTCGATTATTTCACCATAACTCGTTTTCAGCCAATTTGGGATAAAAACAACACATGTACTTTTTTAAGGATTTTAATCTCGTTTTTGTGTTTTAGTGTCAACAATTTTCAGGAAAGTGGTCCTTTTGGTCAAAAAAGAGCAAAAGTTTGTCGATTATTTCACCATAATTCGTTTTCAACCCATTTGCGCGTTCTAAGGTTAAAAACAATACAAGTATTTTTTAAAAAATATTTAATCTCGTCTTTGTGTTTTAGTGTCAAGAATCTCAAGAAAGTGGTACTTTTGGTCAAAAAAGACCAAAAGTTTGTCGATTATTCAGCATAACTCTTTTTCAGCCCATCTGCGCGTTTTAGGGTTAAAAACAACACAAGTATTTTTTTTAAAATAATTTAATCTCGTTTTTCTGTTTTAGTGTAAAGAATCTCAAGAAAGTGGTGCTTTTGGTCAAAAAAGACCAAAAGTTGTCGATTATTTCACCATAACTCTTTTTAGCCCATTTGCGCGTTCTAGGTTAAAAACAACATAAGTATTTTTTAAAATAATTTAATCTCGTTTTTTCTGTTTTAGTGTAAAGAATCTCAAGAAAGTGGTGCTTTTGGTCAAAAAAGACCAAAAGTTTGTCGATTATTTCACCATAACTCTTTTTAGCCCATTTGCGCGTTCTAGGTTAAAAACAACATAAGTATTTTTTTAAAAAAATTAAATCTCAATTTTTTGTTTTAGTGTGAAGAATCTCAAGAAAGTGGTACTTTTGGTCAAAAAAGACCAAAAGTTTGTCGATTATTTCACCATAACTCGTTTTCTGCTCAATTGCGCGTTCTAGGTTAAAAACAACACAAGAGTTTTTTTAAAAAAAAATTTAATCTCGTTTTTGTGTTTTAGTGTCAAGAATCTCAGAAAGTGGTAGTTTTGGTACAAAAAGACCAACAGTTTGTCGATTATTTCACCATAACTCGTATTCAGCCCATTTGCGCGTTTTAGGGTTAAAAACAACACAAGTATTTTTTTTAAAAAAATTAATCTCGTTTTTGTGTTTTAGTGTCAAGAATCTCAAGAAAGTGGTACTTTTGGTACAAAAAGACCAACAGTTTGTCCATTATTTCACCATAACTCGTATTCAGCCCATTTGCGCGTTTTAGGGTTAAAAACAACACAAGTATTTTTTAAAAAAATAATCTCGTTTTTGTGTTTTAGTGTCAAGAATCTCAAGAAAGTGGTACTTTTGGTCAAAAAAGACCAAAAGTTTGTCGATTATTTCACCATAACTCTTTTTTAGCCCATTTGCGCGTTTTAGGGCTAAAAACAACACAAGTATTTTTTAAAAAAAATTAAATCTCGTTTTTTTGTTTTAGTGTCAAGAATCTCAATAAAGTGGTAGTTTTGGTCAAAAAAGACCAAACGTTTGTCGATTATTTCACCATAACTCGTTTTCAGCCAATTTGCGTGTTTTAGGGATAAAAACAACACACGTATTTTTTTAAGGAATTTTAATCTCGTTTTTGTGTTTTAGTGTCAACAATCTCAGGAAAGTGGTCCTTTTGGTCAAAAATGACCAAAAGTTTGTCGATTATTTCACCATAACTCGTTTTCAGCCCATTTGCGCTTTCTAAGGTTAAAAAAACCACAAGTATTTTTTAAAAAATATTTAATCTCGTCTTTGTGTTTTAGTGTCAAGAATCTCAAGAAAGTGGTACTTTTGGTCAAAAAAGACCAAAAGTTTGTCGATTATTTCAGCATAACTCTTTTTCAGCCCATCTGCTTGTTTTAGGGTTAAAAACAACACAAGTATTTTTTTTTAAAATAATTTAATCTCGTTTTTCTGTTTTAGTGTAAAGAATCTCAAGAAAGTGGTGCTTTTGGTCAAAAAGACCAAAAGTTTGTCGATTATTTCACCATAACTCTTTTTAGCCCATTTGCGCGTTCTAGGTTAAAAACAACACAAGTATTTTTTTTAAAAAATTAAATCTCAATTTTTTGTTTTAATGTCAAGAATCTCAAGAAAGTGGTACTTTTGGTCAAAAAAGACCAAAAGTTTGTCGATTATTTCACCATAACTCGTATTCAGCCCATTTGCGCGTTTTAGGGTTAAAAACAACACAAGTATTTTTTTAAAAAAAATTAATCTCGTGTTTGTGTTTTAGTGTCAAGAATCTCAAGAAAGTGGTACTTTTGGTCAAAAAAGACCAAAAGTTTGTCGATTATTTCACCATAACTCTTTTTTAGCCATTTGCGCGTTTTAGGGCTAAAAACAACACAAGTATTTTTTAAAAAAATTAAATCTCGTTTTTTTTTGTTTTTGTGTCAAGTATCTCAAGAAAGTGGTATTTTTGGTCAAAAAGACCAAAAGTTTGTCGATTGTTTCACCATAACTCGTTTTCAGCCAATTTGGGATAAAAACAACACATGTACTTTTTTAAGGAATTTTAATCTCGTTTTTTGTGTTTTAGTGTCAACAATTTCAGGAAAGTGGTCCTTTTGGTCAAAAAAGACCAAAAGTTTGTCGATTATTTCACCATAACTCGTTTTCTGCTCATTTGCGCGTTCTAGGTTAAAAACAACACAGAGTTTTTTTAAAAAAATTTAATCTCGTTTTTGTGTTTTAGTGTCAAGAATCTCAAGAAAGTGGTACTTTTGGTACAAAAGACCAACAGTTTGTCGATTATTTCACCATAACTCCTATTCAGCCCATTTGCGCGTTTTAGGGTTAAAAACAACAGAAGTATTTTTTTTAAAAAAATTTAATCTCGTTTTTGTGTTTTAGTGTCAAGAATCTCAAGAAAGTGGTACTTTTGGTCAAAAAAGACCAAAAGTTTGTCGATTATTTCACCATAACTCTTTTTTAGCCCATTTGCGCGTTTTAGGGCTAAAAACAACACAAGTATTTTTTTAAAAAAATTAAATCTCGTTTTTTTGTTTTAGTGTCAAGAATCTCAATAAAGTGGTATTTTTGGTCAAAAAAGACCACACGTTTGTCGATTATTTCACCATAACTCGTTTTCAGCCAATTTGCGCGTTTTAGGGATAAAAACAACACATGTATTTTTTTTAAGGAATTTTAATCTCGTTTTTGTGTTTTAGTGTCAACAATCTCAGGAAAGTGGTCCTTTTGGTCAAAAAAGACCAAAAGTTTGTCGATTATTGATTGGACCGAAATTTATATGTTTAAGCATGTGCATTTGAGCTTAATTAGTGAGGTTTAATTGTTATATTTGATCATTATTGGTGATTTTATGTGCACATGCTTATAGGTGATTATATGGAAAATCCTAGCTTAATTACTTGCATTTTAAGTAACCAAGGGTATTTTGGTCATTTTTGACTAGTTGTGCATTTTCATGTGTAGGAGGGTCCCACGTGGCCCCACACACCCTTGGGATTGCTTGGAGTGCAAGGAGGAGGCTAGGTGACAAAGGCAAAGACATAAGACAAAAATTACCCCTTTTGTCAAAAACAAGGGATTTGCACATTTCCAAAAAGGGTAATATGGAGCCAAAAATTCAAATTCAAAGTTGGAGGCTTCATTAAGGGCAAAAGAGTAAGCACAATGGAGAGGAGAAAAAGGAGGAATTTTTGGAGATGAACCTAGCCCACATTAGGACCACATTTACCCATCTTTTACCACATTTCCAAAAATACCCTTCCTCCCTCATTTTATAATAACCATTTGGCCACTCCCTCATTTACACACACTTCACCATTTCTTTGACAAACCTTCATCATTTCCTCACTAAACATACATCTACATCACATTTGGGTGAGATTAGCAATTAATTTGGGTGATAATCCCAAAGTTAATCACCCATATATAAAGCCAAATGTGACATTTTTCACTCATTCACCAACTTTCATTTCTCTCACTTCTTCTCATTTTCCCTCAAGTCTCTCCTCCATTTTCGGTTTCTCTCATCTCCTCCACCATACCTCACGCCTTTTCACCATTCCTCCATGGATTCACCACCAAAATTCCTCCTTTCTTCCATCAACATGAGCGGCTAGATCTCCTCTCCTTCCTTCAAGTTAAGATGTGTGCTCAAGCTTCATGATTCATGGCCTTGTGTGAGAATTTCGTTTTCTAGGTTTGCAAATTTGTAATTACTTAGATCTTTCATGTCTAAAGCTTTTAGGAATGTTTGATCTAGAGTTTTGCATAGAGATTTCTATGTAGAATTCATTTATTCTTTCCAAACTTGTAAACCTAATTTCTAGATCTTGAACTTCATGTATGTGTTAGGTTTAAATTTGTGTAGCTTCATGAGATTTGACATATGTGTTTACATTTTGTTTGATCCTTGAAGTGAATGTTACATAGAAGTTAGTTTTGATTTCTATTTCACCTATGAAAATGCAATCAAGTTCAAGGCTAGAGCTTCTTGATTAACTAGTTTAAATTAGCCAAAGGTTCTTAGATTTAAGAGGTTTTGGCCGATTTAACCTAGTTAGATTAAGATGAAATTTTTACATGAGGCCTATCAATTGAGATTGCACACATTGAGGCTTGAAGGAGGAGTATCCATCACTTGATTTTCACACTTACATTTTCGGTAACCTTTAGATTTTTAGTTGTTAATTGTAGTTTGTTAATCATAAACTCAACCTTAAAATCTAGTTTAATTTGCGTGACTTTTGAGCCTTATACTTGCAAGATTAAAAACCTAGATTGTGGATTTGACCCTTACTCACCACTACACTTTTGTGGAATTGAGTATTGTATTAATTTTGATTAGCCAAGGCGACTTTAGGCTAAATCAATTATTTCACCATAACTCGTTTTCAGCCCATTTGCGCGTTCTAAGGTTAAAAACAACACAAGTATTTTTTAAAAAAATATTTAATCTCGTCTTTGTGTTTTAGTGTCAAGAATCTCAAGAAAGTGGTACTTTTGGTCAAAAAAGACCAAAAGTTTGTCGATTATTTCAGCATAACTCTTTTTCAGCCCATCTGCGCGTTTTAGGGTTAAAAACAACACAAGTATTTTTTTTAAAATAATTTAATCTCGTTTTTCTGTTTTAGTGTAAAGAATCTCAAGAAAGTGGTGCTTTTGGTAAAAAAAGACCAAAAGTTTGTCGATTATTTCACCATAACTCTTTTTAGCCCATTTGCGCGTTCTAGGTTAAAAACAACACAAGTATTTTTTTAAAAAAATTAAATCTCAATTTTTTGTTTTAGTGTCAAGAATCTCAAGAAAGTGGTACTTTTGGTCAAAAAAGACCAAAAGTTTGTCCATTATTTCACCATAACTCGTTTTCTGCTCATTTGCGCGTTCTAGGTTAAAAACAACACAAGAGTTTTTTTTAAAAAAATTTAATCTCGTTTTTGTGTTTTAGTGTCAAGAATCTCAAGAAAGTGGTACTTTTGGTACAAAAAGACCAACAGTTTGTCGATTATTTCACCATAACTCGTATTCAGCCCATTTGCGCGTTTTAGGGTTAAAAACAACAGAAGTATTTTTTTAAAAAAATTTAATCTCGTTCTTGTGTTTTAGTGTCAAGAATCTCAAGAAAGTGGTACTTTTGGTCAAAAAAGACCAAAAGTTTGTCGATTATTTCACCATAACTCTTTTTTAGCCCATTTGCGCGTTTTAGGGCTAAAAACAACGCAAGTATTTTTTTAAAAAAATTAAATCTCGTTTTTTTGTTTTAGTGTCAAGAATCTCAATAAAGTGGTATTTTTGGTCAAAAAAGACCAAACGTTTGTCGATTATTTCACCATAACTCGTTTTCAGCCAATTTGCGCGTTTTAGGGATAAAAACAACACATGTATTTTTTTAAGGAATTTTAATCTCGTTTTTGTGTTTTAGTGTCAACAATCTCAGGAAAGTGGTCCTTTTGGTCAAAAAAGACCAAAAGTTTGTCGATTATTTCACCATAACTCGTTTTCAGCCCATTTGCGCGTTCTAAGGGTAAAAACAACACAAGTATTTTTTAAAAAATATTTAATCTCGTCTTTGTGTTTTAGTGTCAAGAATCTCAAGAAAGTGGTACTTTTGGTCAAAAAAGACCAAAAGTTTGTCGATTATTTCAGCATAACTCTTTTTCAGCCCATTTACGCGTTTTAGGGTTAAAAACAACACAAGTAGTTTTTTTTAAAATAATTTAATCTCGTTTTTCTGTTTTAGTGTCAAGAATCTCAAGAAAGTGGTGCTTTTGGTCAAAAAAGATCAAAAGTTTGTCGATTATTTCACCATAACTCTTTTTAGCCCATTTGCTCGTTCTAGGTTAAAAACAACATAAATATTCTTTTAAAAAAATTAAATTTCAATTTTTTGTTTTAGTGTCAAGAATCTCAAGAAAGTGGTACTTTTGGTCAAAAAAGACCAAAAGTTTGTCGATTATTTCACCATAACTCGTTTTCTGCTCATTTGCGCGTTCTAGGTTAAAAACAACACAAGAGTTTTTTTTTAAAAAAATTTAATCTCGTTTTTGTGTTTTAGTGTCAAGAATCTCAAGAAAGTGGTACTTTTGGTACAAAAAGACCAACAGTTTGTCGATTATTTCACCATAACTCGTATTCAGCCCATTTGCGTGTTTTAGGGTTAAAAACAACAAAAGTATTTTTTAAAAAAAATTTAATCTCGTTTTTGTGTTTTAGTGTCAAGAATCTCAAGAAAGTGGTACTTTTGGTCAAAAAAGACCAAAAGTTTGTCGATTATTTCACCATAACTCTTTTTTAGCCCATTTGCGCGTTTTAGGGCTAAAAACAACACAAGTATTTTTTTAAAAAAATTAAATCTCGTTTTTTTGTTTTAGTGTCAAGAATCTCAATAAAGTGGTATTTTTGGGCAAAAAAGACCAAAAGTTTGTCGATTATTTCACCATAACTCGTTTTCAGCCAATTTGCGCGTTTTAGGGACAAAAACAACACATGTATTTTTTTAAGGAATTTTAATCTCGTTTTTGTGTTTTAGTGTCAACAATCTCAGGAAAGTGGTCCTTTTGGTCAAAAAAGACCAAAAGTTTGTCGATTATTTCACCATAACTCGTTTTCAGCCCATTTGCGCGTTCTAAGGGTAAAAACAACACAAGTATTTTTTAAAAAATATTTAATCTCGTCTTTGTGTTTTAGTGTCAAGAATCTCAAGAAAGTGGTACTTTTGGTCAAAAAAAACCAAAAGTTTGTCGATTATTTCAGCATAACTCTTTTTCAGCCCATTTGCGCGTTTTAGGGTTAAAAACAACACAAGTGTTTTTTTTTAAAATAATTTAATCTCGTTTTTCTGTTTTAGTGTCAAGAATCTCAAGAAAGTGGTGCTTTTGGTAAAAAAAGATCAAAAGTTTGTCGATTATTTCACCATAACTCTTTTTAGCCCATTTGCTCGTTCTAGGTTAAAAACAACATAAATATTCTTTTAAAAAAATTAAATCTCAATTTTTTGTTTTAGTGTCAAGAATCTCAAGAAAGTGGTACTTTTGGTCAAAAAAGACCAAAAGTTTGTCGATTATTTCACCATAACTCGTTTTCAGCTCATTTGCGCGTTCTAGGTTAAAAACAACACAAGAGTTTTTTTTTAAAAAAATTTAATCTCGTTTTTGTGTTTTAGTGTCAAGAATCTCAAGAAAGTGGTACTTTTGGTACAAAAAGACCAACACTTTGTCGATTATTTCACCATAACTCGTATTCAGCCCATTTGCGCGTTTTAGGGTTAAAAACAACACAAGTATTTTTTAAAAAAAATTTAATCTCGTTTTTGTGTTTTAGTGTCAAGAATCTCAATAAAGTGGTACTTTTGGTCAAAAAAGACCAAAAGTTTGTCGATTATTTCACCATAACTCTTTTTTAGCCAATTTGCGCGTTTTAGGGCTAAAAACAACACAAGTATTTTTTAAAAAAAATTCAATCTCGTTTTTTTGTTTTTGTGTTAAGAATCTCAAGAAAGTGGTATTTTTGGTCAAAAAAGACCAAAAGTTTGTCGATTATTTCACCATAACTCGTTTTCAGCCAATTTGGGATAAAAACAACACATGTACTTTTTTAAGGAATTTTAATCTCGTTTTTGTGTTTTAGTGTCAACAATTTTCAGGAAAGTGGTCCTTTTGGTCAAAAAAGAGCAAAAGTTTGTCGATTATTTCACCATAACTCGTTTTCAACCCATTTGCGCGTTCTAAGGTTAAAAACAATACAAGTATTTTTTAAAAAATATTTAATCTCGTCTTTGTGTTTTAGTGTCAAGAATCTCAAGAAAGTGGTACTTTTGGTCAAAAAAGACCAAAAGTTTGTCGATTATTCAGCATAACTCTTTTTCAGCCCATCTGCGCGTTTTAGGGTTAAAAACAACACAAGTATTTTTTTTAAAATAATTTAATCTCGTTTTTCTGTTTTAGTGTAAAGAATCTCAAGAAAGTTGTGCTTTTGGTCAAAAAAGACCAAAAGTTTGTCGATTATTTCACCATAACTCTTTTTAGCCCATTTGCGCGTTCTAGGTTAAAAACAACATAAGTATTTTTTTAAAATAATTTAATCTCGTTTTTCTGTTTTAGTGTAAAGAATCTCAAGAAAGTGGTGCTTTTGGTCAAAAAAGACCAAAAGTTTGTCGATTATTTCACCATAACTCTTTTTAGCCCATTTGCGCGTTCTAGGTTAAAAACAACATAAGTATTTTTTTAAAAAAATTAAATCTCAATTTTTTGTTTTAGTGTGAAGAATCTCAAGAAAGTGGTACTTTTGGTCAAAAAAGACCAAAAGTTTGTCGATTATTTCACCATAACTCGTTTTCTGCTCATTTGCGCGTTCTAGGTTAAAAACAACACAAGAGTTTTTTTAAAAAAAAATTTAATCTCGTTTTTGTGTTTTAGTGTCAAGAATCTCAAGAAAGTGGTAGTTTTGGTACAAAAAGACCAACAGTTTGTCGATTATTTCACCATAACTCGTATTCAGCCCATTTGCGCGTTTTAGGGTTAAAAACAACACAAGTATTTTTTTTAAAAAAATTAATCTCGTTTTTGTGTTTTAGTGTCAAGAATCTCAAGAAAGTGGTACTTTTGGTACAAAAAGACCAACAGTTTGTCCATTATTTCACCATAACTCGTATTCAGCCCATTTGCGCGTTTTAGGGTTAAAAACAACACAAGTATTTTTTTAAAAAAATTAATCTCGTTTTTGTGTTTTAGTGTCAAGAATCTCAAGAAAGTGGTACTTTTGGTCAAAAAAGACCAAAAGTTTGTCGATTATTTCACCATAACTCTTTTTTAGCCCATTTGCGCGTTTTAGGGCTAAAAACAACACAAGTATTTTTTAAAAAAAATTAAATCTCGTTTTTTTGTTTTAGTGTCAAGAATCTCAATAAAGTGGTAGTTTTGGTCAAAAAAGACCAAACGTTTGTCGATTATTTCACCATAACTCGTTTTCAGCCAATTTGCGTGTTTTAGGGATAAAAACAACACACGTATTTTTTTAAGGAATTTTAATCTCGTTTTTGTGTTTTAGTGTCAACAATCTCAGGAAAGTGGTCCTTTTGGTCAAAAATGACCAAAAGTTTGTCGATTATTTCACCATAACTCGTTTTCAGCCCATTTGCGCTTTCTAAGGTTAAAAAAACCACAAGTATTTTTTAAAAAATATTTAATCTCGTCTTTGTGTTTTAGTGTCAAGAATCTCAAGAAAGTGGTACTTTTGGTCAAAAAAGACCAAAAGTTTGTCGATTATTTCAGCATAACTCTTTTTCAGCCCATCTGCTTGTTTTAGGGTTAAAAACAACACAAGTATTTTTTTTTAAAATAATTTAATCTCGTTTTTCTGTTTTAGTGTAAAGAATCTCAAGAAAGTGGTGCTTTTGGTCAAAAAAGACCAAAAGTTTGTCGATTATTTCACCATAACTCTTTTTAGCCCATTTGCGCGTTCTAGGTTAAAAACAACACAAGTATTTTTTTTAAAAAATTAAATCTCAATTTTTTGTTTTAATGTCAAGAATCTCAAGAAAGTGGTACTTTTGGTCAAAAAAGACCAAAAGTTTGTCGATTATTTCACCATAACTCGTATTCAGCCCATTTGCGCGTTTTAGGGTTAAAAACAACACAAGTATTTTTTTAAAAAAAATTAATCTCGTGTTTGTGTTTTAGTGTCAAGAATCTCAAGAAAGTGGTACTTTTGGTCAAAAAAGACCAAAAGTTTGTCGATTATTTCACCATAACTCTTTTTTAGCCAATTTGCGCGTTTTAGGGCTAAAAACAACACAAGTATTTTTTAAAAAAATTAAATCTCGTTTTTTTGTTTTTGTGTCAAGTATCTCAAGAAAGTGGTATTTTTGGTCAAAAAAGACCAAAAGTTTGTCGATTATTTCACCATAACTCGTTTTCAGCCAATTTGGGATAAAAACAACACATGTACTTTTTTAAGGAATTTTAATCTCGTTTTTGTGTTTTAGTGTCAACAATTTCAGGAAAGTGGTCCTTTTGGTCAAAAAAGACCAAAAGTTTGTCGATTATTTCACCATAACTCGTTTTCTGCTCATTTGCGCGTTCTAGGTTAAAAACAACACAAGAGTTTTTTTAAAAAAAATTTAATCTCGTTTTTGTGTTTTAGTGTCAAGAATCTCAAGAAAGTGGTACTTTTGGTACAAAAAGACCAACAGTTTGTCGATTATTTCACCATAACTCCTATTCAGCCCATTTGCGCGTTTTAGGGTTAAAAACAACAGAAGTATTTTTTTAAAAAAATTTAATCTCGTTTTTGTGTTTTAGTGTCAAGAATCTCAAGAAAGTGGTACTTTTGGTCAAAAAAGACCAAAAGTTTGTCGATTATTTCACCATAACTCTTTTTTAGCCCATTTGCGCGTTTTAGGGCTAAAAACAACACAAGTATTTTTTTAAAAAAATTAAATCTCGTTTTTTTGTTTTAGTGTCAAGAATCTCAATAAAGTGGTATTTTTGGTCAAAAAAGACCACACGTTTGTCGATTATTTCACCATAACTCGTTTTCAGCCAATTTGCGCGTTTTAGGGATAAAAACAACACATGTATTTTTTTAAGGAATTTTAATCTCGTTTTTGTGTTTTAGTGTCAACAATCTCAGGAAAGTGGTCCTTTTGGTCAAAAAAGACCAAAAGTTTGTCGATTATTGATTGGACCGAAATTTATATGTTTAAGCATGTGCATTTGAGCTTAATTAGTGAGGTTTAATTGTTATATTTGATCATTATTGGTGATTTTATGTGCACATGCTTATAGGTGATTATATGGAAAATCCTAGCTTAATTACTTGCATTTTAAGTAACCAAGGGTATTTTGGTCATTTTTGACTAGTTGTGCATTTTCATGTGTAGGAGGGTCCCACGTGGGCCCCACACACCCTTGGGATTGCTTGGAGTGCAAGGAGGAGGCTAGGTGACAAAGGCAAAGACATAAGACAAAAATTACCCCTTTTGTCAAAAACAAGGGATTTGCACATTTCCAAAAGGGGTAATATGGAGCCAAAAATTCAAATTCAAAGTTGGAGGCTTCATTAAGGGCAAAAGAGTAAGCACAATGGAGAGGAGAAAAAGGAGGAATTTTTGGAGATGAACCTAGCCCACATTAGGACCACATTTACCCATCTTTTACCACATTTCCAAAAATACCCTTCCTCCCTCATTTTATAATAACCATTTGGCCACTCCCTCATTTACACACACTTCACCATTTCTTTGACAAACCTTCATCATTTCCTCACTAAACATACATCTACATCACATTTGGGTGAGATTAGCAATTAATTTGGGTGATAATCCCAAAGTTAATCACCCATATATAAAGCCAAATGTGACATTTTTCACTCATTCACCAACTTTCATTTCTCTCACTTCTTCTCATTTTCCCTCAAGTCTCTCCTCCATTTTCGGTTTCTCTCATCTCCTCCACCATACCTCACGCCTTTTCACCATTCCTCCATGGATTCACCACCAAAATTCCTCCTTTCTTCCATCAACATGAGCGGCTAGATCTCCTCTCCTTCCTTCAAGTTAAGATGTGTGCTCAAGCTTCATGATTCATGGCCTTGTGTGAGAATTTCGTTTTCTAGGTTTGCAAATTTGTAATTACTTAGATCTTTCATGTCTAAAGCTTTTAGGAATGTTTGATCTAGAGTTTTGCATAGAGATTTCTATGTAGAATTCATTTATTCTTTCCAAACTTGTAAACCTAATTTCTAGATCTTGAACTTCATGTATGTGTTAGGTTTAAATTTGTGTAGCTTCATGAGATTTGACATATGTGTTTACATTTTGTTTGATCCTTGAAGTGAATGTTACATAGAAGTTAGTTTTGATTTCTATTTCACCTATGAAAATGCAATCAAGTTCAAGGCTAGAGCTTCTTGATTAACTAGTTTAAATTAGCCAAAGGTTCTTAGATTTAAGAGGTTTTGGCCGATTTAACCTAGTTAGATTAAGATGAAATTTTTACATGAGGCCTATCAATTGAGATTGCACACATTGAGGCTTGAAGGAGGAGTATCCATCACTTGATTTTCACACTTACATTTTCGGTAACCTTTAGATTTTTAGTTGTTAATTGTAGTTTGTTAATCATAAACTCAACCTTAAAATCTAGTTTAATTTGCGTGACTTTTGAGCCTTATACTTGCAAGATTAAAAACCTAGATTGTGGATTTGACCCTTACTCACCACTACACTTTTGTGGAATTGAGTATTGTATTAATTTTGATTAGCCAAGGCGACTTTAGGCTAAATCAATTATTTCACCATAACTCGTTTTCAGCCCATTTGCGCGTTCTAAGGTTAAAAACAACACAAGTATTTTTTAAAAAAATATTTAATCTCGTCTTTGTGTTTTAGTGTCAAGAATCTCAAGAAAGTGGTACTTTTGGTCAAAAAAGACCAAAAGTTTGTCGATTATTTCAGCATAACTCTTTTTCAGCCCATCTGCGCGTTTTAGGGTTAAAAACAACACAAGTATTTTTTTTAAAATAATTTAATCTCGTTTTTCTGTTTTAGTGTAAAGAATCTCAAGAAAGTGGTGCTTTTGGTAAAAAAAGACCAAAAGTTTGTCGATTATTTCACCATAACTCTTTTTAGCCCATTTGCGCGTTCTAGGTTAAAAACAACACAAGTATTTTTTTAAAAAAATTAAATCTCAATTTTTTGTTTTAGTGTCAAGAATCTCAAGAAAGTGGTACTTTTGGTCAAAAAAGACCAAAAGTTTGTCCATTATTTCACCATAACTCGTTTTCTGCTCATTTGCGCGTTCTAGGTTAAAAACAACACAAGAGTTTTTTTTAAAAAAATTTAATCTCGTTTTTGTGTTTTAGTGTCAAGAATCTCAAGAAAGTGGTACTTTTGGTACAAAAAGACCAACAGTTTGTCGATTATTTCACCATAACTCGTATTCAGCCCATTTGCGCGTTTTAGGGTTAAAAACAACAGAAGTATTTTTTTAAAAAAATTTAATCTCGTTCTTGTGTTTTAGTGTCAAGAATCTCAAGAAAGTGGTACTTTTGGTCAAAAAAGACCAAAAGTTTGTCGATTATTTCACCATAACTCTTTTTTAGCCCATTTGCGCGTTTTAGGGCTAAAAACAACGCAAGTATTTTTTTAAAAAAATTAAATCTCGTTTTTTTGTTTTAGTGTCAAGAATCTCAATAAAGTGGTATTTTTGGGCAAAAAAGACCAAACGTTTGTCGATTATTTCACCATAACTCGTTTTCAGCCAATTTGCGCGTTTTAGGGATAAAAACAACACATGTATTTTTTTAAGGAATTTTAATCTCGTTTTTGTGTTTTAGTGTCAACAATCTCAGGAAAGTGGTCCTTTTGGTCAAAAAAGACCAAAAGTTTGTTGATTATTTCACCATAACTCGTTTTCAGCCCATTTGCGCGTTCTAAGGGTAAAAACAACACAAGTATTTTTTAAAAAATATTTAATCTCGTCTTTGTGTTTTAGTGTCAAGAATCTCAAGAAAGTGGTACTTTTGGTCAAAAAAAACCAAAAGTTTGTCGATTATTTCAGCATAACTCTTTTTCAGCCCATTTACGCGTTTTAGGGTTAAAAACAACACAAGTGTTTTTTTTTAAAATAATTTAATCTCGTTTTTCTGTTTTAGTGTCAAGAATCTCAAGAAAGTGGTGCTTTTGGTAAAAAAAGATCAAAAGTTTGTCGATTATTTCACCATAACTCTTTTTAGCCCATTTGCTCGTTCTAGGTTAAAAACAACATAAATATTCTTTTAAAAAAATTAAATTTCAATTTTTTGTTTTAGTGTCAAGAATCTCAAGAAAGTGGTACTTTTGGTCAAAAAAGACCAAAAGTTTGTCGATTATTTCACCATAACTCGTTTTCTGCTCATTTGCGCGTTCTAGGTTAAAAACAACACAAGAGTTTTTTTTTTAAAAAATTTAATCTCGTTTTTGTGTTTTAGTGTCAAGAATCTCAAGAAAGTGGTACTTTTGGTACAAAAAGACCAACAGTTTGTCGATTATTTCACCATAACTCGTATTCAGCCCATTTGCGTGTTTTAGGGTTAAAAACAACAAAAGTATTTTTTAAAAAAAATTTAATCTCGTTTTTGTGTTTTAGTGTCAAGAATCTCAAGAAAGTGGTACTTTTGGTCAAAAAAGACCAAAAGTTTGTCGATTATTTCACCATAACTCTTTTTTAGCCCATTTGCGCGTTTTAGGGCTAAAAACAACACAAGTATTTTTTTAAAAAAATTAAATCTCGTTTTTTTGTTTTAGTGTCAAGAATCTCAATAAAGTGGTATTTTTGGGC
This sequence comes from Mimosa pudica, assembly GCA_029929735.1. Lineage (NCBI taxonomy): Eukaryota > Viridiplantae > Streptophyta > Magnoliopsida > Fabales > Fabaceae > Mimosa > Mimosa pudica. The sequence goes on along the minus strand of JAKELP010000057.1, from coordinate 1,688,267 downwards.
AAAAAAGACCAAACGTTTGTCGATTATTTCACCATAACTCGTTTTCAGCCAATTTGCGCGTTTTAGGGACAAAAACAACACATGTATTTTTTTAAGGAATTTTAATCTCGTTTTTGTGTTTTAGTGTCAACAATCTCAGGAAAGTGGTCCTTTTGGTCAAAAAAGACCAAAAGTTTGTCGATTATTTCACCATAACTCGTTTTCAGCCCATTTGCGCGTTCTAAGGGTAAAAACAACACAAGTATTTTTTAAAAAATATTTAATCTCGTCTTTGTGTTTTAGTGTCAAGAATCTCAAGAAAGTGGTACTTTTGGTCAAAAAAAACCAAAAGTTTGTCGATTATTTCAGCATAACTCTTTTTCAGCCCATTTGCGCGTTTTAGGGTTAAAAACAACACAAGTGTTTTTTTTTAAAATAATTTAATCTCGTTTTTCTGTTTTAGTGTCAAGAATCTCAAGAAAGTGGTGCTTTTGGTAAAAAAAGATCAAAAGTTTGTCGATTATTTCACCATAACTCTTTTTAGCCCATTTGCTCGTTCTAGGTTAAAAACAACATAAATATTCTTTTAAAAAAATTAAATCTCAATTTTTTGTTTTAGTGTCAAGAATCTCAAGAAAGTGGTACTTTTGGTCAAAAAAGACCAAAAGTTTGTCGATTATTTCACCATAACTCGTTTTCAGCTCATTTGCGCGTTCTAGGTTAAAAACAACACAAGAGTTTTTTTTTAAAAAAATTTAATCTCGTTTTTGTGTTTTAGTGTCAAGAATCTCAAGAAAGTGGTACTTTTGGTACAAAAAGACCAACACTTTGTCGATTATTTCACCATAACTCGTATTCAGCCCATTTGCGCGTTTTAGGGTTAAAAACAACACAAGTATTTTTTAAAAAAAAATTTAATCTCGTTTTTGTGTTTTAGTGTCAAGAATCTCAGGAAAGTGGCACTTGTGGTCAAAAATGACCAAAAGTTTGTCGATTATTTCACCATAACTCGTTTTCAGCCAATTTGCGCGTTTTAGGGTTAAAAATAACACAAGTATTTTTTTTTAAAAAAAATTGTTCTCGTTGTTATGTTTTAGTGTCAAGAATCTCAAGAAAGTGGTACTTTTGGTCAAAAAAGAGCAAAAGTTTGTCGATTATTTTACCATAACTCGTTTTCAGCCCATTTGCGCGTTCTAAGGTTAAAAACAACACAAGTATTTTTTAAAAAATATTTAATCTCGTCTTTGTGTTTTAGTGTCAAGAATCTCAAGAAAGTGGTACTTTTGGTCAAAAAAGACCAAAAGTTTGTCGATTATTTCAGCATAACTCTCTTTCAGTCCATTTCCGCGTTTTAGGGTTAAAAACAACACAAGTATTTTTTTAAAACAAATTTAATCTCGTTTTTCTGTTTTAGTGTCAAGAATCTCAAAAAAGTGGCGCTTTTGGTCAAAAAAGTGATTTAACTCTTTTTGTCGCCTAAAAGAGCTAAGCAAATAAAAACTAGAATTAACTACAATAGTTAGTAGCAAGTCCTAGGTCAATTCCACGATTTGGTAATTCACTTGCTTAGGTTAAATAATCACAAATTAACAATGTTGTTGAGAGTGTTGATTTTAAGCTACAAACTACAATTTAAATTTCTAAAATATAAAAGTAACCAAATGGAAAAATGTGAAGAAATGAGTTAGGAAGTCACCTCCTTCTCCAAGTACTTAGTGCTTTGATGAATTAGACTTCATATACTTGTTTCACTTAATATAAACTAGTTAAATCCTTGAGACCTCTTTAATCAAAGAAATCTACAAGAGTTTAACTAATTTAATCAAGCCTGAAGCTCTTTCAAGCCAAGAACATACCTATAGCAACATTAAGCACTAGATCTAGTACTTAAGAAACAAATTTATTCCATAAATGCAAGAGGAGCTAATCGCACACACATACATGTATGAAACTACAAAAACTTGAACGTAATGGATGCACAAGAGGGGGGGGGTGAATTGTGCTTCAAAATAAATACTCGAAATAAACAACACAGGATTTATACTGGTTCGGTCTACCTGACCTACGTCCAGTCCTCAACCACCCAGGCTGAGAGTTCCACTATAACTCAGGTTTTAAATCGGGTTCACCTGAAACCTTACAACCGCAAGTTTTACGGGCTCACTTGCAACCTTACAACAAGTTTTACACTGGCTCACTTGTAACCTATCTAACTGTCTCCCCCTCACACCAAGCAAGGGTTTGAAGTTTACACTTGAAGGCTTTTCTGACTAAGTTCTCTTACAGAACAAATGATGTTACACACTTAAGTTCAATAAATGCTCTTTTAACAAGAAGAGACTTAACTACAATGAGTACAGAATAAGTACGTGAAGAATCACTCAAAGTGTTAAATGCTCTTTTCTATTTCTGGGCAGCCTTGAATGCTTTGAAGATTTCTTGTGTTCCTCGCTCTAACTTCTCTCTAGAGTATTCAAGGATAATTGTTCTTGTAATAAATGAAGTTGAGCTCCCTTTATATAGTCTTCAAGCATTTGAACTCTTGGTAGGTGGGAGTCCCGTTTGAATTTGGCCGTTTATCCCAAGTTACCGTTTGCCCAATAAATGCTCCATTAATGCATAGCAGGGTTGACTTGCTTTATCTCTGAAAAGTAGTCCTGACACCTCTGCTCTGATATAAGCATTCTGACTTCTGAGTATGTGATTTTTACTCTTGCACTCTTGCTGACGGATGATCATCTTTCATCCGCAAGTGGTAATCTTGCTCTGCAAGTGTTAAGCTCTGAGTCCCAATGTCAAGAGTCTTTCCATCCGGAAGCTCATTTGCATCCGGAAGCGTGACCATGTTCTGCACATACTGGTTAGTCCAACATAGCAATATATATATAAGAATTATACATGCTGTGGGAAGTTTGTTTGCTATGGGGAGTAGTTTACTTAGACTGTGTTCTGATTTGGTCTATGATGTATCTGGAAGCATTTTTACATCCGGAAGTAAAACTACTAGATGAAGGATCTTGGTTCACTATAACTCACTCTCACTTAGTGTATTTCATCCCAACACTCAGCGCTAGTCACTAAGCTATCGGAAGCACTTTTACTTGACGTAGTGAACTCACTGACGCTTAGGGTGAAATCTATTCTATCAATCTGCGCCAGTCTAAATCTAATAGGAAGTGCTTTCACTTGGCGAAGTAGACTTACTGACGCTTGGGGTAATAACTATTCTATTGCTCTGCGCCAGTCTGAGTCTAACAGGAAGCGCTTTCACTTGGGGAAGTAGACTTACTGACGCTTGGGGTAATATCTATTCTGTCGCTCTGCGCCAGTCTAATTCTAACAGGAAGCGCTTTCACTTGGGGAAGTAGACTCACTGTCGCTTGGAGTAATATCTATTCTATCGCTCTGCGCCAGTCTAAGTCTAACAGGAAGCAACTTCGCTTCCGATTGAACCATAGCTTAGTCTTAGGGTTTGTGCACCTAAAGTTCATGGACTAAGTTAAATCCCTAGTTATTTACTTGCTGACGCTGGGGGATGAAAGCATTCATCCGCATGCGCAAGTCCTAATCTAACCGGAAGTAAATCTTCATCCGGAAGCACTCTTACTTGGGATCCTAAGTATACTATTGCTTCCTAGGCACTTGGTCTAATCCTTTATATTTTAGTCTTCATCAAAACTTAAGATTCTAACATTCTCCCCCTTTTTGATGATGACAAACTTAGCTTTATCGATTAAGTTCATATGAAAGGATTAGCTGAAGAATAAAAGCAATAGTTCAGAATAAGTAACTTAGACAAATATTATTGATAAGCATAGGTTACAGGTCAGAGCATATAATTAGATAACATTTACAAGCAGCGAGCATATAGTAGGCAGATATGAGAACATGCATGAAAAGATGAACATTTCTAAGTAAAAAAAAATTTGGGCTGGGGGTTGTTTCTTTGTTTCTTCTTTCTCTCCCTCTCGCTGAAGCTCTTCTTCATCAAGGAACTCCCAGGGTAGCAAGGCTAGTGGTCAATGCATTTCTCCCCCTTTTGGCATCATCAAAGAGTGTTTTCCATATTTGATCGCCGCAGCCTCCTCCTTAGGGATGGACTTCCTCTTCTTAGAACCCACTAACAGTTCTGCCATTCTACCAGAAGTTTCAGGCTGACCTTGAATATTTTCATCCTGCCCTAGGGCAATTTGCCGAGAAACTTCATGATGTTCTTGATGTCTTTCACGATGCCCAGATTTTCCAGAATGTTGATGGCTTGATTTCCCAGATTTGGACTTGTGTTTCTTAGATGAGGAGGGTTTCCTCGAAACTGGGTTTGCTTCAGAGGGTTCGGCCATTTTTTGTGGGGTTGATGAAATGTTTATATGAAGAACATAGATGAAAATGAAGAATGTGTGAAATGAGATGTCCCTTTTATAGGTAAAGTCACTAAGGGCAAAAAGGTCATGCTCCTTCACATTATCACACATTGGGTAGCGTAAACGCCTTAAGTTGGATCGATATACCTGATGACACGTGTCGCTTCATATTGTCAGAGAAGTCGAAACGTCTCATTTGGAAGTTGAAGCGTTTTCTGAAGTGACGTGTCTTCTTGGACTTGTGCTGGCGCTCTCTTGGTTTGATCATCCAGCGTCAGTGTGTAATCATTCGGAAGTGGTTTTGCTTCCGGTTGTACTTACTTAAGATTCAACATTGAATACCTGCAAGGACATATATTGGCACTCCGATGCCTAAGTTAGTATTGTTTGAAGTATTTTGAAAAACAATTAAGTACATGGAATTTACACTTCATTTGGGTTTACCATTCCCAAATCACCTCTAATAAAAGTAAATTGGTCAACCCCCAGAGGCTTGGTGAAGATATCAGCAAGCTGTTGTTGTGTGGGGACAAACTGTACTTTGACATCTTTCTTTTGAACATGGTCTCTGATGAAATGATGTCTGACATCAATGTGCTTTGTCCTAGTGTGCTGAACCGGATTCTTGGCTAGGCTGATTGTGCTTGTGTTGTCACAGAGGATGGGTGCCTCAGGAAATTCCAAGCCAAGATCTCTCAACTGGTTCTTCAGCCACAACACTTGGGCACAACAACTGGCTGCTGCAATGTATTCTGCCTCAGTGGATGACAAGGACACGCAGGTCTGCTTTTTGCTCGCCCAAGACACCAGACAACCACCAAGGAAGGCGCATTGTCCACTGGTGCTTTTCCTATCAGTTTTATAACCTGCATGATCAGAGTCAGAATAAGCCCACAAGAACTCTTGGTTACCTCTGGGATACCAAAGACCAAGTTCTTGTGTCCCCTCAAGGTATCTTAAGATACGTTTAACACATGTTAGATGTGACTCCTTGGGGTTGGCTTGAAATCTAGCACACATGCCTACACTAAATTGAATGTCAGGTCTGCTGGCTGTTAAGTATAGGAGAGAACCTATCATTCCTCTATACATGGGCAGGCTAACAGATTTACCCTTTGCGTCAGCATCAAGTGCGGCAGTGGTGCTCATGGGAGTGTCATACTCCTTGCATTCATCCATCCCAAACTTTTTGAGTAGCTCTCTGCAGTATTTGGCTTGGGAGATGAATATTCCATTCTTCTTCTGCTTAATTTGCAGGCCTAGGAAGAACGTTAGTTCTCCCATCATTGACATTTCAAACTCACCCTGCATGGTCTTAGAAAAATCCTCACAAAGCTTTTCGTTAGTTGCTCCAAAGATAATATCATCAACATAAATTTGAACAATTAGCATGTCTCTATCTTTGTGAAGGATAAACAGTGTATTATCAAGTTTGCCTCTTGAGAAACCTTTGCCTAGCAGAAAGCTGCTAAGTCTCTCATACCAAGCTCTAGGAGCTTGTTTTAGGCCATATAAAGCTTTCTTTAATCTATACACATGTTTGGGGTGCTTATGATCCTCAAAGCCAGGAGGTTGTTCTACATATACCTCTTCTTTAATATAACCATTAAGAAATGCACTCTTTACATCCATTTGATATAGCCTGAAGCCCTTCATGGATGCAAAGGCTAGAAGAATCCTTATTGCTTCAAGTCTCGCGACTGGAGCAAATGTTTCTTCATAGTCAATGCCTTCTTCTTGGTTATATCCTTTGGCAACTAGTCTGGCTTTGTTTCTTGTAATTTGACCTGTCTCATCCAGTTTGTTTTTAAAGACCCATTTGGTCCCTACTATAGATTGATGAGATGGCCTAGGGACTAGTTCCCAGACTTGACTTCTTTCAAATTGGTTTAGCTCTTCCTGCATGGCAATAATCCAGTCGCAGTCCTCAAGAGCTTGTTCAACTGAAGTTGGTTCTATTTGAGATAGAAATGCACCAAACTCAACTTCATTTTGAACCTGCCTTCTGGTTCTCACACCAGAAGAAACATCACCAAGCACTTGATCAAGAGGATGATCTCTGTGATGCCTCCTAGCTGTTGGCAACTGTGCCTCATCATGCACAGTCTGCACTCTAGGTTCATCGCAGAGTTCATCTTCTTCCTTAGGATTGTTTGCTGGTGTTTCTTTTGGTGGTGAAGAAGATGATGGTAATTTTGGGAGGTTAAGTAATTCATCATCTTCTCTGGATTGTCCCCATGTAGGAATTTCATCAAATACAACATGCATGGATTCCTCTACAGTTTTAGTTCTCATGTTGTATATCCTATAAGCTTTACTCCTAAGGGAATATCCTATGAATATACCTATATCAGCCTTTGGATCAAACTTACCCAAGTTTACCTTTCCATTATTATGCACGTAGCATTTTGATCCAAATATTCTGAGGTGGCTGATGTTTGGCTTCCTTCCTTTGTATAGCTCGTATGGAGTCTTATCCAAGCCTTTACGAACATAAGCTCTGTTGGAGATATAGCAAGCAGTGCTCATAGCGTCCGCCCAGAACACTTGAGAAACCTCTTTCTCGTTGAGCATGCTTCTAGCCATCTCCGTCAGAACCCTGTTCTTTCTTTCAACTACTCCATTTTGTTGAGGAGTCCTCGGAGCTGAGAAGTTATGTTCAATTCCATTTTGCTCACATAGCTCAGAGAAGCTATGGTTCTCAAACTCTCCTCCATGGTCTGTCCTTATGGCTGTGATTTTGAGATCCTTCTCATTCTGCACTTTCTTAGCCAGGACAACGAAAGCATCAAAAGCATCTTGCTTAGAGGCAAGAAACAAAGTCCACGTAAACCTTGAATAGTCATCCACCACCACTAAAGCATATAGGTTTCCTCCCAAGCTTTTTACTCTTGCTGGCCCAACCAAATCCATGTGGATTAGTTCCAAGGGCCTGCTGGTGGAGACTCTCTTCTTGGTTTTAAACGAGGATTTTGTTTGCTTTCCCCGTTGGCAGGATTCACAGATAAAATCATGCTTAACCTTAAAAGGGGGAATACCTGCAGCTAGCTCCTTTTTAATTAGCATGTCCAATTGAGTAAAGTTTACATGAGCTAGTCTCTTATGCCAAAGCCAGCTATTCTCGTCACTAGATATTAGACATTTTTCTTCTAGCTGTTGACATAAATCTAAGGTATATAGATTCCCATTTCTAATTGCCTTAATTTTGCATTTTAGGTTGGCCTTATCTATATTCAGATCCTGCTTATCAACTATTAAGCACTCATTTGAATCAAATATTACCCAGTTACCTTTGTCCGTGCTTTGACTTACACTTAGCAGATTGTGACAGAGACCGTCCACTAGATATACATCTTTGACTGGTCCGACTTCTCCAACTCCAGTGATCTTGCCACTTTGATTTCCTCCAAAGGTCACTGTGGCTCCATCTTTGATCACCAGAGACTTGAACTTGTCTCTGTCTCCAGTCATATGTCTCGAGCATCCGCTATCGATGTACCAATTTTTGTTCTTGGATGCCTTGAGACACACCTGAAACAATCAAGCAATTTTAGGTACCCAACCTCTCTTGGGTCCTTTGTCGTTAGTGTCTAGGACCCTTGGCCTAGCTTTGGGCTTATCCTTGTGCCTATACACATTTGGAGCCTTTGGCCTAGTGTTGGCTCTAGACTCTTGGGTTCTCCCAGTGGGATGATTCCAGGCTTGGGATCCTTGTCCTCTCTTGATTTCCTTTACAGGTGGAGGATCCTTCGTAGCTCTGGTTCCTTTAGGGACCCACTTGTATGAGCTGTTGGCTCCATGCTTTTTAGCATTACAGGTGGACATTGAGTGTCCTTTCCTGTTGCAGTAATTACAGAAGCTGAAAGGTGAGGAGCTATGACTGGTGGCTTTATGGAAGAACTTTAAGTAAGGCTTTACTTTTGGTTCTTCCCACGTTTTCTTCCTGGGGGTATATCCCAAGCCAGTCCTATCCCTATATGCCCTTTGGTTTATTAAAAGTATATTCAGCATTTCTGAACCATTGGTGAATTTCTGCAGGGCATTTTGCAGCTTATTATTTTCTTCTGAGATTTTGCTGCAATTTGGACAGCTCTCAGGTGTTGAGATGTTGGGTTCTGCTTGAGGAGAACCCTGTCCATCCACCATTGGAGATCTTCTAGCTTCCGCTAGTTCCTCACTGAGTGAGTCCACCTTGGACTCAAGTGACTCCTTTTTGGTTTTCAAGAATTTATAGGCTTTACATAGTTTAGAGAATTCTTCATGAATCTCATTGTAAGCCTCTTGTAGTTCAGGAAGAGTTACCTCATGTTCTTCATTGGTGAGGTCAGGATCTGAAGATGCTTCCTCATCCTCTTCTCTAGCTACCAGGCAGAGGTTGGCAACTTCTTCATCATCACTTGCTTCCTCATCTGAGCTATTTACCCAAATGGAGGAAACGAGTGCCTTTCTTTTATCCTTGCCTTTGGACCTCTGCAGGCTGGGACAATCAGCCTTGAAGTGACCAGGCTTATTGCATTCAAAGCACACAGGGACCTTCTCTTTCTTGTATCCCCTCTTCTGGCTGGTGTCACCTTTCTGATAGCCTTCCTTCTTCCTGAGGAATTTCCTGAACTTCCTCACCATCAGGGCCATCTCCTCATCGTCCATCTCATCGTCGTCATCCTCATCATTGTCCTTGATCTCTTTGCTGGGAGCAATGAGAGCAAGGTTCTTACTCTTGGATGAGGTTTGAGGAGCTCTCATAGCCAGCAAGGTTGGCTCATATTCAGCAAGTGAGCCAAATAGTGCGGTGATGGAGCTGGTTGATTCACCTTGCACTTCTTGCAAAATAGTTACTTTGGTGATCCAGTCACCCTTCAAGATCTTTAGGATCTTGCTCACTTGCTCTCTTTCAGGGATATCCTTACCCAGCGAGGCCAAATTATTGATGAGATGAGTGAACCTGAGTTCCAGCTCTCTGATAGGCTCGGTAGGGCTCAGCATGGCGAATTTATGGAATTCTTCAACCAGCATTTCAATACGTCTCGCCTTTACTCCCCTGGTTCCAGAGTGTGCAGCCTCAAGAGCCTCCCACATATCCTTAGCAGTTTTGTGGTGGCTGATTCTGTGAAATTCTTTGTGGGTGAGAGCACACTGGATGTAGTGCATGGCCCGATGGTTTAGTTGGACTAGAGCATAGTCCTCAGCAGTGTATCTGGCTCGCACTTTTGCAAATCCATCTTCGTCCAGTGGAACATTATCCCCTCGTTCTATGACATCCCAGAGTCTCAAGTCGCTTGACTTGATATATGTCTCCATTCTGTACTTCCAGAACGTATAGTTGTACCCATCGAAGCCTGGGGGCTTATTGGGTTGAACGGCGACATCTGGTAGGCCATAATCTGGATCCATTACTTGATCTTTGCTTTCTGATTCGTTGGAATCGGGTGAGAAAGACCTGCTCTGATACCAAATGAACGTAATGGATGCACAAGAGGGGGGGGGTGAATTGTGCTTCAAAATAAATACTCGAAATAAACAACACAGGATTTATACTGGTTCGGTCTACCTGACCTACGTCCAGTCCTCAACCACCCAGGCTGAGAGTTCCACTATAACTCAGGTTTTAAATCGGGTTCACCTGAAACCTTACAACCGCAAGTTTTACGGGCTCACTTGCAACCTTACAACAAGTTTTACACTGGCTCACTTGTAACCTATCTAACTGTCTCCCCCTCACACCAAGCAAGGGTTTGAAGTTTACACTTGAAGGCTTTTCTGACTAAGTTCTCTTACAGAACAAATGATGTTACACACTTAAGTTCAATAAATGCTCTTTTAACAAGAAGAGACTTAACTACAATGAGTACAGAATAAGTACGTGAAGAATCACTCAAAGTGTTAAATGCTCTTTTCTATTTCTGGGCAGCCTTGAATGCTTTGAAGATTTCTTGTGTTCCTCGCTCTAACTTCTCTCTAGAGTATTCAAGGATAATTGTTCTTGTAATAAATGAAGTTGAGCTCCCTTTATATAGTCTTCAAGCATTTGAACTCTTGGTAGGTGGGAGTCCCGTTTGAATTTGGCCGTTTATCCCAAGTTACCGTTTGCCCAATAAATGCTCCATTAATGCATAGCAGGGTTGACTTGCTTTATCTCTGAAAAGTAGTCCTGACACCTCTGCTCTGATATAAGCATTCTGACTTCTGAGTATGTGATTTTTACTCTTGCACTCTTGCTGACGGATGATCATCTTTCATCCGCAAGTGGTAATCTTGCTCTGCAAGTGTTAAGCTCTGAGTCCCAATGTCAAGAGTCTTTCCATCCGGAAGCTCATTTGCATCCGGAAGCGTGACCATGTTCTGCACATACTGGTTAGTCCAACATAGCAATATATATATAAGAATTATACATGCTGTGGGAAGTTTGTTTGCTATGGGGAGTAGTTTACTTAGACTGTGTTCTGATTTGGTCTATGATGTATCTGGAAGCATTTTTACATCCGGAAGTAAAACTACTAGATGAAGGATCTTGGTTCACTATAACTCACTCTCACTTAGTGTATTTCATCCCAACACTCAGCGCTAGTCACTAAGCTATCGGAAGCACTTTTACTTGACGTAGTGAACTCACTGACGCTTAGGGTGAAATCTATTCTATCAATCTGCGCCAGTCTAAATCTAATAGGAAGTGCTTTCACTTGGCGAAGTAGACTTACTGACGCTTGGGGTAATAACTATTCTATTGCTCTGCGCCAGTCTGAGTCTAACAGGAAGCGCTTTCACTTGGGGAAGTAGACTTACTGACGCTTGGGGTAATATCTATTCTGTCGCTCTGCGCCAGTCTAATTCTAACAGGAAGCGCTTTCACTTGGGGAAGTAGACTCACTGTCGCTTGGAGTAATATCTATTCTATCGCTCTGCGCCAGTCTAAGTCTAACAGGAAGCAACTTCGCTTCCGATTGAACCATAGCTTAGTCTTAGGGTTTGTGCACCTAAAGTTCATGGACTAAGTTAAATCCCTAGTTATTTACTTGCTGACGCTGGGGGATGAAAGCATTCATCCGCATGCGCAAGTCCTAATCTAACCGGAAGTAAATCTTCATCCGGAAGCACTCTTACTTGGGATCCTAAGTATACTATTGCTTCCTAGGCACTTGGTCTAATCCTTTATATTTTAGTCTTCATCAAAACTTAAGATTCTAACAAAACTAAGCCTAGGTTTTCATGTCCTTAACATAAAAGAGAGATTTCAAGCTAAAATGAAGTAAAACACCTAATTCAAGGTGTTCTAACCTATACAAGCCTAAATCAAGGTCATTACATAGGCAAAAATATACATCTAGCTTGAAACCTAAAAAGAGCAAATTACAAGCATATGAAGCCAAATGTTGAGTTCTTCAAGCACTTTTCCTTGGAGAAGAAGGAGAGGCGATCTAGCCGGACATGGAGAAGGTGGAAGGAAGGTGGAATGGCGTGATTTTCATGGTGGAATGGTGGTTTGGCCGAGAGGATGGAGGTTGAAGATGAAGATGGAAGTTGAGAGAAAAAGAAGAAGAGAGAGAAAAATGGAAAGTGAGTGTTAGAAGTTAGTTAGAGTTTGTGACATTTGAGCTTTTATAGTGGTGAGTAACTTTGGGATTATCGCCCAAATTAAATGCAAATTAAACTCAAATGTCACTCACATGAAGGTTATATGACGTGGAGATGGAGGCTTAAGCAAAATAATGGTGAGGTGTATGTGTAGTGAGAGAGGCCGAGAGGTATAGAATGAAGAGGGAAGGGTATTTTTGGTATTTGGTATTTGATGAATGTAGACTAAATCTCATCTCCATGCATTTCTAAAGGTTCCTCCTTTTTCTCCAAGTGATTGTGCTTCCAAAATTGCCCTTAATGAGGCCTCCCAGTTTGAATTTGAAGTTGGAGCCAATTCACTTGTGAATCTGCTTCCTGATATGAATTTGCTTCCTGATGTGACTCAGCTTCCGGATGTGACTCAGCTTCCGGATGTGAATCTGCATCTTGATGTGACTCAGTGTTAAACTCACTTCCACAAGCAGACACATGCCTTGTCATCTAGCCTTCCTCCTTGCCAAATTATCTCCACTGAAGCTCCATCAAGGGTGCATGGGGCCCACGTGGGACCCCCCTACACTAAAATATCATCACATAGTCATAATGACCAAAATACCCTTGGTTCCTTAATAATGCAAGAAAAAGGCTAATATTCACCAATTATTTCCAATAAACATGCGCAATAAAATATGCCAATAATGATCAAATATATCAATTAATTCCCACTAATTAAGCTCAAATGCACATGCTTAAAGGTATAAAATTTGGTCCAATCAATGGTCAAAATCCAAACTTGTGCTCCTTTTAGTGCTAAAACGTGCAATTGGGCTTAAAACGAGTTATGGTGATGCATTTGACAAACTCTTGGTGTTTGTTTACCAAAAGTACCACACTCTAGAGACTTTTGTCACTAAAATGCAAAAACTAGATTGAAATGGTCAAAATCCAAACTTGTGCTCCTTTTAGTGCTAAAACGTGCAATTGGGCTTAAAACGAGTTATGGTGATGCATTTGGCAAACTCTTGGTGTTTGCTTACCAAAAGTACCACACTCTAGAGAATAATTTCACAAAAACGCAAAAACTAGATTGAAATGGTCAAAAATCAAATTTGTGCTCCTTTTAGTGCTAAAACGTGCAATTGCGCTTAAAACGAGTTATAGTGATGCATTTGTCAAACTTTTGGGTTTTGTTGACCAAAAGTACCACACTCTAGAGAATAATGTCACTAAAACGCAAAAACTAGATTGAAATGGTCAAAATCCAAACTTGTGCTCCTTTTAGTGCTAAAACGTGCAATTGGCCTTAAAACGAGTTATGGTGATGCATTTGACAAACTCTTTGTGTTTGTTTACCAAAAGTACCACACTCTAGAGACTTTTGTCACTAAAACGCAAAAACTAGATTGAAATGCTCAAAATCCAAACTTGTGCTCCTTTTAGTGCTAAAACGTGCAATTGGGCTCAAAACGAGTTATGGTGATGCATTTGGCAAACTTTTGGTGTTTGTTTACCAAAAGAACCACACTCTAAAGACTTTTGTCACTAAAACGCAAAAACTAGATTGAAATGGTCAAAAATCAAACTTGTGCTCCTTTTAGTGCTAAAACGTGCAATTGGGATTAAAACGAGTTATGGTGATGCATTTGTCACACTTTTGGTGTTTGTTGATGATTTAACTCTTTTTCGTCGTCTAAAAAGAGCTAAAGCAAATAAAACTAGAATTAAACTACAGTAGTTAGCAGCAAGTCCTAGGTCAATTCACAGTTTGGTTTTATCTCTTGCTTAGGTCAATTAATCACAAGTTAAGCAAATTATCAAACAGGTTGTGTGCAGATTTTATATCTAAGACTAATTAAAACTAATTGAAACTACAACTAACAGAATTAGGTGAATGAGTGAAAGTATGGATGAGATGTACCTCCTTCTCCAAGTACTCTGTGCTTACGTTTAATCAGACTTCATATACTTGTTTTACTTAATATAAACTAGCTAAATTCGCGAGACCTCTTTAATCAAAGAAGTCTTCAAGAGTTTAACTAATTTAATTAAGCCTTAAACTCTTTCAAGCCAAGAACATACCATAAGCAACACTAAACACTAAATCTAGCATTTAGGAAACAAATTCATTCCACAAATGTAAGAGGAGCTAATCGCACACACATACATGTATGAAACTACAAGAATTAAGCCTCGGTTTTCATGTCCTCAACAATCAAGAGAGGTTTTCAAGCTAACATAAAGTAGAACACCTAAAACTAGATGTCTAACCTATACACGCCTAATCAAGGTCATACATAAGCAAAAATTTACATCTAGCTTGAAACCTAAAAGAGAAAATTACAAGCATATGAAGCCATAGGTTGAGTCTACAAGCACATTTCCTTGGAGAAGAAGGCTAGGCGATCTAGCCTGACATGGAGATGAAGGCGGATGAAGGTAGGTGTGAGATTCTGGACATGGCGGAGATGAAGAAGATGAAGATGGAGTTGAGAGAGTTTGTTAGAGGAGAGAGAAAGTGAAAGTGAAGTGAGAGATCAGATGTTCAGATGTTAGTTATGTTTTGGGGTTTTATAGTGGTGAGTAACTTTGGGATTATCGCCCAAAGGGTATTTTTGGTATTTGATAAAGGTTAAGATGAATGTGGACTAGATCTCATCTCCATGCATTTCCAAAGGTTCCTCCTTTTTCTCCAAGTGATTGTACTTCCCTTTTTGCCCTTAATGAGGCCTCCAGACTTGAATTTGGCCTTGGCGCCAATTTTGCCTCATTTGAAAAGCTCCCCAAGTACCTTAAAGCTGCAGGGCTGACTTTGCCTTAAATTAACTCTGCACCAAAGACTTCTGAAAAGTAATTGACATTTCTGATCATTGTGCAGAATGGCTCATGTACTCGCTGGCTGATGGACTTCAGCTTCCGGATGTAAGACTTCATATCGCAAGCGCAAGCATATTCACTTCCGGATGAGAATCCACTGGATGAGAATCCACTTCCGGATGTAACTCTTTTGTCCGCCAGCGCCAGCATGTTCACTTCCGGATGTAAATCCACTTCCGGATGGAAGTCCGCTTCTTCAAGTAGCTCAGCTTCCGGATGTGACTTTGCTTCCGGATGTAAACTTGCATCCTGATATGAGTACTCTTCCAAATGTGAATATGCTTCCGGATGTGAACCTGCATCCGGATGTGGATTCTGAGTACTTGTCATCTAGCCTTCCTTCTTGCCAAGTTATCTCCACTGAAGCTCCACCAAGGGTGTGTAGGGCCCACTTGGGACCCCCTACATGAAAAACATATCTCATAGTCAAAATGACCAAAATACCCTTAGTTCCATAAAATGCAAGTAATAAGGCTATTATTCTTCAAATATTTATACATAAGCATGTGCATGAAAATGTATCAATAATGATCAAATATAACAAATAAATCATACTAATTAAGCTCAAATGCACATGCTTAAAGGTATGAAATTTGGTCTAATCAAATCCCCCACACTTAAGCTTTGCACTCCGGGCAAAGTCATGTAAAAGATTTAACTCAATCATTAAGCATAATGAAGGCAATTGGAATTATCATAGTGTTCAAGTTGATCTTCTTGAACCTTTCCTTAAAGCTTCGCATAGGCCAAATCTAAGAATACAAAGTGAATGCAAGTTTAACAATCCACTAAAATTTAGGAGGAGTGCCAATTGAGATTTTTCCTCACCGGATAAAGTGTTTAACTCATTCGTTCAAGTTAGGAAAAATGCCTAACTAAGGACTTGTGATCACTCTATGGCTCAATGCACTTGACCATCACCATAGGCTTGTAATAGCTCTAAGTTCTCCACCCATTATTATGCATAGCACAACCAAATCTAGGGGACTTTGGGGTTAGATGGAAGGCTAATAATGAATGGTGAATGATGGATAGTAGTCAATGACCAATGACATGAACAAGTAATCACCACATATGCATGCAATACGATGAAATCAATCCTCACAAAGCATGCTACATCTCTCTTTTCTTTTTCAATCTTATGCCTTTGGCATACTTAAACACTTTGTGCTTTCTTTCTTTTTTTTTTCTCTTTTGATAGGCCTTTGGCCTTATTATTTATTTTTTTTTTCTTTTCTTTGGCCTTTGGCCATTTCCTCTTTTCTTTTCCTCTATTGTGGCTCTCGGCCATCTTTTGTTTTTCACTCATATAGCTTGCTTTCCACAAGATACAACAATACAATACTAATATGAATGCAAGCATATGCTACAATCACTTATTCACACTTTGGTCAAGGTGGTAGAAAAGAAAAGTGAATGGCCCAAAGGGGTTAATCAAAGGATAATATTTGGTTGGCTTAGTGTTTGGGTCATGAGGGTTTAGAAAGAAACGCCCCTTTCATTTTCAATCATGCCATGCATTGTGATCTTGAACAAGAGCTAGGACAAGTTCTAGGAGGTCAAGTACTATTGGCCCACTCAATTCGGTTGAAGGCTTCTCACATTTATAGCTTACTCTAATCAGTCACTTCCTCCCTAAGAAAAGTTAAATGAGAAACTTACATCCTCTTTATACCTTAAAAGTGCCCCATGCAATGCCTTAAGTAATCATTCCAAAAATTCTACTTACACACTAGAGGAAAATTCCATTTGCTTTCAAAAGCCATAATCAAGTCAAATTTTCAAGAAAAATCATGCCAAATAAGTCCAAAAATCAAGTGTGAAAGCTTTGAATCAGACCACTTTAAAGCACATAATATACCTCCCCCACACTTAAAGTATGCATTGTCCTCAATGGACCAATCAAATCAAGTAGGAAGATGCATTTTAAAGGCAAAAAAGCAAAATATAGGGCAGGGCAGTTCCAACAAACAAATGGCTCATATGCATGTATTATTAACAAGACTACACTAAACACAACCTAAAATATTATATATATTTTTTTTATATATATTTTTTTTTACTCACTGACGCTCAGGAAACCTAACTGAATTCAGACACAAGCTGCTAGGCTTCCGGAAGCAAAAATGCTACCGGAAGCAGAACTGCTATAGGAAGTCACTCTAGGTTCAGATTCTAATCTCACCCCTAGCGGAAGCAAACATGCTACCGGAAGCAAAATTGCTTCCGGATGCATCGACGCTTGTGCACAATGAACTTCATCCCCTAGCGGAAGCAAAGTGAACATAATCTGATCCTAAGTAGCAAAGTCTAAGTGAGAGCTTCTGGAAGCAAAAACACTTCCGGATGCAAAATCCTCTATTTCTGAATGACAGTTCTTGAAGCTTATAGACATCCCCAAGTACTAGTGAAATTTTTCATATTACTTAAACAACCTAACAAACCTAAACAAAATCCTAAACATATAAACATAATCCTAATTTTTCTAATACTAACACCCTCCCCCACACTTAAGAATGTGCAATAAAAGAATAAGTGAGGAAAGGAAAGAAACGACCTTTAGGGAGGCTTGAAATTCTCCTTATACAATTTGAGCAAGTGGCCATTGACCTTGTACACACGGCCATCCTTGAGATTCTTGATCTCAACCATCCCAAAGTCATGAGACTTGAGCACTTCATAAGGTCCTTGCCACTTGTCTTTAAGCTTGCCGCCTCCACAGAATTTGAATCTCACACGGTAGCACAAGACAAGATCTCCCTCCTTGAACTGCTTCCTCAAAATGCCACTGTCATGAATGACCTTTGTCTTTTCTTTCAAAATCCTTGAGTTCTCAAAAGCTTCATTCCTCAGCTCCTCAAGCTCACTCAGAGTCAACTGCCTCTCTTGAGCAGCAACATCCATATCCTCAATACAAGATTTAACTGCCCAATAAGACTTGTGCTGCAACTCAACTGGTAAATGACAAGCTTTTCCATATATGAGCCGATAAGGAGACATGCCAATAGGAGTCTTAAATGAAGTTCTATATGCCCACAGAGCTTCTTCAAGTCTCAAGCTCCAATCCTTCCTACTGGGTTTCACAATACGCTCAAGGATGTTTTTGATCTGTCTATTGCTCACCTCAGCCTCTCCATTGGTTTGGGGGTGGTAGGGTGTAGAAACCTTGTGATTCACCCCAAATTGACTGAGCAATGAAGTCATAAGCTTGTTACAAAAATGAGAACCTTGATCGCTCACCAAAGCTTTAGGAACTCCAAACCGGCAAAAGATATTAGACTTCAGAAATTTCAACACAGCCCTCGCATCATTGGCTCTGGTTGGCACAGCTTCCACCCATCTAGAGAGGTAATCCACCGCTAGCAAAATATATGTGTAGCCGTTGGATGGGGGAAAAGGTCCCATAAAATCTATACCCCAAACATCAAAAGGGTCACAGTATAGCATTGGCACTTGAGGCATCTCTTGTCTCTTTCCCATACTTCCAAACCTTTGGCATTTGTCACAAGACTTGCAATACTCAAACGCGTCCTTAAACAGAGTAGGCCAATAGAAACCAGCCTCCAGAATCTTCCTTGAAGTCTTTTTAGCACCAAAGTGTCCTCCACAAGCTAGTGAATGACAAAACTCCAGGATTGATGGGACTTCATCATCTTGCACACACTTTCTGATTATTTGATCATTACATAACCTCCACAAGTGTGGCTCATCCCAAACATAATAACCAGCATCCCTCTTCAACTTTTGGACTTGATGCTTGTTCAAAGATGGTGAAGTGACTTCGGCAACAAGGTAGTTCACTAGATGAGCATACCAAGGATCTTTCTTTGCATTTAAGGCACACAATAAGGCATCTGGGAAGGTATCACAAACAAGAGAAGAATCATCAACACCTTCCACATTCATTGGCAAACGGCTCAAATGATCAGCTACCAAGTTCTCTCTTCCAGTTCTGTCTTTGATCTCCAACTCAAATTCTTGTAACAGCAACACCCATCGCAAGAGCCTGGGCTTTGTTTGAGGTTTAGATAACAAATATCGAACAGCTGCATGATCCGTGAATACAGTTACTTTGGAATGAAGTAAGTATTGCCGAAATTTATCTAGACCGAAGACAATGGCAAACAACTCCTTTTCAGTTGTTGTATAATTCCTTTGAGCTCTATCCAAAGTCTTAGATGCATAAGCAATCACCCTTGGCAATGAATCATGCCTCTGACTGAGCATAGCTCCCAACGCCTCGTTGGAAGCATCACATGATAGCTCAAAAGGAAGCTCCCAATTAGGTGCAATCAAAATAGGAGGAGAAATAAGCCTTGACTTCAACTCAACAAAGGCTTCCTTACAAGCACTAGAGAAGTCAAACTCGGCCTCTTTTTGAAGTAGATGAGATAAAGGAGCAGCAATTTGGCTGAAGCCCTTGATAAATCTTCGATAAAATCCCACATGTCCTAAAAAGGACCTCAACTCCTTCAAGCAGGTAGGGAAGGGTAGAGAAGAGATTACTTCAACCTTGGCCTTGTCAACCTGAATGCCCTCCTTCGAGACTAAATGTCCCAAAACTATGCCCTTGTCCACCATGAAATGACATTTCTCATAGTTGAGTACTAAGCCCTTCTCCACGCATCTAACCAATGCTTTCTCAAGATTGACCAAGCAAGCATCAAAACTGTCTCCATAGAGGGAGAAATCATCCATAAACACCTCTATGCCATCCTCCAGCAAGTCATTAAAAATACTCATCATACAACGTTGAAAGGTTCCTGGAGCATTGCACAGACCAAAAGGCATCCTCCTGTAAGCGAAGGTCCCAAATGGACAAGTAAAGGTCGTCTTTTCTTGGTCCTCTGGTGCTATGGGAACCTGGAAGTACCCGGAGAAACCATCCAGAAAACAATAGTGTGATTTGCCTGCTAGTCTTTCCAACATTTGATCAATAAATGGTAATGGAAAGTGGTCTTTTCTCGTGGAGTCATTCAACCTCCTGTAATCAATGCATACCCTCCAAGAGTTCTGAACCCGTGTAGGTACTAGCTCATCTTTTTCATTCTTTACCACGGTCAGCCCACTCTTCTTTGGCACCACATGAATGGGACTCACCCATTCGCTATCGCTTATCGGGTAGATGATTCCAGCACTTAGTAGCTTTTCTACCTCCTTTTTCACAACATCAAGTATTAAGGGATTGAGCCTCCTTTGGGGTTGACGCACAGGCTTAGCATCATCAGTAAGCAAGATCCGGTGCATGCAGGTGGTAGGACTCATGCCAGGAAGATCGGCTAGAGTCCACCCAATGGCCCCCTTATATTGTCTGAGTACCTCAAGCAGCTTCCCTTCCTCAAGAGAAGACAGAGCGTTAGAAACAATCACTGGAAGCTTTCCTTCATCGAGCAAGTAGGCGTACTTAAGATTGGGTGGTAAAGGTTTCAGCTCCAGCGTAGGTGGCTCAATGATAGAAGGTACCAAAGTGTGCATCTCAACTTGCAGCACTTGAGGCTCATAGAAATCATCATCAAACTGCGGCAGCTCATCAAAGTGACTAGAAAAAGTCAATGGCTGCTTCAGATCATCACAACAATTCGGCCTCTTAGAGTTTGAAGACTCAGCACTCTCATTCAAGTCTGCATCTCCACTGCCGCTCGGGGTAGAAACATGTGGACCGTCAGCGAGCAGATGCTCTTTCAGATAAAGCTTCTCTCTCAGCTTGTGTAAGCGGCTTCTCCTTAAAGCTTCATACTCTTCAATATCAAACCTTTGTGAACTAGACTCCTCAATTTCCTTTGTGAATTCACAACCTCCATCCTTCGTTTGTCCTACAAAAGTGAGCAAACTTCCCTCTTCCAAGGGGTTGTAGCTTGACAAAGAAGATATAGAAGTGCAATCATCATCAAAATCATAGTTCACATACATTGAATCTATGAATTCAGTTACTGTACTTCCTATGCTAGATGAATCATTAAAAACATCATGCAAGCATGTATTAGAAATCAAACTAGCACAAGAATCATGATAGCACATATGAGTATCAATCTTATCAAACATGTTCAGCTTAAGGGAATTAGCATGCTCATCATAAATCACATGCATCAATGAATCAACCACACTCAGCCCTAGGAGAGAATAATCCTCGTAGGGGTGTCTCATGGCTTCTCCTACATCAAACCTTATTATTTGATTCCCCACTTGCATTGTAACAAATCCCCCTTCTAAGCTTATCACCATCTTGGCAGTTTTCATAAATGGCCTTCCTAAGATCAAAGAATCATCCATACTAGTGTCACTGGTCATATCAAGTACATAAAAGTCCACGGGGAAAACTAGTTCCCTAACCTTCACTAGAATGTCTTCTATAAAGCCAAAGGGTTTCTTAATGGACCTATCAGCCAGTTGAACTACAACACTGGTTTCACTCAAGTTCTTCAACCCTAGTGCAAAGTAGGTGGCCTTAGGCATTACATTAATAGCGGCCCCTAAATCCAGAAGTGCCTTCCCAAAGCTAAGTTTCCCTATCTGACAAGGAATGGTGAAAGATCCAGGATCTCTGCACTTTGAGGGCAAGTACCCTTTCAAGAGAGACGAAACATTAGTCCTTAATTGGACCTTGTTACTTACATTACCAACTCTCTTGTTAGTACACAGATCCTTCAAAAACTTGGCACATTTAGGCATTTGTTTCAGCAGTACAAGCATAGGTACATTTACTTCAAGCTTAGAGAATAAATTGAGCATTTCCTTTTCTAACTCATCATCATGTTGTTTCTTAACTAAAGCATACGAGTTAGGAAAAGGAAGATGTTTAGGGTCAACAGACTTACCTTTAGGAGACTCATCTCCTTGCTGAGTAGGTTGTTTTTGCGAAGAAGATTCTCCAACTTTGCGCTTTCCCTCTGCAATCTCCTTCCTCTTCTCCTCTTGTGAGGTCTCAGCTTCATCACTCTTCTTAGTCAGACTTTCAGCCTTATCAAGTGGTTCATCAAGAGGAGAGTTCAGTACAGCCTCTCCATGCACATGGTCATTAACAAAGTCATTTTGAAGGCTAGTATAACCTTCCTCATTTGATCTACTCTTCTCGGCCTCACAAGGTATTTGTCTTTCCTCCTCTTCTTCCTCATATTCATAAGCATCACCATATTTCCGTCCACTTCTTAGGTGCATAGAATGAATGTTTTGTGGATTAATCACCACATTAGACGGCAATCCACCTTTCTTTGCGTCCTGCTCAGCTTTATCATTAAACATTTGAGAAACTAAGGTAGTTACATCTTTCTTTAGACCTTCTCCAAACTTTTCCATTAAACTTGACATCATCTGGTACATAGTATCTTGTTGAGATGTCGAAGAACTAGATGGAGGAGCATGAGCTGGATCATTATTCTTCATAAATGGAGGAGGAACATTGGCTTGTTGATTCGGCCTGTACCTCTGATCATTAGAGTTAGGCCTCCCTTGATATAAACCATAGCCTTGTTGTGAGGGATAGGCATTAGCAGCTTGGTAGTTACCTCCCCCCCACTTAGGCTGTTGCTGTGGTTGGAAAGAGCTGGAATTTGAGGCTTGGTTTGAACCTCCCCCCCACTTGAAGTTCGGATGGTCCCTCCATCCCGGATTGTATGTGGAAGAGTAAGGATCATATTTGGTCTGAGGCCTAGCATTGTTATACATGGCCGCCACTTCCGCTTGGGATGGACAGTCTGAGGATAGGTGCATGGGCGAGCCACAGTGATCACAGGATGAGGCCACCAAGGCCATAGAATCATCAACACAAGGAGTAGGCTGAACGAAGCGTCCGTCCATCCGACTGAGGCTCTCGGTCAGCCTCTCAATGGAGTTGTACAGCTTGTCATCCCCACTCAGGGAGGCAACCTTTTGCGCAGCACCATACACAGCATCACGACCATAAAAATTCTGGTGATTAGAGGCCATGGTTGAAAATAAGTTCCATCCTTCATTGGCTGATAAGTTGAAAAGTGAGCCATTAGAAGCAGCATCCACACTCATCTTGAGCTGTGGCACCAGGCCATCATAAAAGTATTGCACCAGATTGCCCTTGGAGATGTTATGGTTGGGGCACGAGTTCACCAAGGTGTTGAACCGGCTCCAATATTCATAGAATGTCTCCTGAGAGAATTGCTGAACACCTGTGATGTCTTTCCGCAACTTTGATATTTTGGAGACTGGAAAATAGCGGTCTAAGAACACCTTCTTAAGCTGCTCCCAAGAAAGAGTGGCATAATGAGTAGGCAGATTCAAGAGCCACTCCTTGGCTTTTCCTTCCAAGGAAAACTGGAACACTCTCAACAGAACGTCATCCAGGTCTGCATTAGGTGGCTTCATGGAGGAACAAGTATGATAGAGGCCAAGCAAGTGTGTGTGAGCATCCTCATGCGGAAAACCTGTAAACTTAGGCAGATGAGCAAGAAGAGATCCTTTGATCTCAAAGTTAGCGGGGTTAGCATAAAAACCTTGAGGTGCAAATGATGCATATGACTGTGTGAACTCACGCATAGGTCTATCATCATCATGTAATTGCCTACCCCCCTCAAAATGATGTTCATCCTCTTGCTCTCTCCTTTCACGTCGCTCACGCTCATGTTCATGATCTCTGGCCTCCCTCTCATGTTCTCTATGGTCCTCTCGCCTTTCTGCCATAATGAAATGCTGGTCTAGGAATGTGTTATTAGAAGCTACAGATGAATTTTGTGGATTTGATGTGGATCCTACAGGTTGCTTACTAGCTTGCTTCTCGTGCTTTGTCTTTTTCTTAAGTTCTCTAAGAGTCTTATTAATCTCTCTATCCAATGGCACTAGTGATGTGGTAGGGTTCATGCAATTCACTAAGTGCAACTATATGCAATGGAAACAAAACAGCCAAGCAAGTAGTCTCTGCAAAACAAATCAGCAAGACAAACACCAATACCAGCAGAATGTGCAAACAGAATATATCCAGTCCAGAACAATTCAAGCAAAATTCCAGTACAGCTAACAAAATTTCCAGCAAAACTCTGAACAATTTCACAATTTCCGAACAACAGTTTGGCTAACTAGAGCAGCCAATTAAGCCAATTAAACAGCACAGATATGTTCAGAACAAGTCAGAAGTATTCTCACAACCTACAACTAAAATCACATATAACAAAAACGAAGAAAAGGTAACTAAAAACCTAAGACAATAAAGAATTGAACCAAACCGGCAACGGCGCCAATTTGATTTAACTCTTTTTCGTCGTCTAAAAAGAGCTAAAGCAAATAAAACTAGAATTAAACTACAGTAGTTAGCAGCAAGTCCTAGGTCAATTCACAGTTTGGTTTTATCTCTTGCTTAGGTCAATTAATCACAAGTTAAGCAAATTATCAAACAGGTTGTGTGCAGGTTTTATATCTAAGACTAATTAAAACTAATTGAAACTACAACTAACAGAATTAGGTGAATGAGTGAAAGTATGGATGAGATGTACCTCCTTCTCCAAGTACTCCGTGCTTACGTTTAATCAGACTTCATATACTTGTTTTACTTAATATAAACTAGCTAAATTCGCGAGACCTCTTTAATCAAAGAAGTCTTCAAGAGTTTAACTAATTTAATTAAGCCTTAAACTCTTTCAAGCCAAGAACATACCATAAGCAACACTAAACACTAAATCTAGCATTTAGGAAACAAATTCATTCCACAAATGTAAGAGGAGCTAATCGCACACACATACATGTATGAAACTACAAGAATTAAGCCTCGGTTTTCATGTCCTCAACAATCAAGAGAGGTTTTCAAGCTAACATAAAGTAGAACACCTAAAACTAGATGTCTAACCTATACACGCCTAATCAAGGTCATACATAAGCAAAAATTTACATCTAGCTTGAAACCTAAAAGAGAAAATTACAAGCATATGAAGCCATAGGTTGAGTCTACAAGCACATTTCCTTGGAGAAGAAGGCTAGGCGATCTAGCCTGACATGGAGATGAAGGCGGATGAAGGTAGGTGTGAGATTCTGGACATGGCGGAGATGAAGAAGATGAAGATGGAGTTGAGAGAGTTTGTTAGAGGAGAGAGAAAGTGAAAGTGAAGTGAGAGATCAGATGTTCAGATGTTAGTTATGTTTTGGGGTTTTATAGTGGTGAGTAACTTTGGGATTATCGCCCAAAGGGTATTTTTGGTATTTGATAAAGGTTAAGATGAATGTGGACTAGATCTCATCTCCATGCATTTCCAAAGGTTCCTCCTTTTTCTCCAAGTGATTGTACTTCCCTTTTTGCCCTTAATGAGGCCTCCAGACTTGAATTTGGCCTTGGCGCCAATTTTGCCTCATTTGAAAAGCTCCCCAAGTACCTTAAAGCTGCAGGGCTGACTTTGCCTTAAATTAACTCTGCACCAAAGACTTTTGAAAAGTAATTGACATTTCTGATCATTGTGCAGAATGGCTCATGTACTCGCTGGCTGATGGACTTCAGCTTCCGGATGTAAGACTTCATATCGCAAGCGCAAGCATATTCACTTCCGGATGAGAATCCACTGGATGAGAATCCACTTCCGGATGTAACTCTTTTGTCCGCCAGCGCCAGCATGTTCACTTCCGGATGTAAATCCACTTCCGGATGGAAGTCCGCTTCTTCAAGTAGCTCAGCTTCCGGATGTGACTTTGCTTCCGGATGTAAACTTGCATCCTGATATGAGTACTCTTCCAAATGTGAATATGCTTCCGGATGTGAACCTGCATCCGAATGTGGATTCTGAGTACTTGTCATCTAGCCTTCCTTCTTGCCAAGTTATCTCCACTGAAGCTCCACCAAGGGTGTGTAGGGCCCACTTGGGACCCCCTACATGAAAAACATATCTCATAGTCAAAATGACCAAAATACCCTTAGTTCCATAAAATGCAAGTAATAAGGCTATTATTCTTCAAATATTTATACATAAGCATGTGCATGAAAATGTATCAATAATGATCAAATATAACAAATAAACCATACTAATTAAGCTCAAATGCACATGCTTAAAGGTATGAAATTTGGTCTAATCAGTTGACCAAAAGTACCACACTCTAGAGAATAATGTCACTAAAACGCAAAAACTAGATTGAAATGGTCAAAATCCGAACTTGTGCTGCTTTTAGTGTTAAAACGTGCAATTGGGCTTAAAACGACTTATGGTGATGCATTTGTCAAACTTTTGGTGTTTCTTGACCAAAAGTACCACAATCTAGAGAATAATGTCACTAAAACGCAAAAACTAGATTGAAATGGTCAAAATCCAAACTTGTGCTCCTTTTAGTGCTAAAACGTGCAATTGGGCTTAAAACGAGTTATGGTGATGCATTTGTGAAACTCTTGGTGTGTGTTTACCAAAAGTACCACACTCTAGAGACTTTTGTCACTAAAACGCAAAAACTAGATTGAAATGCTCAAAATTCAAACTTGTGCTCCTTTTAGTGCTAAAACGTGCAATTGGGCTTAAAACGAGTTATGGTGATGCATTTGTGAAACTCTTGGTGTGTGTTTACCAAAAGTACCACACTCTAGAGACTTTTGTCACTAAAACGCAAAAACTAGATTGAAATGCTCAAAATTCAAACTTGTGCTCCTTTTAGTGCTAAAACGTGCAATTGGGCTTAAAACGAGTTATGGTGATGCATTTGTCAAACTTTTGGGTTTTGTTGACCAAAAGTACCACACTCTACAGAATAATGTCACTAAAACGCAAAAACTAGATTGAAATGGTCAAAATCCAAACTTGAGCTCCTTTTAGTGCTAAAACGTGCAGTTGGCCTTAAAACGAGTTATGGTGATGCATTTGGCAAACTCTTGGTGTTTGTTTACCAAAAGTACCACACTCTAGAGACTTTTGTCACTAAAACGCAAAAACTAGATTGAAATGCTCAAAATCTAAACTTGGGCTCCTTTTAGTGCTAAAACGTGCAATTGGGCTTAAAACGAGCTATGGTGATGCATTTGGCAAACTTTTGGTGTTTGTTTACCAAAAGAACCACACTCTAGAGACTTTTGTCACTAAAACGCAAAAACTAGATTGAAATGGTCAAAAATCAAACTTGTGCTCCTTTTAGTGCTAAAACGTGCAATTGGGCTTAAAACAAGTTATGGTGATGCATTTGTCACACTTTTGGTGTTTGTTGACCAAAAGTACCACACTCTAGAGAATAATGTCACTAAAACGCAAAAACTAGATTGAAATGGTCAAAATCCGAACTTGTGCTCCTTTTAGTGCTAAAACGTGCAATTGGGCTTAAAACGAGTTATGGTGAGGCATTTGTCAAACTTTTGGTGTTTCTTGACCAGAAGTACCACAATCTAGAGAATAATGTCACTAAAACGCAAAAACTAGATTGAAATGGTCGAAATCCAAACTTGTGCTCCTTTTAGTGCTAAAACGTGCAATTGGGCTTAAAACGAGTTATGGTGATGCATTTGTCAAACTCTTGGTGTTTGTTTACCAAAAGTACCACACTGTAGACACTTTTGTCACTAAAACACAAAAACTAGATTGAAATGCTGAAAATCGAAACTTGTGCTCCTTTTAGTGCTAAATCGTGCAATTGGGCTTAAAAGGAGTTATGGTGAAGCATTTGGCAAACTTTTGGGTTTTGTTGACCAAAAGTACCACACTCTAGAGACGTTTGTCACAAAAATGCAAAAACTAGATTGAAATGGCCAAAATCCAAAATTGTGCTCCTTTTAGTGCTAAAACGTGCAATTGGGTTAAAACGAGTTATGGTGATGCATTTGGCAAACTCTTGGTGTTTGTTTACCAAAAGTACCACACTCTAGAGACTTTTGTCACTAAAACGCAAAAACTAGATTGAAATGGTCAAAATCCAAACTTGTGCTCCTTTTAGTGCTAAAACGTGCAATTGGGCTTAAAACGAGATATGGTGATGCATTTGGCAAACTGTTGGTGTTTGTTTACCAAAAGTACCACACTCTAGAGACTTTTGTCACTAAAACGCAAAAACTAGATTGAAATGCTCAAAATTCAAACTTGTGCTCCTTTTAGTGCTAAAACGTGCAATTGGGCTAAAAACGAGTTATGGTGATGCATTTGTCAAACTTTTGGGTTTTGTTGACCAAAAGTACCACACTCTACAGAATAATGTCACTAAAACGCAAAAACTAGATTGAAATGGTCAAAATCCAAACTTGAGCTCCTTTTAGTGCTAAAACGTGCAGTTGGCCTTAAAACGAGTTATGGTGATGCATTTGGCAAACTCTTGGTGTTTGTTTACCAAAAGTACCACACTCTAGAGACTTTTGTCACTAAAACGCAAAAACTAGATTGAAATGCTCAAAATCCAAACTTGTGCTCCTTTTAGTGCTAAAACGTGCAATTGGGCTTAAAACGAGCTATGGTGATGCATTTGGCAAACTTTTGGTGTTTGTTTACCAAAAGAACCACACTCTAGAGACTTTTGTCACTAAAACGCAAAAACTAGATTGAAATGGTCAAAAATCAAACTTGTGCTCCTTTTAGTGCTAAAACGTGCAATTGGGCTTAAAACAAGTTATGGTGATGCATTTGTCACACTTTTGGGTTTTGTTGACCAAAAGTACCACACTCTACAGAATAATGTCACTAAAACGCAAAAACTAGATTGAAATGGTCAAAATCCAAACTTGAGCTCCTTTTAGTGCTAAAACGTGCAGTTGGCCTTAAAACGAGTTATGGTGATGCATTTGGCAAACTCTTGGTGTTTGTTTACCAAAAGTACCACACTCTAGAGACTTTTGTCACTAAAACGCAAAAACTAGATTGAAATGCTCAAAATTCAAACTTGTGCTCCTTTTAGTGCTAAAACGTGCAATTGGGCTTAAAACGAGTTATGGTGATGCATTTGTCAAACTTTTGGGTTTTGTTGACCAAAAGTACCACACTCTACAGAATAATGTCACTAAAACGCAAAAACTAGATTGAAATGGTCAAAATCCAAACTTGAGCTCCTTTTAGTGCTAAAACGTGCATTTGGCCTTAAAACGAGTTATGGTGTTGCATTTGGCAAACTCTTGGTGTTTGTTTACCAAAAGTACCACACTCTAGAGACTTTTGTCACTAAAACGCAAAAACTAGATTGAAATGCTCAAAATCCAAACTTGTGCTCCTTTTAGTGCTAAAACGTGCAATTGGGCTTAAAACGAGCTATGGTGATGCATTTGGCAAACTTTTGGTGTTTGTTTACCAAAAGAACCACACTCTAGAGACTTTTGTCACTAAAACGCAAAAACTAGATTGAAATGGTCAAAAATCAAACTTGTGCTCCTTTTAGTGCTAAAACGTGCAATTGGGCTTAAAACAAGTTATGGTGATGCATTTGTCACACTTTTGGTGTTTGTTGACCAAAAGTACCACACTCTAGAGAATAATGTCACTAAAACGCAAAAACTAGATTGAAATGGTCGAAATCCAAACTTGTGCTCCTTTTAGTGCTAAAACGTGCAATTGGGCTTAAAACGAGTTATTGGTGATGCATTTGTCAAACTCTTGGTGTTTGTTCACCAAAAGTACCACACTGTAGACACTTTTGTCACTAAAACACAAAAACTAGATTGAAATGCTGAAAATCGAAACTTGTGCTCCTTTTAGTGCTAAATCGTGCAATTGGGCTTAAAAGGAGTTATGGTGATGCATTTGGCAAACTTTTGGGTTTTGTTGACCAAAAGTACCACACTCTAGAGACGTTTGTCACAAAAATGCAAAAACTAGATTGAAATGGCCAAAATCCAAAATTGTGCTCCTTTTAGTGCTAAAACGTGCAATTGGGTTAAAACGAGTTATGGTGATGCATTTGGCAAACTCTTGGTGTTTGTTTACCAAAAGTACCACACTCTAGAGACTTTTGTCACTAAAACGCAAAAACTAGATTGAAATGGTCAAAATCCAAACTTGTGCTCCTTTTAGTGCTAAAACGTGCAATTGGGCTTAAAACGAGATATGGTGATGCATTTGGCAAACTGTTGGTGTTTGTTTACCAAAAGTACCACACTCTAGAGACTTTTGTCACTAAAACGCAAAAACTAGATTGAAATGCTCAAAATTCAAACTTGTGCTCCTTTTAGTGCTAAAACGTGCAATTGGGCTAAAAACGAGTTATGGTGATGCATTTGTCAAACTTTTGGGTTTTGTTGACCAAAAGTACCACACTCTACAGAATAATGTCACTAAAACGCAAAAACTAGATTGAAATGGTCAAAATCCAAACTTGAGCTCCTTTTAGTGCTAAAACGTGCAGTTGGCCTTAAAACGAGTTATGGTGATGCATTTGGCAAACTCTTGGTGTTTGTTTACCAAAAGTACCACACTCTAGAGACTTTTGTCACTAAAACGCAAAAACTAGATTGAAATGCTCAAAATCCAAACTTGTGCTCCTTTTAGTGCTAAAACGTGCAATTGGGCTTAAAACGAGCTATGGTGATGCATTTGGCAAACTTTTGGTGTTTGTTTACCAAAAGAACCACACTCTAGAGACTTTTGTCACTAAAACGCAAAAACTAGATTGAAATGGTCAAAAATCAAACTTGTGCTCCTTTTAGTGCTAAAACGTGCAATTGGGCTTAAAACAAGTTATGGTGATGCATTTGTCACACTTTTGGGTTTTGTTGACCAAAAGTACCACACTCTACAGAATAATGTCACTAAAACGCAAAAACTAGATTGAAATGGTCAAAATCCAAACTTGAGCTCCTTTTAGTGCTAAAACGTGCAGTTGGCCTTAAAACGAGTTATGGTGATGCATTTGGCAAACTCTTGGTGTTTGTTTACCAAAAGTACCACACTCTAGAGACTTTTGTCACTAAAACGCAAAAACTAGATTGAAATGCTCAAAATTCAAACTTGTGCTCCTTTTAGTGCTAAAACGTGCAATTGGGCTTAAAACGAGTTATGGTGATGCATTTGTCAAACTTTTGGGTTTTGTTGACCAAAAGTACCACACTCTACAGAATAATGTCACTAAAACGCAAAAACTAGATTGAAATGGTCAAAATCCAAACTTGAGCTCCTTTTAGTGCTAAAACGTGCATTTGGCCTTAAAACGAGTTATGGTGTTGCATTTGGCAAACTCTTGGTGTTTGTTTACCAAAAGTACCACACTCTAGAGACTTTTGTCACTAAAACGCAAAAACTAGATTGAAATGGTCAAAAATCAAACTTGTGCTCCTTTTAGTGCTAAAACGTGCAATTGGGCTTAAAACAAGTTATGGTGATGCATTTGTCACACTTTTGGTGTTTGTTGACCAAAACTACCACACTCTAGAGAATAATGTCACTAAAACGCAAAAACTAGATTGAAATGGTCAAAATCTGAACTTGTGCTCCTTTTAGTGCTAAAACGTGCAATTGGGCTTAAAACGAGTTATGGTGAGGCATTTGTCAAACTTTTGGTGTTTCTTGACCAGAAGTACCACAATCTAGAGAATAATGTCACTAAAACGCAAAAACTAGATTGAAATGGTCGAAATCCAAACTTGTGCTCCTTTTAGTGCTAAAACGTGCAATTGGGCTTAAAACGAGTTATGGTGATGCATTTGTCAAACTCTTGGTGTTTGTTTACCAAAAGTACCACACTGTAGACACTTTTGTCACTAAAACACAAAAACTAGATTGAAATGCTGAAAATCGAAACTTGTGCTCCTTTTAGTGCTAAATCGTGCAATTGGGCTTAAAAGGAGTTATGGTGATGCATTTGGGAAACTTTTGGGTTTTGTTGACCAAAAGTACCACACTCTAGAGACGTTTGTCACAAAAATGCAAAAACTAGATTGAAATGGCCAAAATCCAAAATTGTGCTCCTTTTAGTGCTAAAACGTGCAATTGGGTTAAAACGAGTTATGGTGATGCATTTGGCAAACTCTTGGTGTTTGTTTACCAAAAGTACCACACTCTAGAGACTTTTGTCACTAAAACGCAAAAACTAGATTGAAATGGTCAAAATCTGAACTTGTGCTCCTTTTAGTGCTAAAACGTGCAATTGGGCTTAAAACGAGTTATGGTGAGGCATTTGTCAAACTTTTGGTGTTTCTTGACCAGAAGTACCACAATCTAGAGAATAATGTCACTAAAACGCAAAAACTAGATTGAAATGGTCGAAATCCAAACTTGTGCTCCTTTTAGTGCTAAAACGTGCAATTGGGCTTAAAACGAGTTATGGTGATGCATTTGTCAAACTCTTGGTGTTTGTTTACCAAAAGTACCACACTGTAGACACTTTTGTCACTAAAACACAAAAACTAGATTGAAATGCTGAAAATCGAAACTTGTGCTCCTTTTAGTGCTAAATCGTGCAATTGGGCTTAAAAGGAGTTATGGTGATGCATTTGGGAAACTTTTGGGTTTTGTTGACCAAAAGTACCACACTCTAGAGACGTTTGTCACAAAAATGCAAAAACTAGATTGAAATGGCCAAAATCCAAAATTGTGCTCCTTTTAGTGCTAAAACGTGCAATTGGGTTAAAACGAGTTATGGTGATGCATTTGGCAAACTCTTGGTGTTTGTTTACCAAAAGTACCACACTCTAGAGACTTTTGTCACTAAAACGCAAAAACTAGATTGAAATGGTCAAAATCTGAACTTGTGCTCCTTTTAGTGCTAAAACGTGCAATTGGGCTTAAAACGAGTTATGGTGATGCATTTGGAAAACTCTTCGTGTTTGTTTACCAAAAGTACCACACTCTAGAGAATAATGTCAATAAAACGCAAAAACTAGATTGAAATGGTCAAAAATCAAACTTGTGCTCCTTTTAGTGCTAAAACGAGCAATTGGGCTTAAAACGAGTTATGGTGATGCATTTGTCAAACTTTTGGGTTTTGTTGACCAAAAGTACCACACTCTAGAGAATAATGTCACTAAAAAGCAAAAACTAGATTGAAATGGTCAAAATACAAACTTGTGCACCTTTTAGTGCTAAAACGTGCAATTGGGCTTAAAACGAGATATGGTGATGCATTTGGCAAACTGTTGGTGTTTGTTTACCAAAAGTACCACACTCTAGAGACTTTTGTCACTAAATCGCAAAAACTAGATTGAAATGGTCAAAAATCAAACTTGTGCTCCTTTTAGTGCTAAAACGTGCAATTGGGCTAAAAACGAGTTATGGTGATGCATTTGTCAAACTTTTGGGTTTTGTTGACCAAAAGTACCACACTCTAGAGAATAATGTCACTAAAACGCAAAAACTTGATTGAAATGGTCAAATTCCAAACTTGAGCTCCTTTTAGTGCTAAAACGTGCAGTTGGCCTTAAAACGAGTTATGGTGATGCATTTGGCAAACTCTTGGTGTTTGTTTACCAAAAGTACCACACTCTAGAGACTTTTGTCACTAAAACGCAAAAACTAGATTGAAATGGTCAAAATCCAAACTTGTGCTCCTTTTAGTGCTAAAACGTGCAGTTGGGTTGAAACGAGTTATGGTGATGCATTTGGCAAACTCTTGGTGTTTGTTTACCAAATGTACCACACTCTAGAGACTTTTGTCACTAAAACGCAAAAACTAGATTGAAATGCTCAAAATCCAAACTTGTGCTCCTTTTAGTGCTAAAACGTGCAATTGAACTTAAAACGAGTTATGGTGATGCATTTGGCAAACTTTTGGTGTTTGTTTACCAAAAGAACCACACTCTAGAGACTTTTGTCACTAAAACGCAAAAACTAGATTGAAATGGTCAAAAATCAAACTTGTGCTCCTTTTAGTGCTAAAACGTGCAATTGGGCTTAAAACGAGTTATGGTGAGACATTTGTCAAACTTTTGGTGTTTCTTGACCAGAAGTACCACAATCTAGAGAATAATGTCACCAAAACGCAAAAACTAGATTGAAATGGTCGAAATCCAAACTTGTGCTCCTTTTAGTGCTAAAACGTGCAATTGGGCTTAAAACGAGTTATGGTGATGCATTTGTCAAACTCTTGGTGTTTGTTTACCAAAAGTACCACACTGTAGACACTTTTGTCACTAAAACGCAAAAACTAGATTGAAATGGTCAAAATCCAAACTTGTGCTCCTTTTAGTGCTAAAACGTGCAGTTGGGTTGAAACGAGTTATGGTGATGCATTTGGCAAACTCTTGGTGTTTGTTTACCAAATGTATCACACTCTAGAGACTTTTGTCACTAAAACGCAAAAACTAGATTGAAATGCTCAAAATCCAAACTTGTGCTCCTTTTAGTGCAAAAACGTGCAATTGAACTTAAAACGAGTTATGGTGATGCATTTGGCAAACTTTTGGTGTTTGTTTACCAAAAGAACAACACTCTAGAGACTTTTGTCACTAATGTTAGAATCTTAAGTTTTGATGAAGACTAAAATATAAAGGATTAGACCAAGTGCCTAGGAAGCAATAGGATAACTTAGGATCCCAAGTAAGAGTGCTTCCGGATGAAGATTTACTTCCGGTTAGATTAGGACTTGCGCATGCGGATGAATGCTTTTGTCCCCCAGCGTCAGCAAGTAAATCACTAGGGATTTAACTTAGTCCATGAACATTAGGTACACAAACCTTAAGACTAAGTGAAAGCAGAGTCGGAAGCAAAGTTGCTTCCTGTTAGAGTTAGACTGGCGCAGAGCAATAGAATAGATATTACCCCAAGCGTCAGTGAGTCTACTTCGCCAAGTGAAAGCACTTCCTGTTAGATTTAGACTGGCGCAGGTTGATAGACTAGATATAACCCCGAGCGTCAGTGGAAATGCAACATCAAGTGAAGTTGCTTCCTATTAGATCTTGACTGGCGCAGACTGATAGAATAGATTTCACCCTAAGCGTCAGTGAATTCACCACGTCAAGTAAAAGTGCTTCCGATAGCTCAGTGACTAGCGCTGAGTGGTGAAATGAAATAGACTAAGCAAGAGCGAGTCATGGTGAACTAGATCCCTCATCGAGTAAAATTACTTCCGGATGTAGAAGTGCTTCCGGATACACCTTAGACTTAGGGAACCCCCACTGCATGAGACTATATGATTATATTGCTAAACTAACGTTCAAGTGCAGCACACTCAGTAAGGTTGCTTCCGGATGAGAAGTTACTTCCGCAAGCAAAAAGAATGTCTGAACGTTCAAAGAGATGCAGTGTCAGGATGCTTATGTCAGAGCAGAGGTGTCAGGACTACTTTTCAGAGATAAAGCAAGTCAACCCTGCTATGCATTGATGAAGCATTAAATGGGCGAACGGTAACAAGGGAAAAACGGACATATTCAAACGGCTAGCCCACCTACCAAGAGTTCAAAATGCTTGAAGACTATATAAGGAAGCTCAACTTCATTTATGATGGTGTGAATGATCTTCAAATATTCTTGAGCGAGAAAATCCTTATTCATTCAAGCTGCCCAGAAAAGAAAAGAGCATTTAACACTTTGAGTGAATTTTCACCTACTTATTCTGTACTCACAGTAGTTAAGTCTCTTTCTGTTAAAAAGAGCATTTATTGAACTTAAGTGTGTAACATCATTTGTTCTGTAAGAGAACTTAGTCAGAAAAGCCTTCAAGTGTAAACTTCAAACCCTTGCTTGGTGTGAGGGGGAGACAGTTAGATAGGTTACAAGTAAGCCAGTGTAAAACTTGTTGTAAGGTTGCAAGTGAGCCCGTAAAACTTGCGGTTGTAAGGTTTCAGGTGAACCCGATTTAAAACCTGAGTTATAGTGAAACTCTCGGCCTGGGTGGTTGAGGACTGGACGTAGGTCAGGTAGACCGAACCAGTATAAATCTTGTGTCGTTTACTTTGAGTATTTATTTTTGAAGCACAATTCACCCCCCCCCCCTCTTGTGCATCCATTACGTTCATTTGGTATCAGAGCGGGTCTTTCTCACTCGATTCCAACGAATCCGGAAAGCAAAGATCTAAGTAATGGATACGGATTATGGTCTGCCAGATGTTGCTGTACAACCCAACAAGCCCCCAGGCTTCGATGGACACAACTATACATTCTGGAAGTTCAGAATGGAAACTTATATCAAGTCAAGCGATATCAGACTATGGGACGTGATCGAACATGGAGATCAAACTCCCTTAGATGAGGATGGATTTGCTAAGGCAAAAGCCAGATATACTGCTGAGGACTATGCTCTAGTCCAACTCAACCATAGGGCTATGCACTACATCCAGTGTGCTCTCAGCTACAAAGAGTTTCACAGGATCAGTCACCACAAAAATGCAAAAGATATGTGGGAGGCTCTTGAGGCTGCACACTCCGGAACCAGGGGAGTTAAAGCAAGACGTGTTGAGATGCTCGTGGAAGAATTCCACAAATTCGCCATGCTAAGCCCCACCGAGCCTATCAGAGATCTAGAGCTCAGATTCACCCATCTCATCAATAATCTAGCCTCGCTTGGTAAGGATATCCCTGAAAGAGAGCAGGTGAGCAAGATTCTGAAAATCTTGAAGGGTGACTGGATCACCAAAGTAACTATTCTGCAAGAAGTGCAAGGAGAATCAACCAGCTCCGTCACCGCTCTTTTTGGCTCCCTTGCTGAATATGAGCCTACCTTGCTGGCTATGAGAGCTCCTCAAACCTCATCCAAGAGTAAGAACCTTGCTCTCGTTGCTCCCAGCAAAGAGATCAAGGACAATGATGAGGATGACGACGATGAGATGGACGATGAGGAAATGGCCCTGATGGTGAGGAAGTTCAGGAAATTCCTCAGGAAGAAGGAAGGCTATCAGAAAGGTGACACCAGCCAGAAGAGGGGATACAAGAAAGAGAAGGTCCCTGTGTGCTTTGAATGCAATAAGCCTGGTCACTTCAAGGCTGAGTGTCCCAGCCTGCAGAGGTCCAAAGGCAAGGATAAAAGAAAGGCACTCGTTTCCTCCATTTGGGTAAACAGCTCAGATGAGGAAGCAAGTGATGATGAAGAAGTTGCCAACCTCTGCCTGGTAGCTAGAGAAGAGGATGAGGAAGCATCTTCAGATCTTGACCTCACCAACGAAGAACATGAGGTAACTCTCCCTGAACTACAAGAGGCTTACAATGAGATTCATGAAGAATTCTCTAAACTATGTAAAGCCTATAAATTCTTGAAAACCAAAAAGGAGTCACTTGAGTCCAAGGTGGACTCACTCAGTGAGGAACTAGCGGAAGCTAGAAGATCTCCAATGGTGGATGGACAGGGTTCTCCTCAAGCAGAACCCAACATCCCAACACCTGAGAGCTGTCCAAATTGCAGCAAAATCTCAGAAGAAAATAATAAGCTGCAAAATGCCCTGCAAAAATTCACCAATGGTTCAGAAATGCTGAATATACTTTTAATGAACCAAAGGGCATATAGGGATAGGACTGGCTTGGGATATACCCCCAGGAAGAAAACGTGGGAAGAACCAAAAGTAAAGCCTTACTTAAAGTTCTTCCATAAAGCCACCAGTCATAGCTCCTCACCTTTTAGCTTCTGTAATTACTGCAACAGGAAAGGACACTCGATGTCCACCTGTAATGCTAAAAAGCATGGAGCTAACAGCTCTTACAAGTGGGTCCCTAAAGGAACCAGGGCTACAAAGGATCCTCCACCTGCAAAGGAAATCAAGAGAGGACAAGGATCCCAAGCCTGGAATCATCCCACTGGGAGAACCCAAGAGTCTAGAGCCAACACTAGGCCAAAGGCTCCAAATGTTTATAGGCACAAGGATAAGCCCAGAGCTAGGCCAAGGGTCCTAGACACTAATGACAAAGGACCCAAGAGAGGTTGGGTACCTAAAATTGCTTGATTGTTTCAGGTGTGTCTCAAGGCATCCAAGAACAAAAAATGGTACATCGATAGCGGATGCTCGAGACATATGACTGGAGACAGAGACAAGTTCAAATCTCTGGTGATCAAAGATGGAGCCACAGTGACCTTTGGAGGAAATCAAAGTGGCAAGATCACTGGAGTTGGAGAAGTCGGACCAGTCAAAGATGTATATCTAGTGGACGGTCTCTGTCACAACCTGCTAAGCGTAAGTCAAAGCACGGACAAAGGTAACTGGGTAATATTTGATTCAAATGAGTGCTTAATAATTGATAAGCAGGATCTGAATATAGATAAGGCCAACTTAAAATGCAAAATTAAGGCAATTAGAAATGGGAATCTATATACCTTAGATTTATGTCAACAGCTAGAAGAAAAATGTCTAATATCTAGTGACGAGAATAGCTGGCTTTGGCATAAGAGACTAGCTCATGTTAACTTTACTCAATTGGACATGCTAATTAAAAATGAGCTAGCTGTAGGTATTCCCCCTTTTAAGGTTAAGCATGATTTTATCTGTGAATCCTGCCAACGAGGAAAGCAAACAAAATCCTCGTTTAAAACCAAGAAGAGAGTCTCCACTAGCAGGCCCTTGGAACTAATCCACATGGATTTGGTTGGGCCAGCAAGAGTAAAAAGCTTGGGTGGAAACCTATATGCTTTAGTGGTGGTGGATGACTATTCAAGGTTCACGTGGACTATGTTTCTTGCCTCCAAGCAAGATGCTTTTGATGCTTTTGTTGTCCTGGCTAAGAAAGTGCAGAATGAGAAGGATCTCAAAATCACAGCCATAAGGACAGACCATGGAGGAGAGTTTGAGAACCATAGCTTCACTGAGCTATGTGAGCAAAACGGCATTGAACATAACTTCTCAGCTCCAAGGACTCCACAACAAAATGGAGTGGTCGAAAGGAAGAACAGGGTTCTGACAGAGATGGCTAGAAGCATGCTCAATGAGAAAGAGATTTCTCAAGTGTTCTGGGCAGACGCTATGAGCACTGCTTGCTACATCTCCAACAGAGCCTATGTTCGCAAGGGCTTGGATAAGACTCCATACGAGCTATACAAAGGAAGGAAGCCCAACATCAGTCATCTCAGAATATTCGGATCAAAATGCTACGTACATAACAATGGGAAGGTAAATTTGGGTAAGTTTGATCCAAAGGCTGATGTAGGTATATTCATAGGATATTCCCTTAGGAGCAAAGCATATAGGATATACAACATGAGAACTAAAACTGTAGAAGAGTCCATGCATGTTGTATTTGATGAAACTCCTACATGGGGACAATCCACAGAAGATGATGAAGCACTTAATCTTCCAAATCTTCCATCATCTTCCTCACCACCAAAAGAAACAACAACAAGCTATCCCAAAGAAGAAGGTGAACCCAGGGATGTACCTAGTGGGCAACCCATGCCTGAGGAGGCACAGCTGCCAATAGCTAGGAGACATCACAGGGATCATCCTCTTGATCAAGTGCTTGGTGATGTTTCTTCTGGTGTCAGAACTAGAAGACAAGTTCAAAATGAAGTTGAGTTTGGAGCATTCCTATCTCAAATCGAACCAACTTCAGTTGAACAAGCTCTTGAGGACTGCGACTGGATTATTGCCATGCAGGAAGAGCTGAATCAATTTGAGAGAAGTCAAGTGTGGGAACTAGTCCCAAGGCCGTCTCATCAATCCATAGTAGGGACCAAGTGGGTCTTTAAAAACAAACTGGATGAGACAGGTCAAATCACTAGAAACAAAGCCAGACTAGTAGCTAAAGGATACAACCAAGAAGAAGGCATTGACTATGAAGAAACTTTTGCTCCAGTCGCTAGACTTGAAGCAATAAGGATTCTTCTAGCCTTTGCATCCATGAAAGGTTTCAGATTATATCAAATGGATGTAAAGAGTGCATTTCTTAATGGTTATATTAAAGAAGAGGTATATGTAGAACAACCTCCTGGCTTTGAAAACCATAAGAACCCCAAACATGTGTATAGATTAAAGAAAGCTTTATATGGCCTGAAACAAGCCCCTCGAGCTTGGTATGAGAGACTCAGCAGCTTTTTGCTGGGCAAGGGTTTCTCAAGAGGCAAATTAGATAATACACTGTTTATCCTTCACAAAGAAAGAGATATGCTAATTGTCCAAATTTATGTTGATGATATTATATTTGGGGCAACTAACGAAAAACTTTGTGAAGATTTTTCTAAGACTATGCAGGGTGAATTTGAGATGTCAATGATGGGAGAACTAACGTTCTTCCTAGGCCTGCAAATTAGACAAAAGAAGAACGGAATCTTCATCTCCCAAACCAAGTACTGCAGAGAACTACTCAAAAAGTTTGGGATGGATGAATGCAAGGAGTATGACACTCCTATGAGCACCTCCGCCGCACTTGACGCTGACGCAAAGGGTAAAGCTGTCAGCCTGCCCATGTACAGGGGAATGATAGGTTCCCTCTTATACTTAACAGCCAGCAGGCCTGACATTCAATTTAGTGTAGGCATGTGCGCTAGGTTTCAAGCCAACCCCAAGGAATCACACTTAACATGTGTTAAACGTATTCTGAGATACCTTGAGGGAACACAAGAACTTGGTCTTTGGTATCCCAGAGGTAACCAAGAGTTCTTGTGGGCTTATTCTGACTCTGACCACGCAGGTTATAAAACAGATAGAAAGAGCACCAGTGGACAATGCGCCTTCCTTGGTGGTTGTCTGGTGTCTTGGGCTAGCAAGAAGCAAACCTGCGTGTCCTTGTCATCCACTGAGGCAGAATACATTGCTGCTGCAAGTTGTTGTGCACAAGTGCTATGGCTGAAAAACCAGTTGAGAGATCTTGGCTTGGAGTTCCCTGAGGCACCCATCCTCTGTGATAACACAAGCACAATTAGCCTTGCCAAGAATCCAGTTCAGCACACAAGGACTAAGCACATTGACGTCCGACATCACTTCATCAGAGACCATGTTCAAAAGAAGGATGTCAAGGTGCAGTTTGTCCCCACACAACAACAGCTAGCGGACATCTTTACCAAGCCTCTGGGGACTGACCAGTTTATTTTCATTAGAGGTGATTTGGGAATGGTAAACCCAAATGAGGTGTAAATTTTTTTTATATACTTGATTATTTATCACTTACAACAATACTGACTTAGGCATCGGAGTGCCAATATATGTTTTTGCAGGTATTCAATGTTAAATCTTAAGTAAGTGCAACCGGAAGCAAAACCACTTCCGGATGATTACACACTGACGCTGGATGATCAAACCAAGAGAGCGTCAGCACAAGTCCAAGAAGACACGTCACTTCAGAAAACGCTTCAACTTCCAAATGAGACGTTTCGACTTCTCTGATAATATGCAGCTACACGTGTCATCAGGTGTGTCGTTCCAACTTAAGTCGTTTACGCTACCCAATGTGTGATAATGTGAAGAAGCATGACCTTTTTGCCCTTAGTGACTCTACCTATAAAAAGGACATCTCATTTCACATATTCTTCATTTTCATCTATGTTTTTCATTCTTTTCATATAAACATTTCATCAACCCCACAAAAATGGCCGAACCCTCTAAAGCAAACCTAGTTTCGAGGAAACCCTCCTCATCTAAGAAACACAAGTCCAAATCTGGGAAATCAAGCCATCACCATTCTGGAAAATCTGGGCATCGTGAAGAACATCAAGAACATCATGAAGTTTCTCGGCAAATTGCTCTAGGGCCGGATGAAAATATTCAAGGTCAGCCTGAAACTTCTGGTAGAATGGCAGAACTGTTAGTGGGCTCTAAGAAGAGGAAGTCCATCCCTAAGGAGGAGGCTGCGGCGATCAAATATGGAAAACCCTCTTTGATGATGCCAAAAGGGGGAGAGATACATTGACCACTAGCCTTGCTACCCTGGGAGCTCCTTGATGAAGAAGAGTTTCAGCGAGAGGGAGAGAAAGAAGAAACAAAAAGAAACAACCCCCAGCCCAAAATTTTTTTTTTTTTTGTTTACTTAGAAATGTTCATCTTTTCATGAATGTTCTCATATCTGCCTACTATATGCTCGTTGCTTGTAAATGTTATCTGATTATATGCTCTGACTTGTAACCTATGCTTATCAATAATATTTGTCTAAGTTACTTACTCTGAACTATTGCTTTTATTCTTCAGCTAATCCTTTCATATGAACTTAATCGATAAAGCTAAGTTTGTCATCATCAAAAAGGGGGAGAATGTTAGAATCTTAAGTTTTGATGAAGACTAAAATATAAAGGATTAGACCAAGTGCCTAGGAAGCAATAGGATAAC
Organism: Mimosa pudica; assembly: GCA_029929735.1. NCBI lineage: Eukaryota > Viridiplantae > Streptophyta > Magnoliopsida > Fabales > Fabaceae > Mimosa > Mimosa pudica. Next base: position 1,646,514 of record JAKELP010000057.1, on the reverse strand, counting down.
TTAGGATCCCAAGTAAGAGTGCTTCCGGATGAAGATTTACTTCCGGTTAGATTAGGACTTGCGCATGCGGATGAATGCTTTTGTCCCCCAGCAAGTAAATCACTAGGGATTTAACTTAGTCCATGAACATTAGGTACACAAACCTTAAGACTAAGTGAAAGCAGAGTCGGAAGCAAAGTTGCTTCCTGTTAGAGTTAGACTGGCGCAGAGCAATAGAATAGATATTACCCCAAGCGTCAGTGAGTCTACTTCGCCAAGTGAAAGCACTTCCTGTTAGATTTAGACTGGCGCAGGTTGATAGACTAGATATAACCCCGAGCGTCAGCGGAAATGCAACATCAAGTGAAGTTGCTTCCTATTAGATCTTGACTGGCGCAGACTGATAGAATAGATTTCACCCTAAGCGTCAGTGAATTCACCACGTCAAGTAAAAGTGCTTCCGATAGCTCAGTGACTAGCGCTGAGTGGTGAAATGAAATAGACTAAGCAAGAGCGAGTCATGGTGAACTAGATCCCTCATCGAGTAAAATTACTTCCGGATGTAGAAGTGCTTCCGGATACACCTTAGACTTAGGGAACCCCCACTGCATGAGACTATATGATTATATTGCTAAACTAACGTTCAAGTGCAGCACACTCAGTAAGGTTGCTTCCGGATGAGAAGTTACTTCCGCAAGCAAAAAGAATGTCTGAACGTTCAAAGAGATGCAGTGTCAGGATGCTTATGTCAGAGCAGAGGTGTCAGGACTACTTTTCAGAGATAAAGCAAGTCAACCCTGCTATGCATTGATGAAGCATTAAATGGGCGAACGGTAACAAGGGAAAAACGGACATATTCAAACGGCTAGCCCACCTACCAAGAGTTCAAAATGCTTGAAGACTATATAAGGAAGCTCAACTTCATTTATGATGGTGTGAATGATCTTCAAATATTCTTGAGCGAGAAAATCCTTATTCATTCAAGCTGCCCAGAAAAGAAAAGAGCATTTAACACTTTGAGTGAATTTTCACCTACTTATTCTGTACTCACAGTAGTTAAGTCTCTTTCTGTTAAAAAGAGCATTTATTGAACTTAAGTGTGTAACATCATTTGTTCTGTAAGAGAACTTAGTCAGAAAAGCCTTCAAGTGTAAACTTCAAACCCTTGCTTGGTGTGAGGGGGAGACAGTTAGATAGGTTACAAGTAAGCCAGTGTAAAACTTGTTGTAAGGTTGCAAGTGAGCCCGTAAAACTTGCGGTTGTAAGGTTTCAGGTGAACCCGATTTAAAACCTGAGTTATAGTGAAACTCTCGGCCTGGGTGGTTGAGGACTGGACGTAGGTCAGGTAGACCGAACCAGTATAAATCTTGTGTCGTTTACTTTGAGTATTTATTTTTGAAGCACAATTCACCCCCCCCTCTTGTGCATCCATTACGTTCAACTAAAACGCAAAAACTAGATTGAAATGGTCAAAAATCAAACTTGTGCTCCTTTTAGTGCTAAAACGTGCAATTGGGCTAAAAACGAGTTATGGTGATGCATTTGTCAAACTTTTGGGTTTTGTTGACCAAAAGTACCACACTCTAGAGAATAATGTCACTAAAAATCAAAAACTAGATTGAAATGGTCAAAATACAAACTTGTGCACCTTTTAGTGCTAAAACGTGCAATTGGGCTTAAAACGAGATATGGTGATGCATTTGGCAAACTGTTGGTGTTTGTTTACCAAAAGTACCACACTCTAGAGACTTTTGTCACTAAAACGCAAAAACTAGATTGAAATGGTCAAAAATCAAACTTGTGCTCCTTTTAGTGCTAAAACGTGCAATTGGGCTAAAAACGAGTTATGGTGATGCATTTGTCAAACTTTTGGGTTTTGTTGACCAAAAGTACTACACTCTAGAGAATAATGTCACTAAAACGCAAAAACTAGATTGAAATGTCAAAAATCAAATTTGTGCTCCTTTTAGTGCTAAAACGTGCAATTGGGCTTAAAACGAGTTATGGTGATGCATTTGGAAAACTCTTCGTGTTTGTTTACCAAAAGTACCACACTCTAGAGAATAATGTCAGTCAATAAAACGCAAAAACTAGATTGAAATGGTCAAAAATCAAACTTGTGCTTCTTTTAGTGCTACAACGAGCAATTGGGCTTAAAACGAGTTATGGTGATGCATTTGTCAAACTTTTGGGTTTTGTTGACCAAAAGTACCACACTCTAGAGAATAATGTCACTAAAAAGCAAAAACTAGATTGAAATGGTCAAAATCCAAACTTGAGCTCCTTTTAGTGCTAAAACGTGCAGTTGGCCTTAAAACGAGTTATGGTGATGCATTTGGCAAACTCTTGGTGTTTGTTTACCAAAAGTACCACACTCTAGAGACTTTTGTCACTAAAACGCAAAAACTAGATTGAAATGGTCAAAATCCAAACTTGTGCTCCTTTTAGTGCTAAAACGTGCAGTTGGGTTGAAACGAGTTATGGTGATGCATTTGGCAAACTCTTGGTGTTTGTTTACCAAATGTACCACACTCTAGAGACTTTTGTCACTAAAACGCAAAAACTAGATTGAAATGCTCAAAATCCAAACTTGTGCTCCTTTTAGTGCTAAAACGTGCAATTGAACTTAAAACGAGTTATGGTGATGCATTTGGCAAACTTTTGGTGTTTGTTTACCAAAAGAACCACACTCTAGAGACTTTTGTCACTAAAACGCAAAAACTAGATTGAAATGGTCAAAAATCAAACTTGTGCTCCTTTTAGTGCTAAAACGTGCAATTGGGCTTAAAACGAGTTATGGTGAGACATTTGTCAAACTTTTGGTGTTTCTTGACCAGAAGTACCACAATCTAGAGAATAATGTCACTAAAACGCAAAAACTAGATTGAAATGGTCGAAATCCAAACTTGTGCTCCTTTTAGTGCTAAAACGTGCAATTGGGCTTAAAACGAGTTATGGTGATGCATTTGTCAAACTCTTGGTGTTTGTTTACCAAAAGTACCACACTGTAGACACTTTTGTCACTAAAACGCAAAAACTAGATTGAAATGGTCAAAATCCAAACTTGTGCTCCTTTTAGTGCTAAAACGTGCAGTTGGGTTGAAACGAGTTATGGTGATGCATTTGGCAAACTCTTGGTGTTTGTTTACCAAATGTACCACACTCTAGAGACTTTTGTCACTAAAACGCAAAAACTAGATTGAAATGCTCAAAATCCAAACTTGTGCTCCTTTTAGTGCTAAAACGTGCAATTGAACTTAAAACGAGTTATGGTGATGCATTTGGCAAACTTTTGGTGTTTGTTTACCAAAAGAACCACACTCTAGAGACTTCTGTCACTAAAACGCAAAAACTAGATTGAAATGGTCAAAAATCAAACTTGTGCTCCTTTTAGTGCTAAAACGTGCAATTGGGCTTAAAACGAGTTATGGTGATGCATTTGTCAAACTCTTGGTGTTTGTTTACCAAAAGTACCACACTGTAGACACTTTTGTCACTAAAACACAAAAACTAGATTGAAATGCTGAAAATCGAAATTTGTGCTCCTTTTAGTGCTAAATCGTGCAATTGGGCTTAAAAGGAGTTATGGTGATGCATTTGGCAAACTTTTGGGTTTTGTTGACCAAAAGTACCACACTCTAGAGACGTTTGTCACAAAAATGCAAAAACTAGATTGAAATGGTCAAAATCCAAAATTGTGCTCCTTTTAGTGCTAAAACGTGCAATTGGGTTAAAACGAGTTATGGTGATGCATTTGGCAAACTCTTGGTGTTTGTTTACCAAAAGTACCACACTCTAGAGACTTTTGTCACTAAAACGCAAAAACTAGATTGAAATGGTCAAAATCCAAACTTGTGCTCCTTTTAGTGCTAAAACGTGCAATTGGGCTTAAAACGAGTTATGGTGATGCATTTGGAAAACTCTTCGTGTTTGTTTACCAAAAGTACCACACTCTAGAGAATAATGTCAATAAAACGCAAAAACTAGATTGAAATGGTCAAAAATCAAACTTGTGCTTCTTTTAGTGCTAAAACGAGCAATTGGGCTTAAAACGAGTTATGGTGATGCATTTGTCAAACTTTTGGGTTTTGTTGACCAAAAGTACCACACTCTAGAGAATAAAGTCACTAAAAAGCAAAAACTAGATTGAAATGGTCAAAATACAAACTTGTGCACCTTTTAGTGCTAAAACGTGCAATTGGGCTTAAAACGAGATATGGTGATGCATTTGGCAAACTGTTGGTGTTTGTTTACCAAAAGTACCACACTCTAGAGACTTTTGTCACTAAAACGCAAAAACTAGATTGAAATGGTCAAAAATCAAACTTGTGCTCCTTTTAGTGCTAAAACGTGCAATTGGGCTAAAAACGAGTTATGGTGATGCATTTGTCAAACTTTTGGGTTTTGTTGACCAAAAGTACCACACTCTAGAGAATAATGTCACTAAAACGCAAAAACTAGATTGAAATGTCAAAAATCAAATTTGTGCTCCTTTTAGTGCTAAAACGTGCAATTGGGCTTAAAACGAGATATGGTGGTGCATTTGGCAAACTGTTGGTGTTTGTTTACCAAAAGTACCACACTCTAGAGACTTTTGTCACTAAAACGCAAAAACTAGATTGAAATGGTCAAAAATCAAACTTGTGCTCCTTTTAGTGCTAAAACGTGCAATTGGGCTAAAAACGAGTTATGGTGATGCATTTGTCAAACTTTTGGGTTTTGTTGACCAAAAGTACCACACTCTAGAGAATAATGTCACTAAAAAGCAAAAACTAGATTGAAATGGTCAAAATACAAACTTGTGCACCTTTTAGTGCTAAAACGTGCAATTGGGCTTAAAACGAGATATGGTGATGCATTTGGCAAACTGTTGGTGTTTGTTTACCAAAAGTACCACACTCTAGAGAATAATGTCACTAAAACGCAGAAACTAGATTGAAATGGTCAAAATCCGAACTTGTGCTCCTTTTAGTGCTAAAACGTGCAATTGGGCTTAAAACGACTTATGGTGATGCATTTGTCAAACTTTTGGTGTTTCTTGACCAAAAGTATCACAATCTAGAGAATAATGTCACTAAAACGCAAAAACTAGATTGAAATGGTCAAAATCCAAACTTGTGCTCCTTTTAGTGCTAAAACGTGCAATTGGGCTTAAAACGAGTTATGGTGATGCATTTGGCAAACTCTTGGTGTTTGTTTACCAAAAGTACCACACTCTAGAGACTTTTGTCACTAAAACGCAAAAACTAGATTGAAATGGTCAAAATCCAAACTGGTGCTCCATTTAGTGCTAAAACGTGCAATTGGGCTTAAAACGAGTTATGGTGATGCATTTGGCAAACTCTTGGTGTTTGTTTACCAAAAGTACCACACTCTAGAGAATAATGTCACTAAAACGCAAAAACTAGATTGAAATGTCAAAAATCAAATTTGTGCTCCTTTTAGTGCTAAAACGTGCAATTGAGCTTAAAACGAGTTATGGTGATGCATTTGTCAAACTTTTGGGTTAGTTGACCAAAAGTAACACACTCTAGAGAATAATGTCACTTAAAAGCAAAAACTAGATTGAAATGGTCAAAATACAAACTTGTGCACCTTTTAGTGCTAAAACGTGCAATTGGGCTTAAAACGAGTTATGGTGAGGCATTTGTCACACTTTTGGTGTTTGTTGACCAAAAGTACCACACTCTAGAGAATAATGTCACTAAAACGCAGAAACTAGATTGAAATGGTTAAAATCCGAACTTGTGCTCCTTTTAGTGCTAAAACGTGCAATTGGGCTTAAAACGACTTATGGTGATGCATTTGTCAAACTTTTGGTGTTTCTTGACCAAAAGTACCACAATCTAGAGAATAATGTCACTAAAACGCAAAAACTAGATTGAAATGGTCAAAATCCAAACTTGTGCTCCTTTTAGTGCTAAAACGTGCAATTGGGCTTAAAACGAGTTATGGTGATGCATTTGGCAAACTCTTGGTGTTTGTTTACCAAAAGTACCACACTCTAGAGACTTTTGTCACTAAAACGCAAAAACTAGATTGAAATGGTCAAAATCCAAACTGGTGCTCCATTTAGTGCTAAAACGTGCAATTGGGCTTAAAACGAGTTATGGTGATGCATTTGGCAAACTCTTGGTGTTTGTTTACCAAAAGTACCACACTCTAGAGAATAATGTCACTAAAACGCAAAAACTAGATTGAAATGTCAAAAATCAAATTTGTGCTCCTTTTAGTGCTAAAACGTGCAATTGAGCTTAAAACGAGTTATGGTGATGCATTTGTCAAACTTTTGGGTTTTGTTGACCAAAAGTAACACACTCTAGAGAATAATGTCACTAAAAAGCAAAAACTAGATTGAAATGGTCAAAATACAAACTTGTGCACCTTTTAGTGCTAAAACGTTCAATTGGGCTTAAAACGAGTTATGGTGAGGCATTTGTCACACTTTTGGTGTTTGTTGACCAAAAGTACCACACTCTAGAGAATAATGTCACTAAAACGCAGAAACTAGATTGAAATGGTCAAAATCCGAACTTGTGCTCCTTTTAGTGCTAAAACGTGCAATTGGGCTTAAAACGACTTATGGTGATGCATTTGTCAAACTTTTGGTGTTTCTTGACCAAAAGTACCACAATCTAGAGAATAATGTCACTAAAACGCAAAAACTAGATTGAAATGGTCAAAATCCAAACTGGTGCTCCATTTAGTGCTAAAACGTGCAATTGGGCTTAAAACGAGTTATGGTGATGCATTTGTCAAACTCTTGGTGTTTGTTTACCAAAAGTACCACACTGTAGACACTTTTGTCACTAAAACACAAAAACTAGATTGAAATGCTGAAAATCGAAACTTGTGCTCCTTTTAGTGCTAAATCGTGCAATTGGGCTTAAAAGGAGTTATGGTGATGCATTTGGGAAACTTTTGGGTTTTGTTGACCAAAAGTACCACACTCTAGAGACGTTTGTCACAAAAAAGCAAAAACTAGATTGAAATGGCCAAAATCCAAAATTGTGCTCCTTTTAGTGCTAAAACGTGCAATTGGGTTAAAACGAGTTATGGTGATGCATTTGGCAAACTCTTGGTGTTTGTTTACCAAAAGTACCACACTCTAGAGACTTTTGTCACTAAAACGCAAAAACTAGATTGAAATGGTCAAAATCCAAACTTGTGCTCCTTTTAGTGCTAAAACGTGCAATTGGGCTTAAAACGAGTTATGGTGATGCATTTGGAAAACTCTTCGTGTTTGTTTACCAAAAGTACCACACTCTAGAGAATAATGTCAATAAAACGCAAAAACTAGATTGAAATGGTCAAAAATCAAACTTGTGCTCCTTTTAGTGCTAAAACGAGCAATTGGGCTTAAAACGAGTTATGGTGATGCATTTGTCAAACTTTTGGGTTTTTTTGACCAAAAGTACCACACTCTAGAGAATAATGTCACTAAAAAGCAAAAACTAGATTGAAATGGTCAAAATACAAACTTGTGCACCTTTTAGTGCTAAAACGTGCAATTGGGCTTAAAACGAGATATGGTGATGCATTTGGCAAACTGTTGGTGTTTGTTTACCAAAAGTACCACACTCTAGAGACTTTTGTCACTAAAACGTAAAAACTAGATTGAAATGGTCAAAAATCAAACTTGTGCTCCTTTTAGTGCTAAAACGTGCAATTGGGCTAAAAACGAGTTATGGTGATGCATTTGTCAAACTTTTGGGTTTTGTTGACCAAAAGTACCACACTCTAGAGAATAATGTCACTAAAACGCAAAAACTTGATTGAAATGGTCAAATTCCAAACTTGAGCTCCTTTTAGTGCTAAAACGTGCAGTTGGCCTTAAAACGAGTTATGGTGATGCATTTGGCAAACTCTTGGTGTTTGTTTACCAAAAGTACCACACTCTAGAGACTTTTGTCACTAAAACGCAAAAACTAGATTGAAATGCTCAAAATCCAAACTTGTGCTCCTTTTAGTGCTAAAACGTGCAATTGAACTTAAAACGAGTTATGGTGATGCATTTGGCAAACTTTTGGTGTTTGTTTACCAAAAGAACCACACTCTAGAGACTTTTGTCACTAAAACGCAAAAACTAGATTGAAATGGTCAAAAATCAAACTTGTGCTCCTTTTAGTGCTAAAACGTGCAATTGGGCTTAAAACGAGTTATGGTGAGACATTTGTCAAACTTTTGGTGTTTCTTGACCAGAAGTACCACAATCTAGAGAATAATGTCACTAAAACGCAAAAACTAGATTGAAATGGTCGAAATCCAAAATTGTGCTCCTTTTAGTGCTAAAACGTGCAATTGGGCTTAAAACGAGTTATGGTGATGCATTTGTCAAACTCTTGGTGTTTGTTTACCAAAAGTACCACACTCTAGAGACTTTTGTCACTAAAACGCAAAAACTAGATTGAAATGGTCAAAATCCAAACTTGTGCTCCTTTTAGTGCTAAAACGTGCAGTTGGGTTGAAACGAGTTATCGTGATGCATTTGGCAAACTCTTGGTGTTTGTTTACCAAATGTACCACACTCTAGAGACTTTTGTCACTAAAACGCAAAAACCAGATTGAAATGTCAAAATCCAAACTTGTGCTCCTTTTAGTGCTAAAACGTGCAATTGACCTTAAAACGAGTTATGGTGATGCATTTGGCAAACTTTTGGTGTTTGTTTACCAAAAGAACCACACTCTAGAGACTTTTGTCACTAAAACGCAAAAACTAGATTGAAATGGTCAAAAATCAAACTTGTGCTCCTTTTAGTGCTAAAACGTGCAATTGGGCTTAAAACGAGTTATGGTGATGCATTTGTCAAACTCTTGGTGTTTGTTTACTAAAAGTACCACACTGTAGACACTTTTGTCACTAAAACCCAAAAACTAGATTGAAATGCTGAAAATCGAAATTTGTGCTCCTTTTAGTGCTAAATCGTGCAATTGGGCTTAAAAGGAGTTATGGTGATGCATTTGGCAAACTTTTGGGTTTTGTTGACCAAAAGTACCACACTCTAGAGACGTTTGTCACAAAAATGCAAAAACTAGATTGAAATGGTCAAAATCCAAAATTGTGCTCCTTTTAGTGCTAAAACGTGCAATTGGGTTAAAACGAGTTATGGTGATGCATTTGGCAAACTCTTGGTGTTTGTTTACCAAAAGTACCACACTCTAGAGAATAATGTCACTAAAAAGCAAAAACTAGATTGAAATGGTCAAAATCCAAACTTGTGCTCCTTTTAGTGCTAAAACGTGCAATTGACCTTAAAACGAGTTATGGTGATGCATTTGGCAAACTTTTGGTGTTTGTTTACCAAAAGAACCACACTCTAGAGACTTTTGTCACTAAAACGCAAAAACTAGATTGAAATGGTCAAAAATCAAACTTGTGCTCCTTTTAGTGCTAAAACGTGCAATTGGGCTTAAAACGAGTTATGGTGATGCATTTGTCAAACTCTTGGTGTTTGTTTACCAAAAGTACCACACTGTAGACACTTTTGTCACTAAAACCCAAAAACTAGATTGAAATGCTGAAAATCGAAATTTGTGCTCCTTTTAGTGCTAAATCGTGCAATTGGGCTTAAAAGGAGTTATGGTGATGCATTTGGCAAACTTTTGGGTTTTGTTGACCAAAAGTACCACACTCTAGAGACGTTTGTCACAAAAATGCAAAAACTAGATTGAAATGGTCAAAATCCAAAATTGTGCTCCTTTTAGTGCTAAAACGTGCAATTGGGTTAAAACGAGTTATGGTGATGCATTTGGCAAACTCTTGGTGTTTGTTTACCAAAAATACCACACTCTAGAGACTTTTGTCACTAAAACGCAAAAACTAGATTGAAATGGTCAAAATCCAAACTTGTGCTCCTTTTAGTGCTAAAACGTGCAATTGGGCTTAAAACGAGTTATGGTGATGCATTTGGAAAACTCTTCGTGTTTGTTTACCAAAAGTACCACACTCTAGAGAATAATGTCAATAAAACGCAAAAACTAGATTGAAATGGTCAAAAATCAAACTTGTGCTTCTTTTAGTGCTAAAACGAGCAATTGGGCTTAAAACGAGTTATGGTGATGCATTTGTCAAACTTTTGGTGTTTGTTTACCAAAAGAACCACACTCTAGAGACTTTTGTCACTAAAACGCAAAAACTAGATTGAAATGGTCAAAAATCAAACTTGTGCTCCTTTTAGTGCTAAAACGTGCAATTGGGCTTAAAACGAGTTATGGTGATGCATTTGTCAAACTCTTGGTGTTTGTTTACCAAAAGTACCACACTGTAGACACTTTTGTCACTAAAACCCAAAAACTAGATTGAAATGCTGAAAATCGAAATTTGTGCTCCTTTTAGTGCTAAATCGTGCAATTGGGCTTAAAAGGAGTTATGGTGATGCATTTGGCAAACTTTTGGGTTTTGTTGACCAAAAGTACCACACTCTAGAGACGTTTGTCACAAAAATGCAAAAACTAGATTGAAATGGTCAAAATCCAAAATTGTGCTCCTTTTAGTGCTAAAACGTGCAATTGGGTTAAAACGAGTTATGGTGATGCATTTGGCAAACTCTTGGTGTTTGTTTACCAAAAGTACCACACTCTAGAGACTTTTGTCACTAAAACGCAAAAACTAGATTGAAATGGTCAAAATCCAAATTTGTGCTCCTTTTAGTGCTAAAACGTGCAGTTGGTTGAAACGAGTTATGGTGATGCATTTGGCAAACTCTTGGTGTTTGTTTACCAAAAATACCACACTCTAGAGACTTTTGTCACTAAAACGCAAAAACTAGATTGAAATGGTCAAAATCCAAACTTGTGCTTCTTTTAGTGCTAAAACGAGCAATTGGGCTTAAAACGAGTTATGGTGATGCATTTGTCAAACTTTTGGGTTTTGTTGACCAAAAGTACCACACTCTAGAGAATAATGTCACTAAAAAGCAAAAACTAGATTGAAATGGTCAAAATACAAACTTGTGCACCTTTTAGTGCTAAAACGTGCAATTGGGCTTAAAACGAGATATGGTGATGCATTTGGAAAACTCTTCGTGTTTGTTTACCAAAAGTACCACACTCTAGAGAATAATGTCAATAAAACGCAAAAACTAGATTGAAATGGTCAAAAATCAAACTTGTGCTTCTTTTAGTGCTAAAACGAGCAATTGGGCTTAAAACGAGTTATGGTGATGCATTTGTCAAACTTTTGGGTTTTGTTGACCAAAAGTACCACACTCTAGAGAATAATGTCACTAAAAAGCAAAAACTAGATTGAAATGGTCAAAATACAAACTTGTGCACCTTTTAGTGCTAAAACGTGCAATTGGGCTTAAAACGAGATATGGTGATGCATTTGGCAAACTGTTGGTGTTTGTTTACCAAAAGTACCACACTCTAGAGATTTTTGTCACTAAAACGCAAAAACTAGATTGAAATGGTCAAAAATCAAACTTGTGCTCCTTTTAGTGCTAAAACGTGCAATTGGGCTAAAAACGAGTTATGGTGATGCATTTGTCAAACTTTTGGGTTTTGTTGACCAAAAGTACCACACTCTAGAGAATAATGTCACTAAAACGCAAAAACTAGATTGAAATGTCAAAAATCAAATTTGTGCTCCTTTTAGTGCTAAAACGTGCAATTGAGCTTAAAACGAGTTATGGTGATGCATTTGTCAAACTTTTGGGTTTTGTTGACCAAAAGTAACACACTCTAGAGAATAATGTCACTAAAAAGCAAAAACTAGATTGAAATGGTCAAAATACAAACTTGTGCACCTTTTAGTGCTAAAACGTGCAATTGGGCTTAAAACGAGATATGGTGATGCATTTGGCAAACTGTTGGTGTTTGTTTACCAAAAGTACCACACTCTAGAGAATAATGTCACTAAAACGCAGAAACTAGATTGAAATGGTCAAAATCCGAACTTGTGCTCCTTTTAGTGCTAAAACGTGCAATTGGGCTTAAAACGACTTATGGTGATGCATTTGTCAAACTTTTAGTGTTTCTTGACCAAAAGTACCACAATCTAGAGAATAATGTCACTAAAACGCAAAAACTAGATTGAAATGGTCAAAATCCAAACTTGTGCTCCTTTTAGTGCTAAAACGTGTAATTGGGCTTAAAACGAGTTATGGTGATGCATTTGGCAAACTCTTGGTGTTTGTTTACCAAAAGTACCACACTCTAGAGACTTTTGTCACTAAAACGCAAAAACTAGATTGAAATGGTCAAAATCCAAACTGGTGCTCCATTTAGTGCTAAAACGTGCAATTGGGCTTAAAACGAGTTATGGTGATGCATTTGGCAAACTCTTGGTGTTTGTTTACCAAAAGTACCACACTCTAGAGAATAATGTCACTAAAACGCAAAAACTAGATTGAAATGTCAAAAATCAAATTTGTGCTCCTTTTAGTGCTAAAACGTGCAATTGAGCTTAAAACGAGTTATGGTGATGCATTTGTCAAACTTTTGGGTTTTGTTGACCAAAAGTAACACACTCTAGAGAATAATGTCACTAAAAAGCAAAAACTAGATTGAAATGGTCAAAATACAAACTTGTGCACCTTTTAGTGCTAAAACGTGCAATTGGGCTTAAAACGAGTTATGGTGAGGCATTTGTCACACTTTTGGTGTTTGTTGACCAAAAGTACCACACTCTAGAGAATAATGTCACTAAAACGCAGAAACTAGATTGAAATGGTTAAAATCCGAACTTGTGCTCCTTTTAGTGCTAAAACGTGCAATTGGGCTTAAAACGACTTATGGTGATGCATTTGTCAAACTTTTGGTGTTTCTTGACCAAAAGTACCACAATCTAGAGAATAATGTCACTAAAACGCAAAAACTAGATTGAAATGGTCAAAATCCAAACTTGTGCTCCTTTTAGTGCTAAAACGTGCAATTGGGCTTAAAACGAGTTATGGTGATGCATTTGGCAAACTCTTGGTGTTTGTTTACCAAAAGTACCACACGCTAGAGACTTTTGTCACTAAAACGCAAAAACTAGATTGAAATGGTCAAAATCCAAACTGGTGCTCCATTTAGTGCTAAATCGTGCAATTGGGCTTAAAACGAGTTATGGTGATGCATTTGGCAAACTCTTGGTGTTTGTTTACCAAAAGTACCACACTCTAGAGAATAATGTCACTAAAACGCAAAAACTAGATTGAATTGTCAAAAATCAAATTTGTGCTCCTTTTAGTGCTAAAACGTGCAATTGAGCTTAAAACGAGTTATGGTGATGCATTTGTCAAACTTTTGGGTTTTGTTGACCAAAAGTAACACACTCTAGAGAATAATGTCACTAAAAAGCAAAAACTAGATTGAAATGGTCAAAATACAAACTTGTGCACCTTTTAGTGCTAAAACGTGCAATTGGGCTTAAAACGAGTGATTTAACCTTTTTCGTCGTCTAAAAAGAGCTAAAGCAAATAAAACTAGAATTAAACTACAGTAGTTAGCAGCAAGTCCTAGGTCAATTCACAGTTTGGTTTTATCTCTTGCTTAGGTCAATTAATTACAAGTTAAGCAAATTATCAAACAGGTTGTGTGCAGGTTTTATATCTAAGACTAATTAAAACTAATTGAAACTACAACTAACAGAATTAGGTGAATGAGTGAAAGTATGGATGAGATGTACCTCCTTCTCCAAGTACTCCGTGCTTACGTTTAATCAGACTTCATATACTTGTTTTACTTAATATAAACTAGCTAAATTCGCGAGACCTCTTTAATCAAAGAAGTCTTCAAGAGTTTAACTAATTTAATTAAGCCTTAAACTCTTTCAAGCCAAGAACATACCATAAGCAACACTAAACACTAAATCTAGCATTTAGGAAACAAATTCATTCCACAAATGTAAGAGGAGCTAATCGCACACACATACATGTATGAAACTACAAGAATTAAGCCTCGGTTTTCATGTCCTCAACAATCAAGAGAGGTTTTCAAGCTAACATAAAGTAGAACACCTAAAACTAGATGTCTAACCTATACACGCCTAATCAAGGTCATACATAAGCAAAAATTTACATCTAGCTTGAAACCTAAAAGAGAAAATTACAAGCATATTAAGCCATAGGTTGAGTCTACAAGCACATTTCCTTGGAGAAGAAGGCTAGGCGATCTAGCCTGACATGGAGATGAAGGCGGATGAAGGTAGGTGTGAGATTCTGGACATGGCGGAGATGAAGAAGATGAAGATGGAGTTGAGAGAGTTTGTTAGAGGAGAGAGAAAGTGAAAGTAAAGTGAGAGATCAGATGTTCAGATGTGTGAAAGTTAGTTACGTTTTGGGGTTTTATAGTGGTGAGTAGCTTTGGGATTATCGCCCAAAGGGTATTTTTGGTATTTGGTAAAGGTTAGGATGCATGTGGACTAGATTTCATCTCCATGCATTTCCAAAGGTTCCTCCTTTTTCTCCAAGTGATTGTGCTTCCCTTTTTGCCCTTAATGAGGTCTCCAGACTTGAATTTGGCCTTGGCGCCAATTTTGCCTCATTAAGAAAGCTGTTCCCCAAATACCTTCAAGCTGCAGGGCTGACTTTGCCTTAAATTAACTCTGCACCAAAGACTTCTGAAAAGTAGTTGACATTTCTGATCATTGTGCAGTTTGGCTCATGTACTCGCTGGCTGATGGACTTCAGCTTCCGGATGTAAGACTTCATATCGCAAGCGCAAGCATATTCACTTCCGGATGAGAATCCACTGGATGAGAATCCACTTCCGGATGTAACTCTTTTGTCCGCCAGCGCCAGCATGTTCACTTCCGGATGTAAATCCACTTCCGGATGGAAGTCCGCTTCTTCAAGTAGCTCAGCTTCCGGATGTGACTTTGCTTCCGGATGTAAACTTGCATCCTGATATGAGTACTCTTCCAAATGCGAATATGCTTCCGGATGTGAACCTGCATCCGGATGTGGATTCTGAGTACTTGTCATCTAGCCTTCCTTCTTGCCAAGTTATCTCCACTGAAGCTCCACCAAGGGTGTGTAGGGCCCACTTGGGACCCCCTACATGAAAAACATATCTCATAGTCAAAATGACCAAAATACCCTTAGTTCCATAAAATGTGTAACACCCCGAATTTTATTTCATAATATAATAAAATTAAAAAGGGAATAAAGAATATAAATTATAAGTTAAAGTTTTATGAAATGGAATGAAAGAGATAATTTTAGACAAATTGTTAGAAATTATGAAAATAATGATAATATTTTCTATTTTGTATTAGTAAACTATTTGTATATTTTAGTCATAATTGTGAAATATAGTATTAGGAAATATTTAGAGTAGGAGGATGTTTGTTATTATTAGGGATTATTGTTAGGTAAACTTGTATGAGACATTTATTAACTTTTAGGAAACTTTTGTATTATAAATATGTTATTATATAAATGAAATAATCCTTAGACTATTTTACCCATATATTGGTTTCCACACAAACTAAATTTTATTAAATAAATAGGAAGAAGCTAAGAGAGTTAAAAAAAAAAAGGTTATGAACATTATGTATAAGACTTTGGGGACAAAAGCATAATAATTAAAAATGAATAAATGGTTACATAATTAGAATTTTCCCTAATAATTATATGTATACACATGTTAAAAACCCCTTCCTCCACAAACGACTAAACCTAGCCGTCACATATCTCCTCCAAACAATTCTTCGTTCTTTTCTTCTTCCATCCTCTCCCAACGTTTTTTTTTGTTCCTTCTCCAATCCATTTGTTCCATCTTCTCCCTTTTCTCTACAATATAGAACTTGTCTAGCTTCGTTTGGTCTAGAGCCCAAGATGATTTGATTTCTTTCTCACGTGAGGATTCAAGAACAGCTCTGTTTATTTTTGGGAATTATGGGCGAAAGTTTTAGCAGCAAAGGCACTCATCATTTATATGAATCTTGGTGAGAATCCTTATCTTTTTTTTTATTCATTTTTTTTCTTCAAAAGGAGTGAGGAATTTGAGAGAAGTTATATGGGTTGTTGAGATTGTTTTTTTTTAGTTTTGTAATTAATATGAGATTGTTTATGCATTTTGCTAGCTCTATAAGTGTAGTTTTTGTGGCTGTTTGTTTTCCCTGCTTCGTGTATATTTTCTGCCATTGCTGAACTAATATCAAAAGGTTTGAATAAATGGGGTATGCTAGAAATATAGTTAAAATGTCTCATGCTTTCTTATTTCTTTCTTATTCTTTGTTTGATGGAGTTTTGGGTAAGAAAAATTGTTAAAAATAAACTTTATAGGAACTTAAGTATGAGTAATATGTTGAAGTAATTATTTGTTATGGATATGGAGAATAAAGGTACGGTTCTTGAAGAAAGAAACATAAGATATGACAAAGAGTATTAAAACTTCTAAATGATTATGTCTAAGCTCTTATTGATTTTTATGGAAGTTGAATTGTATTATTTTTGGGATTAGTGTATCTTGTAGAGTTAAATGGAGCCTTTTTGAGTATTTAATGTATTCTAGAAATTTAATTCATGTAATTAAGTTCTTTGAGTGCATGTATGTGTGAAATTCGCAGGATTGGTGAATGAGTCATTATTTGACTATTAGTGTAGAGCCTTAATTTGATTTGTAGTTTAATATTTGATATATTATTTTTATATGATTGATTGGTTCTCTTTGAATGATTTGTTAATTGTCACTTAACTTTACTTTGATTGATTGTTGATGGAAAGTGAGTAAATCATTTGGGGATTTCATGTTGTTTGTTAATTAATTGCCTACATGTTTTGTGTGTTTGATAAATGTAATGAATTGTGAAGGATGGTACGCAACTCTACATTGAATGTTTTGTTGATATTGTAACTCTTTCCCTTATTGTTTTGTTTTTGCTGAAACGGGGTGGGTAGTATTATGGTTATTAGGATTGAGAGCGACGTTAATTAGTATACGTAAGGACCGTGTTTTATGTTCTTTACTGTATGGAATTATAATAGGAAAAGCTAGTAAGGGATGTGCTTAAAAGAAAGTACAAGTAAGGATAAGGAGAAACGATGGATTGCTCACAACAGGTAGCGGTTTATTTCATACACATTAGAATTACATATTTATTTTCTGTCATCACTAATATATTACTGCTTCAGATATTGATAGGGTTTATTTTCAGCATTTTAAATTTATGTGGAGTACTCCAGGTATAAGGAGGGTCGCTCCCCCTATACCATATTGTTTTGTTGAATTTATTTTTCCTAGAAAATCCTGTCAGGTATACCTACTACGAAAGGTGAATATATTACTATAAGTAGTGAGGTGGTGCAATAGGCACATGTATTTAATATTCTACCTGTAACAAATATATTGTTAAGGTAGGGGCCCTGTATGAGTGTTTTACTAACAGGTAGTAATCACCAACAGGAGCGCACTATCATTATCTGAAGTAGGATTAAATGAATCAGCTTCTAGGTGAAGTAAATGCATGAATTAGAGTGTATGAAATAAACTGCGGTAAATTTGGTTTAGTTTCAGGTACACAATAGATAGGGAATTTTGGAGTGATGAAGGGAAAGGACGAATGCAGAAATGTCTTCTCCTAAGTGTATTTTTATTAATATATATTTTTAAAGGAAATTGTATAATTATATTTTGGCATGTCATGTATATAAATTTTGTAGAAGATAAACCTTGGATACTGTATGTACTTGATAATTATTTTGAATTCATATATAGACTTTTATATGTACTCATATGTAAAACTAAGTATTTTAGAACTAATATTATGTAGGGTAAACGTTAGAATTTCAAAGTAAAAGATAAATGTTTTAGTGTAGGAAATAATAGTTAAAAATATGTTTTCAATAGCATTTATTTTATAAAATTAAGAAATACATTTTTAAAACTTGTATTACTTTATAAAATTAATATAAATCACCTACATACCTTAAGTAACTTCATTTTGTTTTAAAAAGTTATTTTCAACTTGTTTTAGAAAGAATTATTTCAAAAAGTCAATTTCATTAAAAAGTTTTAATTTAGACAGATTTTTGATTACCTCTTACAAACTTTTAAAGTTATTAATATTTATTTTATAGCAAAAATCACTATTTTCAATTAAATATATTTAATATTTGAAGAAATTATTTAAAAATAAACTAGGTGTTACAATTTGGTATCAGAGCAAAGGTTCTGGCACATATAGCTAGAAACCTTTTCGCAGAGAGTGGTTAGGATAGAAAAGGGTAGGTAGTTAGCTCTTGTAATTCATGGGTAATTACAAGTGGCTTTAGGATTAGGGGTAAAATCAAAAACAAAAATTGTTAGAAGGAATGAATTGGAAAGATGTTTGTTGTAGTGCTTGCTTATACGATTTCTTTGGAATTCTTTGTGCAATACAGTGGTATTGGCACCCTTATTGAATGAAAATTTGATTTATAGAATTATGATTGTATAAAGAGAGGAATTATGATTTGACGTTTGCGGAGTGGAAAATTGGAATGATTGTACATGTGGTGAAGGAATTCTGAGTTGATGTTTGCATAGATAAGTTATGATGTAAGTGTGTTATGCATATAGAAAATTTTGTTTCTTTTTCTAACAGGCGTGAATTGTTGTGAGGGTACAAATAACTCAATTTTTTTATTGGAGAATTGGATGAATGATTTCATAATTAGTTATAAAAATTTGTTGTTCTTTTAGTGGATGATTGGTTTTCTTGAGAAGTGTATAATACACGATTGTGTGTGTTCACCTTGTGCTATAAATATAAATATATGATGAAATTGTTATTATACTTTGATGAGCTATGATTACATTTGACTGATTGGAATGTTGATTTGTGTGTATGTATTTTTTATTTTATTTTATTTGCTGATTGGGTGAATATTTTCTGTATATGTAATAGAGTAATTTATATGATTGATTGTATGATTATCTTGTGCTTGTTAATTCCTTTTGATCACTTGATATTGTCTTGGTTATGGGTGCTAGTAGAAAAATAGTTAAATTTTGAAATTCCTTACATATAGAAAGCATGATATTAATTATGAAGTAAGAGTAAATAAAGAGGTAAAAGTTAATAGAATGAAAAAGTATCTTAGATAGTTTGACAAGAGACAAGGATGCTTCTTGGGGTCTCGAGTATAATTATGAGCCATGGCATAATCATAGTCGAGGCATCATTGAAGACCTTATAGGTGAGAGAATGAAAGAGAGAATGATTAAGCGAGAATAAAGATAGAATGAAATAGGTATATTGATTTGCATAATTTAATATTGAATGCGAGAATTTTGATTATTTATTTTGTGAGTGCTTTGCAAGCTTAATTTGTTATTTCTTGACTTTGTGTAATAAATCTTGTTGTTTGTGCTAGTTGCATGCATTATGTGTGAAATTATTATTGTTCAGCTTATGCGTTTTCATTAATGTAGAGTTTATGTGGTTTTACAATAATTGAGTTAGCTTTGCGCATTGGCATTGTGTAAGTCAAGCTTTTGGATAAGCATCAAACCAACACCATATTTAACTAAGATATTGTTCATTTTGTCCTTGACTTGAATTAGTAATGTTCCCTAAAGTTGTATAATGATTTGAAAACAGTTTTAATTTCATTTTGTTGAAGTGGGGCTCTAATCAATTTTGATAGATTAGAATTAGTCTTAATTATGTTTGGTTAAGGGCTATTTTGGTTGTTCATCTTGGTTATAAATTATGAGTAGTTTCTTAAATTTAATATCCTAGGGTTATATTGATTGGTACTTGATTTATAGATAAATAAGAAAGGTTACCGTAGTTGTTCTTATGAAATTGGGGTTAAAAGTTGATAGTGGTAGATTTTGATTATGAATTTGAAAATTTTAAAAATAAAGGAAGTTTATTGTATTGAAGTGAGAGATTATTTAATCTGTGTAATATTTAAATTTATAGGTTCATAGCTGAGTTACAATTTTGATTTTGCGTGGCCTATAATTGTCATAATAGGAATTATGTTGATATTGTAATTATCAGGTTTTATATTTTTCTTTAGATAAAAGTGAAATTCTGGAGTTTAAAATTAAATCTCATTTTTGTGTAGGCTAAATGTTGGGGTAAAAATCAATTCGTGTTGATGCTCTTGAAATTTTAAATATTTGAAAGAGATTTATGTTTGTGCTCATTTGAAATACAATAGATATTAAGGTTTGATTTGGGTGAAGGGTAAAAATGAGAAACTTATGGTACATATATATGTAAATGGAAATTTGGATAATTAATTTGGAATTATTAGGATGATTTAAAAATATTTGTGACTCAAATAGTATTTCTAAAAATTTTAGACAATAAAGATTTGGGGCGAAGCGAGTTATTAGGAAATTTTTATAGGACATTTTTTTATGTAAGATTTGGGTTATTAGGATTTGATTTTTGGTGATGTGATTATAAACGTTGAGAACATAATGAGTGTTTTGTTAATGGATTTGGGATTTCCAAAATATAGATTATGACTAAGGGCTTCAATAGGATATCAGGATGATTTGAGAAAAAATACATTTGAATTAAAAATGTTAGATTGAGAATGAAGTATATGATGTTGGAATTTAAAGTTACTTGAGTCTTGTTTTTCTCTACATTGATTAATTTAAGGACAACTTGATGGTGAGATTTAGATGTTGAAAATTTTAAGGATTAATAGAATAAATACCTATCAAATACATGGAGATTAGAGAGGAATTTCTGGTGGACTATTTCTTCTTTTGATAGGCAAATGAATTTGTCACTGGAACATATTTGATGTTGAGGTAATATAAGAGTAGGTTCAAGTTTTGATTTGTGAAGATGTTGAGGATAATTATAAATGTTAGGAGTTAAAAGGAAATTTTGTTGGAATATAGATATATGAATAATATTCTGAATTTGAAGAAATTTGAGTTTCTAAATAACGTAGTTGAGAGAATAGTGATAAAATGCGGCATTTTATTTAAGGAAAATTGTTACAAATTAATGGTTTGTGATAATTAGAATGTTGTAAGAGAGCCAAAACATTATTTGGGAATAAACTTTTGAAGTGTGTGATGACTTTCACAAATATTTGAAGAAGTGTAGTAAGGATAAATTTCTTTATAGGATTTTGATAGTGTTTTGATTGTAATTTAAGCATAAGAAAGTGGAGGACTATGACTATGAGTGTGAGGTATTCGAGTTAATTAATGATTAAGTTTGATGGTGATTAAAGGTTTAACAATGGTTTTTGGTGTGTATCATTTTTTTTTGTGAAATTTACTACAACTCAAATCTGATTGGAATTTTTATCAGGATCTCAAACACTTAATAGATATCTTATTTGTTTATAAGGGTTTGTTAGAGAGATCAATACTTATTTAGGTATTAGTAGAGAATATTGAAATGATTTTCATACAATATGGGATTAGTAGAGACTTGGATTTATGAAGGTATATATTAGATAGTAGGTCATTTTGATAAAGATATAGGAATTATTAGTGACGAACATAGGTTAAATAAGAACTTTTGGTATTGTGAAAAATTGTCCATGGAATTGTCTAAGCTGTGTGAGTGATGGATATTTTTAGATATATTAACCAACGGTAGATTTATGTTTTTTTTATGAGAAAAATATAGAGTATTCTTGAGGTAATTATTGAATAATAATTGTCAACTTTTGCGTATATAATTTGAGGATATTTTAGTTTTAAGAATTTCAAAGCTTATGAAGGTATATTAGAATGTATTGTTAGGATAATAATTGGAGATAAAGGTTGTTGATGGAATAGATTTGACTAGGTATCTACTTGCTAGACTACATATTAAGGAATTTATTGGAAGCAAAGTTTGGATTTTAGAAATAGATTTGGAGTAAAAGATAATTACGGAGTATTTGAGAATTTATATTATATTTTATCAAACTTTAGGAGGAATTGTTTTATTTTGCTTTATAGGAACAATTGTGAGAATTGTTAAGTTATTAATGATATGTTCAATTTTCTTAAATGATATAATTAGTGGTTGCCTTAGAAATAATATTCTAATTGTTCTATAGTTATTTCATGATTAATTTAGATGTTTAAAGAGGATTGTTAATCTTAGTGCATGAGTGTATTCTTGGAGTAATTGTATAGATATAATTTTAATGGAGAATTCAAGTTTTGGGGTTGTTAAAAATTTATTTTAGTTGATAAGGTATAAGCATTAGAAATATGAGTAAAACAAAAATGATTGTTTATTGATAGAAGTTTCTAGGTAAATTGTGTGCATTAGGTAGAGTTGCAAATAGGTGGATTGTAGACCATGTTTTGTAAAAACATAAAAATAAAAATAAAAAAAAAATAAAATCCTAATATTTAAAAGTTTGTGCCTTTTGATTAAAGAGTGACACATAATTTGGAGATTTACATGATACAGGCTCTCATAAGGAATAATGTAAAATATTTTGAGGTGTGCTAGTAAATATGCTAAATTGTATATTGTTTGAAACTTTTTGGAAGAGAAGATTGAATAGAATACTTAATTTTTTTTTAATGAAATATAGCCAAATTGGCAAGATTATATGATGATTTTTTGGAATAGAGAATTGACGTTAATTTTATAAGATATGAAATCATTAATAGTAGTCTTAGTAATTGCATTTTTATCTGTAAATTTAGTTATCTTATAGATTAAGAATTTTAGGATATGACCTCTAGTTCAAGAGTTTATATGAAAGTTGAGATGATGATTGTAGATGATCAAGGTTATTTAGGTTAAAAATTATAGTTATTCAAAAATAGTATGACTATCAATATGATAAGATGTTAGGATCAATGAAAGGATATGAATTGCTATCAAGAGTAAAAAAAAACAGAGAGAGAGAGAGAGTGAGTTTCTCATAATTTCGAGGACGAAATTATTTAAGGGGGAGAGAATTGTAACACCCCGAATTTTATTTCATAATATAATAAAATTAAAAAGGGAATAAAGAATATAAATTATAAGTTAAAGTTTTATGAAATGGAATGAAAGAGATAATTTTAGACAAATTGTTAGAAATTATGAAAATAATGATAATATTTTCTATTTTGTATTAGTAAACTATTTGTATATTTTAGTCATAATTGTGAAATATAGTATTAGGAAATATTTAGAGTAGGAGGATGTTTGTTATTATTAGGGATTATTGTTAGGTAAACTTGTATGAGACATTTATTAACTTTTAGGAAACTTTTGTATTATAAATATGTTATTATATAAATGAAATAATCCTTAGACTATTTTACCCATATATTGGTTTCCACACAAACTAAATTTTATTAAATAAATAGGAAGAAGCTAAGAGAGTTAAAAAAAAAAAGGTTATGAACATTATGTATAAGACTTTGGGGACAAAAGCATAATAATTAAAAATGAATAAATGGTTACATAATTAGAATTTTCCCTAATAATTATATGTATACACATGTTAAAAACCCCTTCCTCCACAAACGACTAAACCTAGCCGTCACATATCTCCTCCAAACAATTCTTCGTTCTTTTCTTCTTCCATCCTCTCCCAACGTTTTTTTTTGTTCCTTCTCCAATCCATTTGTTCCATCTTCTCCCTTTTCTCTACAATATAGAACTTGTCTAGCTTCGTTTGGTCTAGAGCCCAAGATGATTTGATTTCTTTCTCACGTGAGGATTCAAGAACAGCTCTGTTTATTTTTGGGAATTATGGGCGAAAGTTTTAGCAGCAAAGGCACTCATCATTTATATGAATCTTGGTGAGAATCCTTATCTTTTTTTTTATTCATTTTTTTTCTTCAAAAGGAGTGAGGAATTTGAGAGAAGTTATATGGGTTGTTGAGATTGTTTTTTTTTAGTTTTGTAATTAATATGAGATTGTTTATGCATTTTGCTAGCTCTATAAGTGTAGTTTTTGTGGCTGTTTGTTTTCCCTGCTTCGTGTATATTTTCTGCCATTGCTGAACTAATATCAAAAGGTTTGAATAAATGGGGTATGCTAGAAATATAGTTAAAATGTCTCATGCTTTCTTATTTCTTTCTTATTCTTTGTTTGATGGAGTTTTGGGTAAGAAAAATTGTTAAAAATAAACTTTATAGGAACTTAAGTATGAGTAATATGTTGAAGTAATTATTTGTTATGGATATGGAGAATAAAGGTACGGTTCTTGAAGAAAGAAACATAAGATATGACAAAGAGTATTAAAACTTCTAAATGATTATGTCTAAGCTCTTATTGATTTTTATGGAAGTTGAATTGTATTATTTTTGGGATTAGTGTATCTTGTAGAGTTAAATGGAGCCTTTTTGAGTATTTAATGTATTCTAGAAATTTAATTCATGTAATTAAGTTCTTTGAGTGCATGTATGTGTGAAATTCGCAGGATTGGTGAATGAGTCATTATTTGACTATTAGTGTAGAGCCTTAATTTGATTTGTAGTTTAATATTTGATATATTATTTTTATATGATTGATTGGTTCTCTTTGAATGATTTGTTAATTGTCACTTAACTTTACTTTGATTGATTGTTGATGGAAAGTGAGTAAATCATTTGGGGATTTCATGTTGTTTGTTAATTAATTGCCTACATGTTTTGTGTGTTTGATAAATGTAATGAATTGTGAAGGATGGTACGCAACTCTACATTGAATGTTTTGTTGATATTGTAACTCTTTCCCTTATTGTTTTGTTTTTGCTGAAACGGGGTGGGTAGTATTATGGTTATTAGGATTGAGAGCGACGTTAATTAGTATACGTAAGGACCGTGTTTTATGTTCTTTACTGTATGGAATTATAATAGGAAAAGCTAGTAAGGGATGTGCTTAAAAGAAAGTACAAGTAAGGATAAGGAGAAACGATGGATTGCTCACAACAGGTAGCGGTTTATTTCATACACATTAGAATTACATATTTATTTTCTGTCATCACTAATATATTACTGCTTCAGATATTGATAGGGTTTATTTTCAGCATTTTAAATTTATGTGGAGTACTCCAGGTATAAGGAGGGTCGCTCCCCCTATACCATATTGTTTTGTTGAATTTATTTTTCCTAGAAAATCCTGTCAGGTATACCTACTACGAAAGGTGAATATATTACTATAAGTAGTGAGGTGGTGCAATAGGCACATGTATTTAATATTCTACCTGTAACAAATATATTGTTAAGGTAGGGGCCCTGTATGAGTGTTTTACTAACAGGTAGTAATCACCAACAGGAGCGCACTATCATTATCTGAAGTAGGATTAAATGAATCAGCTTCTAGGTGAAGTAAATGCATGAATTAGAGTGTATGAAATAAACTGCGGTAAATTTGGTTTAGTTTCAGGTACACAATAGATAGGGAATTTTGGAGTGATGAAGGGAAAGGACGAATGCAGAAATGTCTTCTCCTAAGTGTATTTTTATTAATATATATTTTTAAAGGAAATTGTATAATTATATTTTGGCATGTCATGTATATAAATTTTGTAGAAGATAAACCTTGGATACTGTATGTACTTGATAATTATTTTGAATTCATATATAGACTTTTATATGTACTCATATGTAAAACTAAGTATTTTAGAACTAATATTATGTAGGGTAAACGTTAGAATTTCAAAGTAAAAGATAAATGTTTTAGTGTAGGAAATAATAGTTAAAAATATGTTTTCAATAGCATTTATTTTATAAAATTAAGAAATACATTTTTAAAACTTGTATTACTTTATAAAATTAATATAAATCACCTACATACCTTAAGTAACTTCATTTTGTTTTAAAAAGTTATTTTCAACTTGTTTTAGAAAGAATTATTTCAAAAAGTCAATTTCATTAAAAAGTTTTAATTTAGACAGATTTTTGATTACCTCTTACAAACTTTTAAAGTTATTAATATTTATTTTATAGCAAAAATCACTATTTTCAATTAAATATATTTAATATTTGAAGAAATTATTTAAAAATAAACTAGGTGTTACAATGCAAGTAATAAGGCTATTATTCTTCAAATATTTATACATAAGCATGTGCATGAAAATGTATCAATAATGATCAAATATAACAAATAAACCATACTAATTAAGCTCAAATGCACATGCTTAAAGGTATGAAATTTGGTCTAATCAAATCCCCCACACTTAAGCTTTGCACTCCGGGTAAAGTCATGTAAAAGATTAACTCAATCATTAAGCATAATGAAGGCAATTGGAATTATCATAGTGTTCAAGTTGATCTTCTTGAACCTTTCCCTAAAGCTTCGCATAGGCCAAATCTAAGAATACAAAGTGAATGCAAGTTTAGCAATCCACTAAAATTTAGGAGGGGTGCCAATTGAGATTTTTCCTCACCGGATAAAGTGTTTAACTCATTCGCTCAAGTTAGGAAAAATGCCTAACTAAGGACTTGTGATCACTCTATGGCTCAATGCACTTGACCATCACCATAGGCTTGTAATAGCTCTAAGTTCTCCACCCATTATTATGCATAGCACAACCAAATCTAGGGGACTTTGGGGTTAGATGGAAGGCTAATAATGAATGGTGAATGATGGATAGTAGTCAATGACCAATGACATGAACAAATAATCACCACATATGCATGCAATACGATGAAATCAATCCTCACAAAGCATGCTACATCTCTCTTTTCTTTTTCAATCTTATGCCTTTGGCATACTTAAGCACTTTGTGCTTTCTTTCTTTTTTCTCTTTTGATAGGCCTTTGGCCTTATTATTTTTTTTTCTTTTCTTTTCTTTGGCCTTTGGCCATTTCCTCTTTTCTTTTCCTCTATTGTGGCTCTCGGCCATCTTTTGTTTTTCACTCATATAGCTTGCTTTCCACAAGATACAACAATACAATACTAATATGAATGCAAGCATATGCTATAATCACTTATTCACACTTCGGTCAAGGTGGTAGAAAAGAAAAGTGAATGGCCCAAAGGGGTTAATCAAAGGATAATATTTGGTTGGCTTAGTGTTTGGGTCATGAGGGTTTAGAAAGAAACGCCCCTTTCATTTTCAATCATGCCATGCATTGTGATCTTGAACAAGAGCTAGGACAAGTTCTAGGAGGTCAAGTACTATTGGCCCACTCAATTCGGTTGAAGGCTTCTCACATTTATAGCTTACTCTAATCAGTCACTTCCTCCCTAAGAAAAGTTAAATGAGAAACTTACATCCTCTTTATACCTTAAAAGTGCCCCATGCAATGCCTTAAGTAATCATTCCAAAAATTCTACTTACACACTAGAGGAAAATTCCATTTGCTTTCAAAAGCCATAATCAAGTCAAATTTTCAAGAAAAATCATGCCAAATAAGTCCAAAAATCAAGTGTGAAAGCTTTGAATCAGACCACTTTAAAGCACATAATACACCTCCCCCACACTTAAAGTATGCATTGTCCTCAATGGACCAATCAAATCAAGTAGGAAGATGCATTTTAAAGGCAAAGAAGCAAAATAAAGGGCAGGGCAGTTCCAACAAACAAATGGCTCATATGCATGTATTATTAACAAGACTACACTAAACACAACCTAAAATATTATATATATTTTTTTTTATATATTTTTTTTTTTTTACTCACTGACGCTCAGGAAACCTAACTGAATTCAGACACAAGCTGCTAGGCTTCCGGAAGCAAAAATGCTACCGGAAGCAGAACTGCTATAGGAAGTCACTCTAGGTTCAGATTCTAATCTCACCCCTAGCGGAAGCAAACATGCTACCGGAAGCAAAATTGCTTCCGGATGCATCGACGCTTGTGCACAATGAACTTCATCCCCTAGCGGAAGCAAAGTGAACATAATCTGATCCTAAGTAGCAAAGTCTAAGTGAGAGCTTCCGGAAGCAAAAACACTTCCGGATGCAAAATCCTCTATTTCTGAATGACAGTTCTTGAAGCTTATAGACATCCCCAAGTACTAGTGAAATTTTTCATATTACTTAAACAACCTAACAAACCTAAACAAAATCCTAAACATATAAACATAATCCTAATTTTTCTAATACTAACACCCTCCCCCACACTTACGAATGTGCAATAAAAGAATAAGTGAGGAAAGGAAAGAAACGACCTTTAGGGAGGCTTGAAATTCTCCTTATACAATTTGAGCAAGTGGCCATTGACCTTGTACACACGGCCATCCTTGAGATTCTTGATCTCAACCATCCCAAAGTCATGAGACTTGAGCACTTCATAAGGTCCTTGCCACTTGTCTTTAAGCTTGCCGCCTCCACAGAATTTGAATCTCACACGGTAGCACAAGACAAGATCTCCCTCCTTGAACTGCTTCCTCAAAATGCCACTGTCATGAATGGCCTTTGTCTTTTCTTTCAAAATCCTTGAGTTCTCAAAAGCTTCATTCCTCAGCTCCTCAAGCTCACTCAGAGTCAACTGCCTCTCTTGAGCAGCAACATCCATATCCTCAATACAAGATCTAACTGCCCAATAAGACTTGTGCTGCAACTCAACTGGTAAATGACAAGCTTTTCCATATATGAGCCGATAAGGAGACATGCCAATAGGAGTCTTAAATGAAGTTCTATATGCCCACAGAGCTTCTTCAAGTCTCAAGCTCCAATCCTTCCTACTGGGTTTCACAATACGCTCAAGGATGTTTTTGATCTGTCTATTGCTCACCTCAGCCTCTCCATTGGTTTGGGGGTGGTAGGGTGTAGAAACCTTGTGATTCACCCCAAATTGACTGAGCAATGAAGTCATAAGCTTGTTACAAAAATGAGAACCTTGATCGCTCACCAAAGCTTTAGGAACTCCAAACCGGCAAAAGATATTAGACTTCAGAAATTTCAACACAGCCCTCGCATCATTGGCTCTGGTTGGCACAACTTCCACCCATCTAGAGAGGTAATCCACCGCCAGCAAAATATATGTGTAGCCGTTGGATGGGGGAAAAGGTCCCATAAAATCTATACCCCAAACATCAAAAGGGTCACAGTATAGCATTGGCACTTGAGGCATCTCTTGTCTCTTTCCCATACTTCCAAACCTTTGGCATTTGTCACAAGACTTGCAATACTCAAACGCGTCCTTAAACAGAGTAGGCCAATAGAAACCAGCCTCCAGAATCTTCCTTGAAGTCTTTTTAGCACCAAAGTGTCCTCCACAAGCTAGTGAATGACAAAACTCCAGGATTGATGGGACTTCATCATCTTGCACACACTTTCTGATTATTTGATCATTACATAACCTCCACAAGTGTGGCTCATCCCAAACATAATAACCAGCATCCCTCTTCAACTTTTGGACTTGATGCTTGTTCAAAGATGGTGAAGTGACTTCGGCAACAAGGTAGTTCACTAGATGAGCATACCAAGGATCTTTCTTTGCATTTAAGGCACACAATAAGGCATCTGGGAAGGTATCACAAACAAGAGAAGAATCATCAACACCTTCCACATTCATTGGCAAACGGCTCAAATGATCAGCTACCAAGTTCTCTCTTCCAGTTCTGTCTTTGATCTCCAACTCAAATTCTTGTAACAGCAACACCCATCGCAAGAGCCTGGGCTTTGTTTGAGGTTTAGATAACAAATATCGAACAGCTGCATGATCCGTGAATACAGTTACTTTGGAATGAAGTAAGTATTGCCGAAATTTATCTAGACCGAAGACAATGGCAAACAACTCCTTTTCAGTTGTTGTATAATTCCTTTGAGCTCTATCCAAAGTCTTAGATGCATAAGCAATCACCCTTGGCAATGAATCATGCCTCTGACCGAGCATAGCTCCCAACGCCTCGTTGGAAGCATCACATGATAGCTCAAAAGGAAGCTCCCAATTAGGTGCAACCAAAATAGGAGGAGAAATAAGCCTTGACTTCAACTCAACAAAGGCTTCCTTACAAGCACTAGAGAAGTCAAACTCGGCCTCTTTTTGAAGTAGATGAGATAAAGGAGCAGCAATTTGGCTGAAGCCCTTGATAAATCTTCGATAAAATCCCACATGTCCTAAAAAGGACCTCAACTCCTTCAAGCAGGTAGGGAAGGGTAGAGAAGAGATTACTTCAACCTTGGCCTTGTCAACCTGAATGCCCTCCTTCGAGACTAAATGTCCCAAAACTATGCCCTTGTCCACCATGAAATGACATTTCTCATAGTTGAGTACTAAGCCCTTCTCCACGCATCTAACCAATGCTTTCTCAAGATTGACCAAGCAAGCATCAAAACTGTCTCCATAGAGGGAGAAATCATCCATAAACACCTCTATGCCATCCTCCAGCAAGTCATTAAAAATACTCATCATACAACGTTGAAAGGTTCCTGGAGCATTGCACAGACCAAAAGGCATCCTCCTGTAAGCGAAGGTCCCAAATGGACAAGTAAAGGTCGTCTTTTCTTGGTCCTCTGGTGCTATGGGAACCTGGAAGTACCCGGAGAAACCATCCAGAAAACAATAGTGTGATTTGCCTGCTAGTCTTTCCAACATTTGATCAATAAATGGTAATGGAAAGTGGTCTTTTCTCGTGGAGTCATTCTGTTAGAATCTTAAGTTTTGATGAAGACTAAAATATAAAGGATTAGACCAAGTGCCTAGGAAGCAATAGTATACTTAGGATCCCAAGTAAGAGTGCTTCCGGATGAAGATTTACTTCCGGTTAGATTAGGACTTGCGCATGCGGATGAATGCTTTCATCCCCCAGCGTCAGCAAGTAAATAACTAGGGATTTAACTTAGTCC
The DNA here is from genome assembly GCA_029929735.1 of Mimosa pudica. Taxonomy (NCBI): domain Eukaryota; kingdom Viridiplantae; phylum Streptophyta; class Magnoliopsida; order Fabales; family Fabaceae; genus Mimosa; species Mimosa pudica. The sequence goes on along the minus strand of JAKELP010000057.1, from coordinate 1,615,967 downwards.
ATGAACTTTAGGTGCACAAACCCTAAGACTAAGCTATGGTTCAATCGGAAGCGAAGTTGCTTCCTGTTAGACTTAGACTGGCGCAGAGCGATAGAATAGATATTACTCCAAGCGACAGTGAGTCTACTTCCCCAAGTGAAAGCGCTTCCTGTTAGAATTAGACTGGCGCAGAGCGACAGAATAGATATTACCCCAAGCGTCAGTAAGTCTACTTCCCCAAGTGAAAGCGCTTCCTGTTAGACTCAGACTGGCGCAGAGCAATAGAATAGTTATTACCCCAAGCGTCAGTAAGTCTACTTCGCCAAGTGAAAGCACTTCCTATTAGATTTAGACTGGCGCAGATTGATAGAATAGATTTCACCCTAAGCGTCAGTGAGTTCACTACGTCAAGTAAAAGTGCTTCCGATAGCTTAGTGACTAGCGCTGAGTGTTGGGATGAAATACACTAAGTGAGAGTGAGTTATAGTGAACCAAGATCCTTCATCTAGTAGTTTTACTTCCGGATGTAAAAATGCTTCCAGATACATCATAGACCAAATCAGAACACAGTCTAAGTAAACTACTCCCCATAGCAAACAAACTTCCCACAGCATGTATAATTCTTATATATATATTGCTATGTTGGACTAACCAGTATGTGCAGAACATGGTCACGCTTCCGAATGCAAATGAGCTTCCGGATGGAAAGACTCTTGACATTGGGACTCAGAGCTTAACACTTGCAGAGCAAGATTACCACTTGCGGATGAAAGATGATCATCCGTCAGCAAGAGTGCAAGAGTAAAAATCACATACTCAGAAGTCAGAATGCTTATATCAGAGCAGAGGTGTCAGGACTACTTTTCAGAGATAAAGCAAGTCAACCCTGCTGAAGCATTTAAGAAGATGTTCCTTCCAACGGTAACAAGAGGATAACAGACACATTCAAACAACATTGTTACCTACCAAGCATGAGGAGTATGAGAACATAATCTGAAGATTCACTCAAGGTGTCAAAGCTCATACTGCCCACAAGAGTCAGAGTCCATAAGAGAGCTTCTGATAGCAAGAGAGGATCCAATAGCAAAGCACTCTTATCTTTCATGGACAAGTGCTTGGAAGACAAAGTTCCTCTATGTGATAGCAAGCAAAATGTTAGAGTCCACAAGCTTCAGATAGCAAGAGAGCTTCCGATAGTGAGTCTCTTAACATCCTGGACTTATGCTTGAGGAACGAAGTCCTCTCTGACAGCAAGCAAGAGTCGGACCGTACAAAGTGTTCAGATGTCAGAACGACTTTTGTCAGAATAGTATTGTCAGAACAGTGTTGACAGAACAGCATGGTCAGAGCACCTTTTCAGATAAAGCAAAGTCAACCCTGCTGTGCATTAATGAGGACAACGTAAACAAGGCCCCAACGTCTATAATCAAACAATCTTATTGCCTCTCCAACGGCTAGATATTCAGAGACTGGTATAAAAGGGATGTTCTTCATTTCTGAAGGGCGGGCTTGAAAAAGAGAGAGAGAACAGGGCTATTATCTGAAAAACACTATTCTACATTCCTCTCATCTTCTACTCTCGGACTTTGATATGTAATATTCTTAGAGAGTGATTTATTTGTACTTAAGTGAGTAACATCATCCACTCTTTGAGAGAGTTAGTTTTGAGCTTAAGTGTTTAGCACAATCAGTTCATAGAGTGAACATAGTGTAAACTTACAATTTGTAAGGGGGAGCATTTAGAGGTTGTCTAAATCTCCATAGGTTGCAAGTTAGCCCGTAAAACTTGCATTTGTAAGGTTTGCAGGTGAACCCGGTGTAAAACCTGTGGGTTGTTAGGTGAACCCGTGCTCGTAAAACCTAAAGTGTAAAGGCTTCTCTTGTGCCCGGTTTAAACAAGAATAGTGGATTGGAAATCTCAGGTGTAGCCTGGGGACTGGATGTAGGTCTGGGTGACCGAACCAGGATAAATTTATGTGTGCATATACTTATACTTGATCATTCTATTTTGCATCACATAGCATACTGACTTGTGCATAGCATTATTTATTATCATCATCACCGAGCACAAGCAGTCTTTCGAAAAGAGTTTAAGTTTTTATTCCCTCACCCAATTCACCCCCCCCCCTCTTGGGTGACAGCCACGAATTTCATTTGGTATCAGAGCAGGTCACTTGTTTAAAGGATCAAACGATCTCAAGTGCAAAGACCTTGGCTGATTTGGGTTAAAATGTTTTCCAAAGGCTTTGATCATACCATTCCACCTGTGTTAGAAAATATTGATTTTTGTTGGTGGAAAGCAAGAATGGAAAGTTTTATAAAATCCACTAGTTTGAAAATGTGGGATATTTTTGAAAATGATTTTGATTTCAAACCAAGAGGAAACTGGACTGAAAGGGAGAAAAATTTGTTTTCCTTAAACATTAGAGCAATGCAAATTTTATACAAAGGCTTAACTGAAAATGATTTCCAGAAAATCAAACATTGCTCTAGTGCTAGAGATATTTGGAATACTCTTGATGTGATATATGCTTCTAACCCATCTCTTGAAAGCACAGCTGTCCAAAGCTCAACTCGTGCGCTTTGTGGATCATCTACTGATGAGCTTCTGGAAGCTGATATTGAGGAAGCAGACTTCAGTGAAGAGAGTATCCATCTCTGCCTAGAAGATTCAGAAAGTGAGGTATCTGGATCTGAAATTGAACTCTCTGATTTGCAAGATGCATACAATGAGTTATATACTGAATATTGTAAACTTGCAAAAGAACTTCTAGGCTTAAAAGAAAAAGATAGGAAACTTGAAAAACTAATTTCTTCTTCTACATCTAAAGTTTCCGAGGGTTCTTTTAAAGAACTAGTGGTTCCGATAGCTAGCCCACTATCGGTAGGGAAAACTTCAACATGTCTTGAAAAATGTTTTGATTGTAAACACGTGTTGAAGGAAAAAGAAAAGCTTTCAAAAGAAACTGAAATTTCAAAGGAACAAAAAGCTTTTCTAAAGAAAACTAATCATGATAATGATAGGAAGCCTCATTTTGATTATCATTCCATTATCTGTCATTATTGTGGTAGATTAGGACATATTTCTCACACATGCAGTCTTAGAAGAAATTCAAATGTGAGAAATAAGTTTGTATGGATTCCTAAAGGACAAGTAAGGTCCAGTGCTAACCATGTAGGACCCAAGTACAAATGGGTACCAAAACATCCTCCTAGTGCCTTACTTGTGCAGGAAAAATCAAGAGTTCCTCTTATTCCAAAGAAGAGAACTCGTGGTGATGCAACTGCTGAAACCCTCTGGTACAATCATAAGAAGCTGTCAGCCACCACAAGGGACAATGGTTCTGTCTCAAGGATGAGCTATCACAAAGTTCCATTCAATTATCCTGAGAAGAACAAGAGAGAGTGGATTCCTCGATCATCATTGAAAAGGCTCTTGAATCCTACCTCTCAGAAGAAAGTGCTTCGAACCAAGGATAAGTATAGAAGATCTCCTTGGGTAAGCAAGGGATCACTTAGGAACGAAGCATTTGATAGTAAAATCTCCTATGCTAATGTTAGATGGACTTATTGAGATTTTACATTAAGCATCCTAAGATGTGAACATTATATTCATCATAAAAAAAAAAGGGGCTGAAGAAATAAGTAATGTTCATAATCTACATGCTGTCCATGACTATCTTGATCAAAAACCTTGTATATCCTTGTGCACATAGTCATGAAAGAAAATAGTTTATGCATTCACCCTGAGTTTTGAAAGATCCTTCTGAAATGCAAACTTTCAAAAATAGATTCTGATCCTCTTCAAACTTGCATGACAACTATACCTCATGATAGCACTCAAAAGTTATTTCTGATTTTCCATTTCATGTGGTATCTCTTGCATCAACGTTTTCAATGCATAAGCAGCTATGATTTCGAGAACAATACATCCCTCTTAATTACATCTTTAAGTTCTCAATCTACTAATGATCTCAGTTCAAGTTTGTGGTTTAAGAATGTTGACACAGATTATTGAAGCTTGAACAATGAATATAACCAAGAGAGAATGGCAACGAAAATGTCTCTTATCAAGATGTGTGGAATGACTATACCAAACCTGAGAAACTCTCGCCAATACACATGAGCATTTCTATCCCTTACATATTCTGTTGTGAAATTAAATGGATAGTCTCTCTCTTGTCTGACATGCATTAGAAATCTTAGGAAATGCCTTGAATTAAACTCTGCTAGATCTGTAAAACATGGCATAGTATCACAAGCATGTTATAATCTGTATTAATTTCAAGCTTGTTGATGTCCTAAGAACAATGAGATCACACTGAGCATATCTAGAAGAACTTGAGCTAAAATTTGGAAATTATTCTCGTAATCATATGCTGAAATTTGGTTGTTTTTTTGTAAAACGAATTCAATCCTAATCAAATTATTTTGTGAGGATGAAGATTCTCTTTTTCAAAATCTCATTATGTTATTAATTCACATGTCTTCATGATCTAACATGAACATCCTTGAGGCATATGTATTGAACTATACTTGCTTATGAAACTCTGAAAATATGCCACCTGTTTAATATTCTCTGTACTATCACATTGATATTTATCCATGAGAGTATAAATAGAGTTCATGTCTTGATAGTGAAACTATGTGAATGAATAGATAATTTCAAAATTAGTTTTCACATAATCATTGCTCATATTTTCTTAGACCAATTAGCAAGCATGATTTCTTAAAATTATTAGCTTGTGCTGATTAACACAGATTGACTTGAATGTCCTGAGGATGGTCTTCAATGTTAAATCTTAAGTTCTTTCACTGACCATCAGAAAGCATTTGTTTCCTCAAGCATATGCAGGACCAATCATCAAGTTTGAGCAAGGTTGCTTTCACAACAATCAGCGCCTTCGATAGCAGGCCAACTATTGAACCATGGGAAGAGTAGAGTGACTGCCCAGTCATGTCTGCTTGTGGTTGTAGCTCAGCTTGCCGAAGCGAATCATCAAAGCACTTGCGCTAGGGGTTTCCACTTGAGATAGCACACCTCTTGAAGATGTCAGGAAGCATGCTTATCTGCGTATGATTCAGATTCCTAAGTCTAATAGAGTATGAGTACCCCTCATCTGTGGTAACATCTACACCTTACCATCTCTTACATATGATGCATACATGGCATTGGTAAGGGTGTCAACTTAGGATGTTTCTCTCAATCTGCATTGACTTCAAAATCATTCACTGTCTTAGAAAATCATCCTAGCTCACACATCTGTATCCTCTAAATGACATGCTGGAAAGTAATTGATAACATACCTCTCTTATATGCTTCCTTTCTTGATTTAATGATGATTAATCTTAATATAGAAGAGAAGTAAGTGGACATTACCTGTTAATGATCCCTTGAAAATAGAGAGTCACATGCTGTCATCGATAATAAACTCTTAAGATGCTGTGATGCAATTTGTTTGGAAATTATTTTTGGCACTTTTAAAAAAAAAAAAACACAAATTTCATTTGATTTGATTTCATTTCATATGGTATCACAAATTTCATTTGGCATTCAATCATTTCCTTTGATACCACAAGTTCAAACTCAGATCTCATTTGATTTCATTAGGTATCAGATTTCATCTCATTTGAATTTAAAATCACATATTTTATCATAATCATCATTTTTAAACACATCAAAATTATTTTTGATATCATGTTAATCAATTCGAGAGGATCAAAATTACATTTGGAAAGAATTTTCACCTTCAAAAAGAAAACTGTTTTGTATGTTTTGATCTTAATTTAATTATGATTAGATTTGATGTATCAATATCTCCTTTGAAAAACATGTTTAACTATCCTACATAGTGTTTAGGGAGAATACAATCATTTAGGATCATGAGCCATTATTGCTGTTCCTTGTTAATTCTCGTACATTGTATTGAATAGTCTAGAACAAATCTTTATTAGCGATACATAGGGAGAAATATTAGGTAGAAAGCCCATTCCTAGGAGAACGATAAAAGTATCCCCATCCCTAAGGCTAGCTTGCACCTGTTGGATTTTGATGATGCCAAAAGGGGGAGAAATGCATTGACCACTAGCCTTGCTACCCTGGGAGTTCCTTGATGAAGAAGAGCTTCAGCGAGAGGGAGAGAAAGAAGAAACAAAGAAACAACCCCCAGCCCAAATTTTTTTTTTACTTAGAAATGTTCATCTTTTCATGCATGTTCTCATATCTGCCTACTATATGCTCGCTGCTTGTAAATGTTATCTAATTATATGCTCTGACCTGTAACCTATGCTTATCAATAATATTTGTCTAAGTTACTTATTCTGAACTATTGCTTTTATTCTTCAGCTAATCCTTTCATATGAACTTAATCGATAAAGCTAAGTTTGTCATCATCAAAAAGGGGGAGAATGTTAGAATCTTAAGTTTTGATGAAGACTAAAATATAAAGGATTAGACCAAGTGCCTAGGAAGCAATAGTATACTTAGGATCCCAAGTAAGAGTGCTTCCGGATGAAGATTTACTTCCGGTTAGATTAGGACTTGCGCATGCGGATGAATGCTTTCATCCCCCAGCGTCAGCAAGTAAATAACTAGGGATTTAACTTAGTCCATGAACTTTAGGTGCACAAACCCTAAGACTAAGCTATGGTTCAATCGGAAGCGAAGTTGCTTCCTGTTAGACTTAGACTGGCGCAGAGCGATAGAATAGATATTACTCCAAGCGACAGTGAGTCTACTTCCCCAAGTGAAAGCGCTTCCTGTTAGAATTAGACTGGCGCAGAGCGACAGAATAGATATTACCCCAAGCGTCAGTAAGTCTACTTCCCCAAGTGAAAGCGCTTCCTGTTAGACTCAGACTGGCGCAGAGCAATAGAATAGTTATTACCCCAAGCGTCAGTAAGTCTACTTCGCCAAGTGAAAGCACTTCCTATTAGATTTAGACTGGCGCAGATTGATAGAATAGATTTCACCCTAAGCGTCAGTGAGTTCACTACGTCAAGTAAAAGTGCTTCCGATAGCTTAGTGACTAGCGCTGAGTGTTGGGATGAAATACACTAAGTGAGAGTGAGTTATAGTGAACCAAGATCCTTCATCTAGTAGTTTTACTTCCGGATGTAAAAATGCTTCCAGATACATCATAGACCAAATCAGAACACAGTCTAAGTAAACTACTCCCCATAGCAAACAAACTTCCCACAGCATGTATAATTCTTATATATATATTGCTATGTTGGACTAACCAGTATGTGCAGAACATGGTCACGCTTCCGGATGCAAATGAGCTTCCGGATGGAAAGACTCTTGACATTGGGACTCAGAGCTTAACACTTGCAGAGCAAGATTACCACTTGCGGATGAAAGATGATCATCCGTCAGCAAGAGTGCAAGAGTAAAAATCACATACTCAGAAGTCAGAATGCTTATATCAGAGCAGAGGTGTCAGGACTACTTTTCAGAGATAAAGCAAGTCAACCCTGCTGAAGCATTTAAGAAGATGTTCCTTCCAACGGTAACAAGAGGATAACAGACACATTCAAACAACATTGTTACCTACCAAGCATGAGGAGTATGAGAACATAATCTGAAGATTCACTCAAGGTGTCAAAGCTCATACTGCCCACAAGAGTCAGAGTCCATAAGAGAGCTTCTGATAGCAAGAGAGGATCCAATAGCAAAGCACTCTTATCTTTCATGGACAAGTGCTTGGAAGACAAAGTTCCTCTATGTGATAGCAAGCAAAATGTTAGAGTCCACAAGCTTCAGATAGCAAGAGAGCTTCCGATAGTGAGTCTCTTAACATCCTGGACTTATGCTTGAGGAACGAAGTCCTCTCTGACAGCAAGCAAGAGTCGGACCGTACAAAGTGTTCAGATGTCAGAACGACTTTTGTCAGAATAGTATTGTCAGAACAGTGTTGACAGAACAGCATGGTCAGAGCACCTTTTCAGATAAAGCAAAGTCAACCCTGCTGTGCATTAATGAGGACAACGTAAACAAGGCCCCAACGTCTATAATCAAACAATCTTATTGCCTCTCCAACGGCTAGATATTCAGAGACTGGTATAAAAGGGATGTTCTTCATTTCTGAAGGGCGGGCTTGAAAAAGAGAGAGAGAACAGGGCTATTATCTGAAAAACACTATTCTACATTCCTCTCATCTTCTACTCTCGGACTTTGATATGTAATATTCTTAGAGAGTGATTTATTTGTACTTAAGTGAGTAACATCATCCACTCTTTGAGAGAGTTAGTTTTGAGCTTAAGTGTTTAGCACAATCAGTTCATAGAGTGAACATAGTGTAAACTTACAATTTGTAAGGGGGAGCATTTAGAGGTTGTCTAAATCTCCATAGGTTGCAAGTTAGCCCGTAAAACTTGCATTTGTAAGGTTTGCAGGTGAACCCGGTGTAAAACCTGTGGGTTGTTAGGTGAACCCGTGCTCGTAAAACCTAAAGTGTAAAGGCTTCTCTTGTGCCCGGTTTAAACAAGAATAGTGGATTGGAAATCTCAGGTGTAGCCTGGGGACTGGATGTAGGTCTGGGTGACCGAACCAGGATAAATTTATGTGTGCATATACTTATACTTGATCATTCTATTTTGCATCACATAGCATACTGACTTGTGCATAGCATTATTTATTATCATCATCACCGAGCACAAGCAGTCTTTCGAAAAGAGTTTAAGTTTTTATTCCCTCACCCAATTCACCCCCCCCTCTTGGGTGACAGCCACGAATTTCACATTCAACCTCCTGTAATCAATGCATACCCTCCAAGAGTTCTGAACCCGTGTAGGTACTAGCTCATCTTTTTCATTCTTTACCACGGTCAGCCCACTCTTCTTTGGCACCACATGAATGGGACTCACCCATTCGCTATCGCTTATCGGGTAGATGATTCCAGCACTTAGTAGCTTTTCTACCTCCTTTTTCACAACATCAAGTATTAAGGGATTGAGCCTCCTTTGGGGTTGACGCACAGGCTTAGCATCATCAGTAAGCAAGATCCGGTGCATGCAGGTGGTAGGACTCATGCCAGGAAGATCGGCTAGAGTCCACCCAATGGCCCCCTTATATCGTCTGAGTACCTCAAGCAGCTTCCCTTCCTCAAGAGAAGACAGAGCGTTAGAAACAATCACTGGAAGCTTTCCTTCATCGAGCAAGTAGGCGTACTTAAGATTGGGTGGTAAAGGTTTCAGCTCCAGCGTAGGTGGCTCAATGATAGAAGGTACCAAAGTGTGCATCTCAACTTGCAGCACTTGAGGCTCATAGAAATCATCATCAAACTGCGGCAGCTCATCAAAGTGACTAGAAAAAGTCAATGGCTGCTTCAGATCATCACAACAATTCGGCCTCTTAGAGTTTGAAGACTCAGCACTCTCATTCAAGTCTGCATCTCCACTGCCGCTCGGGGTAGAAACATGTGGACCGTCAGCGAGCAAATGCTCTTTCAGATAAAGCTTCTCTCTCAGCTTGTGTAAGCGGCTTCTCCTTAAAGCTTCATACTCTTCAATATCAAACCTTTGTGAACTAGACTCCTCAATTTCCTTTGTGAATTCACAACCTCCATCCTTCATTTGTCCTACAAAAGTGAGCAAACTTCCCTCTTCCAAGGGGTTGTAGCTTGACAAAGAAGATATAGAAGTGCAATCATCATCAAAATCATAGTTCACATACATTGAATCTATGAATTCAGTTACTGTACTTCCTATGCTAGATGAATCATTAAAAACATCATGCAAACATGTATTAGAAATCAAACTAGCACAAGAATCATGATAGCACATATGAGTATCAATCTTATCAAACATGTTCAGCTTACTGGAATTAGCATGCTCATCATAAATCACATGCATCAATGAATCAACCACACTCAGCCCTAGGAGAGAATAATCCTCGTAGGGGTGTCTCATGGCTTCTCCTACATCAAACCTTATTATTTGATTCCCCACTTGCATTGTAACAAATCCCCCTTCTAAGCTTATCACCATCTTGGCAGTTTTCATAAATGGCCTTCCTAAGATCAAAGAATCATCCATACTAGTGTCACTGGTCATATCAAGTACATAAAAGTCCACGGGGAAAACTAGTTCCCTAACCTTCACTAGAATGTCTTCTATAAAGCCAAAGGGTTTCTTAATGGACCTATCAGCCAGTTGAACTACAACACTGGTTTCACTCAAGTTCTTCAACCCTAGTGCAAAGTAGGTGGCCTTAGGCATTACATTAATAGCGGCCCCTAAATCCAGAAGTGCCTTCCCAAAGCTAAGTTTCCCTATCTGACAAGGAATGGTGAAAGATCCAGGATCTCTGCACTTTGAGGGCAAGTACCCTTTCAAGAGAGACGAAACATTAGTCCTTAATTGGACCTTGTTACTTACATTACCAACTCTCTTGTTAGTACACAGATCCTTCAAAAACTTAGCACATTTAGGCATTTGTTTCAGCAGTACAAGTGTTAGAATCTTAAGTTTTGATGAAGACTAAAATGTAGAGGATTAGACCAAGTGCCTAGGAAGCAATAGGATAACATAGGATCCCAAGTAAGAGTGCTTCCGGGTGAAGATCTACTTCCGGATAGATTAGGACTTGCGCATGCGGATGAATGTTTTCATCCCCCAGCATCAGCAAGTAAAATCACTAGGAAATAACTTAGTCCATGAGAATTAGGTACACAAAACCTTAAGACTAAGCTATGTTTCAATCGGAAGTGAGTTTGCTTCCTGTTAGACTTAGACTGGCGCAGAGCGATAGAATAGATATTACTCCAAGCGACAGTGAGTCTACTTCCCCAAGTGAAAGCGCTTCCTGTTAGAATCAGACTGGCGCAGAGCGACAGAATAGATATTACCCCAAGCGTCAGTAAGTCTACTTTCCCAAGTGAAAGCGCTTCCTGTTAGACTCAGACTGGCGCAGAGCAATAGAATAGTTATTACCCCAAGCGTCAGTAAGTCTACTTCGCCAAGTGAAAGCACTTCCTATTAGATTTAGACTGGCGCAGGTTGATAGACTAGATATAACCCCGAGCGTCAGCAGAAATGCAACATCAAGTGAAGTTGCTTCCTATTAGATCTTGACTGGCGCAGACTGATAGAATAGATTTCACCCTGAGCGTCATTGAGTTCACTACGTCAAGTAAAAGTGCTTCCGATAGCTTAGTGACTAGCGCTGAGTGTTGGGATGAAATACACTAAGTGAGAGTGAGTTATAGTGAACCAAGATCCTTCATCTAGTAGTTTTACTTCCGGATGTAAAAATGCTTCCAGATACATCATAGACCAAATCAGAACACAGTCTAAGTAAACTACTCCCCATAGCAAACAAACTTCCCACAGCATGTATAATTCTTATATATATTGCTATGTTGGACTAACCAGTATGTGCAGAACATGGTCACGCTTCCGGATGCAAATGAGCTTCCGGATGGAAAGACTCTTGGCATTGGGACTCAGAGCTTAACACTTGCAGAGCAAGATTACCACTTGCGGATGAAAGATGATCATCCGTCAGCAAGAGTGCAAGAGTAAACATCACATACTCAGAAGTCAGAATGCTTTTGTCAGAGCAGAGGTGTCAGGACTACTTTTCAGAGATAAAGCAAGTCTACCCTGCTAAGCATTAATGAAGATGTACTTCTCAACGGTAACATAGGATTAACGGCACTATTCAAACGTTCATATTCAACTTGCCACCGAAGCCTATGAAGCCAAGTATAAAAGAGACATTCATTCAGAAGAGAAGACATGGAAGAAAGAGAGAGAACAGAGCAAAGTATCTGATATATCATCCTATACATCTTCTACTACTCTCAGATCCAGATTTGTGATATTTTTCCGAGAGTGATTTTATTGTACTTAAGTGAGTAACATCATCCACTCTTAGAGAGAGTTAGTTTTGAGCTTAAGTGTTTAGCACAATCAGTTCATAAAGTGAACATAGTGTAAACTTACAATTTGTAAGGGGGAGCATTTAGAGGTTGTCTAAATCTCCATAGGTTGCAAGTTAGCCCGTAAAACTTGCATTTGTAAGGTTTGCAGGTGAACCCGGTGTAAAACCTGTGGGTTGTTAGGTGAACCCGTGCTCGTAAAACCTAAAGTGTAAAGGCTTCTCTTGTGCCCGGTTTAAACAAGAATAGTGGATTGAAAATCTCAGGTGGAGCCTGGGGACTGGATGTAGGTCTGGGTGACCGAACCAGGATAAATTTATGTGTGCATAAATTTACATTCAAACATTCTATTTTGCATCACATAACATACTGACTTGTGCATATCACTACTTCGTAAATATTGTCACCAAGCACAAGCAGTCTTTCGAAAAGAAGAATCAAAAGATTTAATTTATTCTCTCACCCAATTCACCCCCCCCCCTCTTGGGTGACAGCCACGTTTATCAACAAGCATAGGTACATTTACTTCAAGCTTAGAGAATAAATTGAGCATTTCCTTTTCTAACTCATCATCATGTTGTTTCTTAACTAAAGCATACGAGTTAGGAAAAGGAAGATGTGTAGGGTCAACAGACTTACCTTTAGGAGACTCATCTCCTTGCTGAGTAGGTTGTTTTTGCGAAGAAGATTCTCCAACTTTGCGCTTTCCCTCTGCAATCTCCTTCCTCTTCTCCTCTTGTGAGGTCTCAGCTTCATCACTCTTCTTAGTCAGACTTTCAGCCTTATCAAGTGGTTCATCAAGAGGAGAGTTCAGTACAGCCTCTCCATGCACATGGTCATTAACAAAGTCATTTTGAAGGCTAGTATAACCTTCCTCATTTGATCTACTCTTCTCGGCCTCACAAGGTATTTGTCTTTCCTCCTCTTCTTCCTCATATTCATAAGCATCACCATATTTCCGTCCACTTCTTAGGTGCATAGAATGAATGTTTTGTGGATTAATCACCACATTAGACGGCAATCCACCTTTCTTTGCGTCCTGCTCAGCTTTATCATTAAACATTTGAGAAACTAAGGTAGTTACATCTTTCTTTAGACCTTCTCCAAACTTTTCCATTAAACTTGACATCATCTGGTACATAGTATCTTGTTGAGATGTCGAAGAACTAGATGGAGGAGCATGAGCTGGATCATTATTCTTCATAAATGGAGGAGGAACATTGGCTTGTTGATTCGGCCTGTACCTCTGATCATTAGAGTTAGGCCTCCCTTGATATAAACCATAGCCTTGTTGTGAGGGATAGGCATTAGCAGCTTGGTAGTTACCTCCCCCCCACTTAGGCTGTTGCTGTGGTTGGAAAGAGCTGGAATTTGAGGCTTGGTTTGAACCTCCCCCCCACTTGAAGTTCGGATGGTCCCTCCATCCCGGATTGTATGTGGAAGAGTAAGGATCATATTTGGTCTGAGGCCTAGCATTGTTATACATGGCCGCCACTTCCGCTTGGGATGGACAGTCTGAGGATAGATGCATGGGCGAGCCACAGCGATCACAGGATGAGGCCACCAAGGCCATAGAATCATCAACACAAGGAGTAGGCTGAACGAAGCGTCCGTCCATCCGACTGAGGCTCTCGGTCAGCCTCTCAATGGAGTTGTACAGCTTGTCATCACTACTCACTGAGGCAACCTTTGGCGCAGCACCATACACAGCATCACGACCATAAAAATTCTGGTGATTAGAGGCCATGGTTGAAAATAAGTTCCATCCTTCATTGGCTGATAAGTTGAAAAGTGAGCCATTAGAAGCAGCATCCACACTCATCTTGAGCTGTGGCACCAGGCCATCATAAAAGTATTGCACCAGATTGCCCTTGGAGATGTTATGGTTGGGGCACGAGTTCACCAAGGTGTTGAACCGGCTCCAATATTCATAGAATGTCTCCTGAGAGAATTGCTGAACACCTGTGATGTCTTTCCGCAACTTTGATATTTTGGAGACTGGAAAATAGCGGTCTAAGAACACCTTCTTAAGCTGCTCCCAAGAAAGAGTGGCATAATGAGTAGGCAGATTCAAGAGCCACTCCTTGGCTTTTCCTTCCAAGGAAAACTGGAACACTCTCAACAGAACGTCATCCAGGTCTGCATTAGGTGGCTTCATGGAGGAACAAGTATGATAGAGGCCAAGCAAGTGTGTGTGAGCATCCTCATGCGGAAAACCTGTAAACTTAGGCAGATGAGCAAGAAGAGATCCTTTGATCTCAAAGTTAGCGGGGTTAGCATAAAAACCTTGAGGTGCAAATGATGCATATGACTGTGTGAACTCACGCATAGGTCTATCATCATCATGTAATTGCCTACCCCCCTCAAAATGATGTTCATCCTCTTGCTCTCTCCTTTCACGTCGCTCACGCTCATGTTCATGATCTCTGGCCTCCCTCACATGTTCTCTATGGTCCTCTCGCCTTTCTGCCATAATGAAATGCTGGTCTAGGAATGTGTTATTAGAAGCTACAGATGAATTTTGTGGATTTGATGTGGATCCTACAGGTTGCTTACTAGCTTGCTTCTCGTGCTTTGTCTTTTTCTTAAGTTCTCTAAGAGTCTTATTAATCTCTCTATCCAATGGCACTAGTGATGTGGTAGGGTTCATGCAATTCACTAAGTGCAACTATATGCAATGGAAACAAAACAGCCAAGCAAGTAGTCTCTGCAAAACAAATCAGCAAGACAAACACCAATACCAGCAGAATGTGCAAACAGAATATATCCAGTCCAGAACAATTCAAGCAAAATTCCAGTACAGCTAACAAAATTTCCAGCAAAACTCTGAACAATTTCACAATTTCCGAACAACAGTTTGGCTAACTAGAGCAGCCAATTAAGCCAATTAAACAGCACAGATATGTTCAGAACAAGTCAGAAGTATTCTCACAACCTACAACTAAAATCACATATAACAAAAACGAAGAAAAGGTAACTAAAAACCTAAGACAATAAAGAATTGAACCAAACCGGCAACGGCGCCAATTTGATTTAACCTTTTTCGTCGTCTAAAAAGAGCTAAAGCAAATAAAACTAGAATTAAACTACAGTAGTTAGCAGCAAGTCCTAGGTCAATTCACAGTTTGGTTTTATCTCTTGCTTAGGTCAATTAATTACAAGTTAAGCAAATTATCAAACAGGTTGTGTGCATGTTTTATATCTAAGACTAATTAAAACTAATTGAAACTACAACTAACAGAATTAGGTGAATGAGTGAAAGTATGGATGAGATGTACCTCCTTCTCCAAGTACTCCGTGCTTACGTTTAATCAGACTTCATATACTTGTTTTACTTAATATAAACTAGCTAAATTCGCGAGACCTCTTTAATCAAAGAAGTCTTCAAGAGTTTAACTAATTTAATTAAGCCTTAAACTCTTTCAAGCCAAGAACATACCATAAGCAACACTAAACACTAAATCTAGCATTTAGGAAACAAATTCATTCCACAAATGTAAGAGGAGCTAATCGCACACACATACATGTATGAAACTACAAGAATTAAGCCTCGGTTTTCATGTTCTTAACATAAAAGGTAAGTGGAGAAACTTAACCAAAAAAAAAAGGTAAGTGGAGAAAGTTGTGGTTTTCCTTGGGTTTGAGGACCTCCTTTTCCAATCGAACAAAACACTGAGAGCATTAACAACACCCCTCTGGTAGCTTCACTATGAGTGTGAACTCGTCTGGTAGCTTGAGAGCATTAACACCCCTCTCTCTTAACTTCTCTAGAAGTTGAGCATTTTTAAAAGTCAGAATTCCTTCAGTCTTCTCCCAAAAGCATAGTTTTTGCCAAACCCCGCTGGGTACTAATTTTCTCTTTTAGCCTGAAACCTAAAAGAGAAAATTACAAGCATATGAAGCCATAGGTTGAGTCTACAAGCACATTTCCTTGGAGAAGAAGGCTAGGCGATCTAGCCTGACATGGAGATGAAGGCGGATGAAGGTAGGTGTGAGGTTCTGGACATGGCGGAGATGAAGAAGATGAAGATGGAGTTGAGAGAGTTTGTTAGAGGAGAGAGAAAGTGAAAGTGAAGTGAGAGATCAGATGTTCAGATGTGTCAAAGTTAGTTACGTTTTTGGGGTTTTATAGTGGTGAATAGCTTTGGGATTATCGCCCAAAGGGTATTTTTGGTATTTGGTAAAGGTTAGGATGAATGTGGACTAGATTTCATCTCCATGCATTTCCAAAGGTTCCTCCTTTTTCTCCAAGTGATTGTGCTTCCCTTTTTGCCCTTAATGAGGTCTCCAGACTTGAATTTGGCCTTGGCGCCAATTTTGCCTCATTAAGAAAGCTGTTCCCCAAATACCTTCAAGCTGCAGGGCTGACTTTGCCTTAAATTAACTCTGCACCAAAGACTTCTGAAAAGTAGTTGACATTTCTGATCATTGTGCAGTTTGGCTCATGTACTCGCTGGCTGATGGACTTCAGCTTCCGGATGTAAGACTTCATATCGCAAGCGCAAGCATATTCACTTCCGGATGAGAATCCACTGGATGAGAATCCACTTCCGGATGTAACTCTTTTGTCCGCCAGCGCCAGCATGTTCACTTCCGGATGTAAATCCACTTCCGGATGGAAGTCCGCTTCTTCAAGTAGCTCAGCTTCCGGATGTGACTTTGCTTCCGGATGTAAAC
The DNA here is from genome assembly GCA_029929735.1 of Mimosa pudica. Taxonomy (NCBI): domain Eukaryota; kingdom Viridiplantae; phylum Streptophyta; class Magnoliopsida; order Fabales; family Fabaceae; genus Mimosa; species Mimosa pudica. The sequence continues at coordinate 1,599,426 of JAKELP010000057.1, read as the reverse complement.
TTGCATCCTGATATGAGTACTCTTCCAAATGCGAATATGCTTCCGGATGTGAACCTGCATCCGGATGTGGATTCTGAGTACTTGTCATCTAGCCTTCCTTCTTGCCAAGTTATCTCCACTGAAGCTCCACCAAGGGTGTGTAGGGCCCACTTGGGACCCCCTACATGAAAAACATATCTCATAGTCAAAATGACCAAAATACCCTTAGTTCCATAAAATGCAAGTAATAAGGCTATTATTCTTCAAATATTTATACATAAGCATGTGCATGAAAATGTATCAATAATGATCAAATATAACAAATAAACCATACTAATTAAGCTCAAATGCACATGCTTAAAGGTATGAAATTTGGTCTAATCATAAACAAACACCATGCTTAAAACGTGCAATTGGGCTTAAAACGACTTATGGTGATGCATTTGTCAAACTTTTGGTGTTTCTTGACCAAAAGTACCACAATCTAGAGAATAATGTCACTAAAACGCAAAAACTAGATTGAAATGGTCAAAATCCAAACTGGTGCTCCATTTAGTGCTAAAACGTGCAATTGGGCTTAAAACGAGTTATGGTGATGCATTTGGCAAACTCTTGGTGTTTGTTTACCAAAAGTACCACACTCTAGAGACTTTTGTCACTAAAACGCAAAAACTAGATTGAAATGTCAAAAATCAAATTTGTGCTCCTTTTAGTGCTAAAACGTGCAATTGGGCTAAAAACGAGTTATGGTGATGCATTTGTCAAACTTTTGGGTTTTGTTGACCAAAAGTACCACACTCTAGAGAATAATGTCACTAAAACGCAAAAACTAGATTGAAATGTCAAAAATCAAATTTGTGCTCCTTTTAGTGCTAAAACGTGCAATTGAGCTTAAAACGAGTTATGGTGATGCATTTGGCAAACTCTTGGTGTTTGTTTACCAAAAGTACCACACTCTAGAGACTTTTGTCACTAAAATGCAAAAACTAGATTGAAATGTCAAAAATCAAATTTGTGCTCCTTTTAGTGCTAAAACGTGCAATTGGGCTAAAAACGAGTTATGGTGATGCATTTGTCAAACTTTTGGGTTTTGTTGACCAAAAGTACCACACTCTAGAGAATAATGTCACTAAAACGCAAAAACTAGATTGAAATGTCAAAAATCAAATTTGTGCTCCTTTTAGTGCTAAAACGTGCAATTGAGCTTAAAACGAGTTATGGTGATGCATTTGTCAAACTTTTGGGTTTTGTTGACCAAAAGTAACACACTCTAGAGAATAATGTCACTAAAAAGCAAAAACTAGATTGAAATGGTCAAAATACAAACTTGTGCACCTTTTAGTGCTAAAACGTGCAATTGGGCTTAAAACAACTTATGGTGATGCATTTGTCAAACTTTTGGTGTTTCTTGACCAAAAGTACCACAATCTAGAGAATAATGTCACTAAAACGCAAAAACTAGATTGAAATGGTCAAAATCCAAACTTGTGCTCCTTTTAGTGCTAAAACGTGCAATTGGGCTTAAAACGAGTAATGGTGATGCATTTGGCAAACTCTTGGTGTTTGTTTACCAAAAGTACCACACTCTAGAGACTTTTGTCACTAAAACGCAAAAACTAGATTGAAATGGTCAAAATCCAAACTGGTGCTCCATTTAGTGCTAAAACGTGCAATTGGGCTTAAAACGAGTTATGGTGATGCATTTGGCAAACTCTTGGTGTTTGTTTACCGAAAGTACCACACTCTAGAGAATAATGTCACTAAAACGCAAAAACTAGATTGAAATGTCAAAAATCAAATTTGTGCTCCTTTTAGTGCTAAAACGTGCAATTGAGCTTAAAACGAGTTATGGTGATGCATTTGTCAAACTTTTGGGTTTTGTTGACCAAAAGTAACACACTCTAGAGAATAATGTCACTAAAAAGCAAAAACTAGATTGAAATGGTCAAAATACAAACTTGTGCACCTTTTAGTGCTAAAACGTGCAATTGGGATTAAAACGAGATATGGTGATGCATTTGGCAAACTGTTGGTGTTTGTTTACCAAAAGTACCACACTCTAGAGACTTTTGTCACTAAAACGCAAAAACTAGATTGAAATGGTCAAAAATCAAACTTGTGCTCCTTTTAGTGCTAAAACGTACAATTGGGCTAAAAACGAGTTATGGTGATGCATTTGTCAAACTTTTGGGTTCTGTTGACCAAAAGTACCACACTCTAGAGAATAATGTCACTAAAACGCAAAAACTTGATTGAAATGGTCAAATTCCAAACTTGAGCTCCTTTTAGTGCTAAAACGTGCAGTTGGCCTTAAAACGAGTTATGGTGATGCATTTGGCAAACTCTTGGTGTTTGTTTACCAAAAGTACCACACTCTAGAGACTTTTGTCACTAAAACGCAAAAACTAGATTGAAATGGTCAAAATCAAACTTGTGCTCCTTTTAGTGCTAAAACGTGCAATTGGGCTAAAAACGAGTTATGGTGATGCATTTGTCAAACTTTTGGGTTTTGTTGACCAAAAGTACCACACTCTAGAGAATAATGTCACTAAAACGCAAAAACTTGATTGAAATGGTCAAATTCCAAACTTGAGCTCCTTTTAGTGCTAAAACGTGCAGTTGGCCTTAAAACGAGTTATGGTGATGCATTTGGCAAACTCTTGGTGTTTGTTTACCAAAAGTACCACACTCTAGAGACTTTTGTCACTAAAACGCAAAAACTAGATTGAAATGGTCAAAATCCAAACTTGTGCACCTTTTAGTGCTAAAACGTGCAATTGGGCTTAAAACGAGATATGGTGATGCATTTGGCAAACTGTTGGTGTTTGTTTACCAAAAGTACCACACTCTAGAGACTTTTGTCACTAAAACGCAAAAACTAGATTGAAATGGTCAAAAATCAAACTTGTGCTCCTTTTAGTGCTAAAACGTGCAATTGGGCTAAAACGAGTTATGGTGATGCATTTGTCAAACTTTTGGGTTTTGTTGACCAAAAGTACCACACTCTAGAGAATAATGTCACTAAAACGCAAAAACTAGATTGAAATGTCAAAAATCAAATTTGTGCTCCTTTTAGTGCTAAAACGTGCAATTGAGCTTAAAACGAGTTATGGTGATGCATTTGTCAAACTTTTGGGTTTTGTTGACCAAAAGTAACACACTCTAGAGAATAATGTCACTAAAAAGCAAAAACTAGATTGAAATGGTCAAAATACAAACTTGTGCACCTTTTAGTGCTAAAACGTGCAATTGGGCTTAAAACGAGATATGGTGATGCATTTGGCAAACTGTTGGTGTTTGTTTACCAAAAGTACCACACTCTAGAGAATAATGTCACTAAAACGCAGAAACTAGATTGAAATGGTCAAAATCCGAACTTGTGCTCCTTTTAGTGCTAAAACGTGCAATTGGGCTTAAAACGACTTATGGTGATGCATTTGTCAAACTTTTGGTGTTTCTTGACCAAAAGTACCACAATCTAGAGAATAATGTCACTAAAACGCAAAAACTAGATTGAAATGGTCAAAATCCAAACTTGTGCTCCTTTTAGTGCTAAAACGTGCAATTGGGCTTAAAACGAGTTATGGTGATGCATTTGGCAAACTCTTGGTGTTTGTTTACCAAAAGTACCACACTCTAGAGACTTTTGTCACTAAAACGCAAAAACTAGATTGAAATGGTCAAAATCCAAACTGGTGCTCCATTTAGTGCTAAAACGTGCAATTGGGCTTAAAACGAGTTATGGTGATGCATTTGGCAAACTCTTGGTGTTTGTTTACCAAAAGTACCACACTCTAGAGAATAATGTCACTAAAACGCAAAAACTAGATTGAAATGTCAAAATCAAATTTGTGCTCCTTTTAGTGCTAAAACGTGCAATTGAGCTTAAAACGAGTTATGGTGATGCATTTGTCAAACTTTTGGGTTTTGTTGACCAAAAGTAACACACTCTAGAGAATAATGTCACTAAAAAGCAAAAACTAGATTGAAATGGTCAAAATACAAACTTGTGCACCTTTTAGTGCTAAAACGTGCAATTGGGCTTAAAACGAGTTATGGTGAGGCATTTGTCACACTTTTGGTGTTTGTTGACCAAAAGTACCACACTCTAGAGAATAATGTCACTAAAACGCAGAAACTAGATTGAAATGGTTAAAATCCGAACTTGTGCTCCTTTTAGTGCTAAAACGTGCAATTGGGCTTAAAACGACTTATGGTGATGCATTTGTCAAACTTTTGGTGTTTCTTGACCAAAAGTACCACAATCTAGAGAATAATGTCACTAAAACGCAAAAACTAGATTGAAATGGTCAAAATCCAAACTTGTGCTCCTTTTAGTGCTAAAACGTGCAATTGGGCTTAAAACGAGTTATGGTGATGCATTTGGCAAACTCTTGGTGTTTGTTTACCAAAAGTACCACACTCTAGAGACTTTTGTCACTAAAACGCAAAAACTAGATTGAAATGGTCAAAATCCAAACTGGTGCTCCATTTAGTGCTAAAACGTGCAATTGGGCTTAAAACGAGTTATGGTGATGCATTTGGCAAACTCTTGGTGTTTGTTTACCAAAAGTACCACACTCTAGAGAATAATGTCACTAAAACGCAAAAACTAGATTGAAATGTCAAAAATCAAATTTGTGCTCCTTTTAGTGCTAAAACGTGCAATTGAGCTTAAAACGAGTTATGGTGATGCATTTGTCAAACTTTTGGGTTTTGTTGACCAAAAGTAACACACTCTAGAGAATAATGTCACTAAAAAGCAAAAACTAGATTGAAATGGTCAAAATACAAACTTGTGCACCTTTTAGTGCTAAAACGTGCAATTGGGCTTAAAACGAGTTATGGTGAGGCATTTGTCACACTTTTGGTGTTTGTTGACCAAAAGTACCACACTCTAGAGAATAATGTCACTAAAACGCAGAAACTAGATTGAAATGGTCAAAATCCGAACTTGTGCTCCTTTTAGTGCTAAAACGTTCAATTGGGCTTAAAACGACTTATGGTGATGCATTTGTCAAACTTTTGGTGTTTCTTGACCAAAAGTACCACAATCTAGAGAATAATGTCACTAAAACGCAAAAACTAGATTGAAATGGTCAAAATCCAAACTGGTGCTCCATTTAGTGCTAAAACGTGCAATTGGGCTTAAAACGAGTTATGGTGATGCATTTGGCAAACTCTTGGTGTTTGTTTACCAAAAGTACCACACTCTAGAGACTTTTGTCACTAAAACGCAAAAACTAGATTGAAATGTCAAAAATCAAATTTGTGCTCCTTTTAGTGCTAAAACGTGCAATTGGGCTAAAAACGAGTTATGGTGATGCATTTGTCAAACTTTTGGGTTTTGTTGACCAAAAGTACCACACTCTAGAGAATAATGTCACTAAAACGCAAAAACTAGATTGAAATGTCAAAAATCAAATTTGTGCTCCTTTTAGTGCTAAAACGTGCAATTGAGCTTAAAACGAGTTATGGTGATGCATTTGGCAAACTCTTGGTGTTTGTTTACCAAAAGTACCACACTCTAGAGACTTTTGTCACTAAAACGCAAAAACTAGATTGAAATGTCAAAAATCAAATTTGTGCTCCTTTTAGTGCTAAAACGTGCAATTGGGCTAAAAACGAGTTATGGTGATGCATTTGTCAAACTTTTGGGTTTTGTTGACCAAAAGTACCACACTCTAGAGAATAATGTCACTAAAACGCAAAAACTAGATTGAAATGTCAAAAATCAAATTTGTGCTCCTTTTAGTGCTAAAACGTGCAATTGAGCTTAAAACGAGTTATGGTGATGCATTTGTCAAACTTTTGGGTTTTGTTGACCAAAAGTAACACACTCTAGAGAATAATGTCACTAAAAAGCAAAAACTAAATTGAAATGGTCAAAATACAAACTTGTGCACCTTTTAGTGCTAAAACGTGCAATTGGGCTTAAAACGAGTTATGGTGAGGCATTTGTCACACTTTTGGTGTTTGTTGACCAAAAGTACCACACTCTAGAGAATAATGTCACTAAAACGCAGAAACTAGATTGAAATGGTCAAAATCCGAATTTGTGCTCCTTTTAGTGCTAAAACGTGCAATTGGGCTTAAAACGACTTATGGTGATGCATTTGTCAAACTTTTGGTGTTTCTTGACCAAAAGTACCACAATCTAGAGAATAATGTCACTAAAACGCAAAAACTAGATTGAAATGGTCAAAATCCAAACTTGTGCTCCTTTTAGTGCTAAAACGTGCAATTGGGCTTAAAACGAGTTATGGTGATGCATTTGGCAAACTCTTGGTGTTTGTTTACCAAAAGTACCACACTCTAGAGACTTTTGTCACTAAAACGCAAAAACTAGATTGAAATGGTCAAAATCCAAACTGGTGCTCCATTTAGTGCTAAAACGTGCAATTAGGCTTAAAACGAGTTATGGTGATGCATTTGGCAAACTCTTGGTGTTTGTTTACCGAAAGTACCACACTCTAGAGAATAATGTCACTAAAACGCAAAAACTAGATTGAAATGTCAAAAATCAAATTTGTGCTCCTTTTAGTGCTAAAACGTGCAATTGAGCTTAAAACGAGTTATGGTGATGCATTTGTCAAACTTTTGGGTTTTGTTGACCAAAAGTAACACACTCTAGAGAATAATGTCACTAAAACGCAAAAACTTGATTGAAATGGTCAAATTCCAAACTTGAGCTCCTTTTAGTGCTAAAACGTGCAGTTTGAAATTCGTGGCTGTCACCCAAGAGGGGGGGGTGAATTGGGTGAGGGAATAAAAACTTAAGCTCTTTTCGAAAGACTGCTTGTGCTTGGTGATGATGATAATAAATAATGCTATGCACAAGTCAGTATGCTATGTGATGCAAAATAGAATGATCAAGTATAAGTATATGCACACATAAATTTATCCTGGTTCGGTCACCCAGACCTACATCCAGTCCCCAGGCTACACCTGAGATTTCCAATCCACTATTCTTGTTTAAACCGGGCACAAGAGAAGCCTTTACACTTTAGGTTTTACGAGCACGGGTTCACCTAACAACCCACAGGTTTTACAACGGGTTCACCTGCAAACCTTACCGCAAGTTTTACGGGATCACTTGCAACCTTACAAACGCAAGTTTTACGGGCTAACTTGCAACCTATGGAGATTTAGAAAACCTTCTAAATGCTCCCCCTTACAAAATGTAAGATTACAATTATGTTCACTCTATGAACTGATTTTGTTAAACACTTAAGCTCAAAACTAACTCTCTCAAAGAGTGGATGATGTTACTCACTTAAGTACAAATGAATCACTCTCTAAGAATATTACATATCAAAGTCCGAGAGTAGAAGATGAGAGGAATGTAGAATAGTGTTTTCAGATAATAGCCCTGTTCTCTCTCACTTTTTCAAGCCCCCCCCTTCAGAAATGAAGAACATCCCTTTTATACCAGTCTCTGAATATCTAGCCGTTGGAGAGGCAATAAGATCGTTTGATTATAGACGTTGGGGCCTTGTTTACGTTGTCCTCATTAATGCACAGCAGGGTTGACTTTGCTTTATCTGAAAAGGTGCTCTGACCATGCTGTTCTGTCAACACTGTTCTGACAATACTATTCTGACAAAAGTCGTTCTGACATCTGAACACTTTGTACGGTCCGACTCTTGCTTGCTGTCAGAGAGGACTTCGTTCCTCAAGCATAAGTCCAGGATGTTAAGAGACTCACTATCGGAAGCTCTCTTGCTATCTGAAGCTCGTGGACTCTAACATTTTGCTTGCTATCACATAGAGGAACTTTGTCTTCCAAGCACTTGTCCATGAATGATAAGAGTGCTTTGCTATTGGATCCTCTCTATCAGAAGCTCTCTTATGGACTCTGACTCTTGTGGGCAGTATGAGCTTTGACACCTTGAGTGAATCTTCAGATTATGTTCTCATACTCCTCATGCTTGGTAGGTAACAATGTTGTTTGAATATGTCTGTTATCCTCTTGTTACCGTTGGAAGGAACATCTTCTTAAATGCTTCAGCAGGGTTGACTTGCTTTATTTCTGAAAAGTAGTCCTGACACCTCTGCTCTGACATAAGCATTCTGACACTGCATCTCTTGAACGTTCAGACATTCTTTTTGCTTGCGGAAGTAACTTCTCATCCGGAAGCAGCCTTACTGAGTGTGCTGCACTTGAACGTTAGTTTAGTAATATAATCATATAGTCTCATGCAGTGGGTGATCCCTAAATCTAAGGGGTATCCGGAAGCACTTCTACATCCGGAAGTAAATTCGCTTGATGAGGGATTTAGTTCAATATGACTTGCTCTCGCTTAGTCTATTTAATTCCACCACTCAGCGCTAGTCACTGAGCTATCGGAAGCACTTTTACTTGACGTGGTGAATTCACTGACGCTTAGGGTGAAATCTATTCTATCAGTCTGCGCCAGTCAAGATCTAACAGGAAGCAACTTCACTTGATGTTGCATTTCCGCTGACGCTCGGGGTTATATCTAGTCTATCAACCTGCGCCAGTCTAAATCTAATAGGAAGTGCTTTCACTTGGCGAAGTAGACTTACTGACGCTTGGGGTAATAACTATTCTATTGCTCTGCGCCAGTCTAAGTCTAACAGGAAGCGCTTTCACTTGGGGAAGTAGACTCACTGACGCTTGGGGTAATATCTATTCTGTCGCTCTGCGCCAGTCTAAGTCTAACAGGAAGCAAACTCACTTCCGATTGAAACATAGCTTAGTCTTAAGATTTTGTGTACCTAATTCTCATGGACTAAGTTATTTCCCAGTGATTTACTTGCTGATGCTGGGGGATGAAAACATTCATCCGCATGCGCAAGTCCTACCGGAAGTGATCTTACATTCTCAAGTGATCTAACTCAGGATTCTAACCATGTCATCTAATCCTTCCTAAGTGCTGATTATGTTCTCTTAAGTACTAGACCATATCATACCTTAGTCACCATCAAAACTTAAGATTCTAACATTCTCCCCCTTTTTGATGATGACAAACCCATAGATGACTAGAGAACATAATTAAACTTAGATCACTCCCAGAGCACTCCCAGAGCTATAATTAAACTTAGATATCTTATCTTACCTTTCAGCTCTAGACATCTCATGTCTCATCTCATATCTCATCTCTAGACAACTCATGTCTCATCTCTCATCTCTCTCCCCCTTTTGGCTTCATCAAAATTCAACAAGTGCAAGCTAGCCTTAATAGGGATGGGGATACTCCTAACGTTCTCCTCGGAATGGGCTTTCTACCTAATATTTCTCCCTATGTATCGTTAATAAGGATTTGTTCTAGACTATTCAATACAACGTACGAGAATTATCAAGGAAAACATTAATGATTCATGATCCTAAATGATTGTATTCGCCCTAATCATTATGTAGGATAGCTAAACATGTTTTTCAAGGATTAAGTCAAGAGCAAAACATACAAAAAAAAATTCTCTTTTTGAAGGTGAAAATTCTCTCCAAATGTAAACTATATCAAAAGTAATTTTGATCCTCTCGATTTGATTAACGTGATATCAAAAATAATTTTGATGTGTTTAAAAATGATGATTATGATATCAAATGAAATATGTGATTTTAAATTCAAATGAGATGAAATCTGATACCAAATGTAATCAAATGAGATCTGTGAGTTTGAACTTGTGGTATCGAATGAAATAATTGAATGCCGAATGAAATTTGTGATACCATATGAAATGAAATGAAATCAAATGAAATTTGTGATTTTAAAAGTGCCAAAAATAATTTCCAAACAAATTTCATCACAGCATCTTAAGAGTTTATTATCGATGACAGCATGTGACTCTCTATTTTCAAGGAATCATTAACAAGTAATGTCCATCTACTTTTCTTCTATATTAAAAATTAATCATCATAAGATCAAGAATAGAAGCATATAAGAGAGGTATGTTATCAATTACTTTCCAGCGTGTCATATAAAGGATACAGATGTGTGAGCTGGGATGATTTTCTAAGGTAGAGGATGATTTTGAGGTCAATGCAGATTGAGAAAAGCATCTTAAATTGACACCCTTACCAATTCCATGTATGTATCATATATAAGAGATGGTAAGGTGTAGATATTACCACAGATGAGGGGTCCTCATACTCTATTAGATTCAGGAATCTGAATCATACGCAGATAAGCATGCTTCCTGACATCTTCAAGAGGTGTGCTATCTCAAGTGGAAACCCCTAGCGCAAGTGCTTTGATGATTCGCTTCGGCAAGCTGAGCTACAACCACAAGCAGACATGACTGGGCAGTCACTCTACTCTTCCCATGGTTCAATAGTTGGCCTGCTATCGAAGGCGCTGATTGTTGTGAAAGCAACCTTGCTCAAACTTGATGATTGGTCCTGCATATTCTTGAGGAAACAAATGCTTTCTGATGGTCAGTGAAAGAACTTAAGATTTAACATTGAAGACCATCCTCAGGACATTCAAGTCAATCTGTGTTAATCAGCACAAGTTAATAATTTTAAGAAATCATGCTTGCTAATTGGTTTAAGAAAATATGAGCAATGATTATGTGAAAACTAATTTTGAAATTGTCTATACGTTCACATAGTTTCACTATCAAGACATGAACTCTATTTACTCTCATAGATAAATATCAATGTGATAGTACAAAGAGTATCAAACAGGTGGCATATTTTCAGAGTTTCATAAGCAAGTATAGTTCAATAAATATGCCTCAAGGATGTTCATGTTAGATCATGAAGACAAGTGAATTATTAACACTATGAAATTTTGAAAAAAAAATCTTCATCCTCACAAAAATGAAATACTGGAAATTTTCATGCTCACAGAATAGTTTGATTTTAAGACTAAATTCGGTTTACAAAAACAATCAAATTTCAGCATATGATTACGAGAATAATTTCCAAATATTAGCTCGAGTTCTTCTAGATATGCTCAATGTGATCTCATTGTTCTTAGGATATCAACAAGCTTGAAATTAATACAGATTATAGCATGCTTGTGATACTATGCCATGTTTTACAGATCTAGCAGAGTTTAATTCAAGGCATTTCCTAAGATTTCTAATGCATGTCAGACAAGAGAGAGACTATCCATTTAATTTCACAACAGAATACGTAAGGGATAGAAATGCTCATGTGTATCGGCGAAAGTTTCTCAGGTTTGGTATAGCCATTCCACACATCTTGATAAGAGACATTTTCGTTGTCATTCTCTCTTGGTTATATTCATTGTTCAAGCTTCAATAATCTGTGTCAACATTCTTAAACCACAAACTTGAACTGAGATCATTAGTAGATTGAGAACTTAAAGATGTAATTAAGAGGGATGTATTGTTCTCGAAACCATAGCTGCTTATGCATTGAAAAAGTTGATGCAAGAGATACCACATGAAATGGAAAATCAGAAATAGCTTTTGAGTGCTATCATGAGGTACGGTTGTCATGTAGGTTTAAAGAGGATCAGAATCTGTTTTGAAAGTTTGTATTTCAAAAGGATCTTTCAAAAATCAAGGTGAATGCATAAACCATTTTCTTCCATGAGAGGTGCCCTTAAAAGAATTCACTAAGCATATATGAGTAAAATGATTTAGACACCATATGAAAACTCTGAGGAAGATTTTTAGTTTTAGTGTCAAAATTCTGAAACTAGTTCCGAATCATCTTAACAATGTCAGAAATCTTAGAACACAATGATTCAACATGCACAAATTCAGAAGGTTTTGAAGAAGGTTCAGTTTCAAGGTGTCGGACTTCTTGAATTTGTAAAATCTGTATGCATTATATCAGAAAATGAATTTGATATGATAGGGTCGTTTTTACAGAAAATAAGTGTTCATCACAGATAAGGGAAATCATATCAGTTTCAGAGAAATAAAAGCTGTTGAGCCCATCATGCATTTACTAGCCAAGTGATTATTCAAGTAAAGAGGAAGGTAAGAATGATATCACCATAGCTCCATTCGCATCTAGCAGTAGCTCGCTTGATTTTGGTTGGCAATGCATGGAATCTATATTTAGAGCAGTACCAAAATCTATGCGTGACGAATGCTTATCAAGACTTGACTAATTGTTCAGATGAGGTACAGTCCTGAGTCTTGCTGAGGCTAATAGGATGGATTGGAGCTGGTGCAGAGGGATGAATTTACTTTGTGATCACTACCACTGGCATCTCTGGCCTCTTGAACCCATACTCCATACACAGCTCTTCACTCAGATTGGGTGCTGGCGCAGAGGGAGACACAGGTTCAGCAGAAGGTATCTCCGCAGGTTGATCACTCAGCGCTATCTCAAGTTTGCCTCTGAGCTAGCAGATTGTTGGGGGCACATGAATCAGATGGCTCACTGTGGGGGGAGGAGATCTTCCTTTTAGCAAGGGTCTTCTTCACCCTTGTCTTGCTGAACCTTCGGATTGCCCTTCCTACAAAATACCAGATAGTTCCTTCCTTTTGTATCCAAGTCTGGATCTGAAGGTCAGTTTGTAGGCTATATATAGTTCACATGCATTTAGATTACGTCCTATGTGTATGGCATGGTGAATCTTTCATGACTATATGCACAAGGATATACAAGGTTTTTGATCAAGATAGTCATGGACAGTATGTAGATTATGAACATTACTTATTTCTTCAAGCTTTCTTCTATGATGAATATAATGTTCACACCTTAGGATGCTTAATGTAAAATCTCAATAAGTCCATCTAACATTAGCATAGGAGATTTTACTATCAAATGCTTCGTTGCTAAGTGATCCCTTGCTTACCCAAGGAGATCTTCTATACTTATCCTTGGTTCGAAGCACTTTCTTCTGAGAGGTAGGATTCAAGAGCCTTTTCAATGATGATCGAGGAATCCACTCTCTCTTGTTCTTCTCAGGATAGTTGAATGGAACTTTGTGATAGCTCATCCTTGAGACAGAACCATTGTCCCTTGTGGTGGCCGACAGCTTCTTATGATTGTACCAGTGGGTTTCAGCAGTTGCATCACCACGAGTTCTCTTCTTTGGGATGAGAGGAACTCTTGATCTATCCTGCACAAGTAAGGCACTAGGAGGATGTTTTGGTACCCATTTGTACTTGGGTCCTACATGGTTAGCACTGGACCTTACTTGTCCTTTAGGAATCCATACAAACTTATTTCTCACATTTCTATTTCTTCTAAGACTGCATGTGTGAGAAATATGTCCTAATCTACCACAATAATGACAGATAATGGAATGATAATCAAAATGAGATTTTCTATCATTATCATGATTAGTTTCTTTTAGAAAAGCTTTTTGTTCCTTTGAAATCTCAGTTTCTTTTGAAGGCTTTTCTTTTTCCTTCAACACGTGTTTACAATCAAAACATTTTTCAAGACATGTTGAAGTTTTCTCTGCCGATCGTGGGCTAACTATCGGAACAACTAGTTCTTTAAGAGGAACCTTGGAAACTTTGGACGTAGAAGAAGAAATTAGTTTTTCAGGTTTCCTATCCTTTTCTTTTAAGCCTAGAAGTTCTTTTGCAAGTTTACAATATTCGGTATATAACTCATTGTATGCATCTTGCAATTCAGAGAGTTCAAGTTCAGATTCAGATACCTCACTTTCTGAATCTTCTAGGCAGAAATGGATACTCTCTTTACTGAAGCCTGCTTCCTCAATATCGGCTTCCAGAAGCTCATCAGTAGATGATCCACAAAGAGCACGAGTTGAGTTTGGGACAGCTGTGCTTTCAAGAGATGGGTTAGAAGCATATATCATACCAAGAGTATTCCAAATATCTTTAGCACTAGAGCAATGTTTGATTTTCTGGAAATCATTTTCAGTTAAGCCTTTGTATAAAATTTGCATTGCTCTAATATTTAAGGAAAACAAATTTTTCTCCTTTTCAGTCCAGTTTCCTCTAGGTTTGAAATCAAAATCATTTTCAAAAATATCCCACATTTTCAAACTAGTGGATTGTATAAAACTTTCCATTCTTGCTTTCCACCAACAAAAATCAATATTTTCTAACACAGGTGGAATGGTATGATCAAAGCCTTTGGAAAACATTTTAACCCAAATCAGCCAAGGTCTTTACACTTGAGATCGTTGGATCCTTTAAACAAGTGACCTGCTCTGATACCAAATGAAATTCGTGGCTGTCACCCAAGAGGGGGGGGTGAATTGGGTGAGGGAATAAAAACTTAAGCTCTTTTCGAAAGACTGCTTGTGCTCGGTGATGATGATAATAAATAATGCTATGCACAAGTCAGTATGCTATGTGATGCAAAATAGAATGATCAAGTATAAGTATATGCACACATAAATTTATCCTGGTTCGGTCACCCAGACCTACATCCAGTCCCCAGGCTACACCTGAGATTTCCAATCCACTATTCTTGTTTAAACCGGGCACAAGAGAAGCCTTTACACTTTAGGTTTTACGAGCACGGGTTCACCTAACAACCCACAGGTTTTACAACGGGTTCACCTGCAAACCTTACCGCAAGTTTTACGGGATCACTTGCAACCTTACAAACGCAAGTTTTACGGGCTAACTTGCAACCTATGGAGATTTAGAAAACCTTCTAAATGCTCCCCCTTACAAAATGTAAGATTACAATTATGTTCACTCTATGAACTGATTTTGTTAAACACTTAAGCTCAAAACTAACTCTCTCAAAGAGTGGATGATGTTACTCACTTAAGTACAAATGAATCACTCTCTAAGAATATTACATATCAAAGTCCGAGAGTAGAAGATGAGAGGAATGTAGAATAGTGTTTTCAGATAATAGCCCTGTTCTCTCTCACTTTTTCAAGCCCCCCCCTTCAGAAATGAAGAACATCCCTTTTATACCAGTCTCTGAATATCTAGCCGTTGGAGAGGCAATAAGATCGTTTGATTATAGACGTTGGGGCCTTGTTTACGTTGTCCTCATTAATGCACAGCAGGGTTGACTTTGCTTTATCTGAAAAGGTGCTCTGACCATGCTGTTCTGTCAACACTGTTCTGACAATACTATTCTGACAAAAGTCGTTCTGACATCTGAACACTTTGTACGGTCCGACTCTTGCTTGCTGTCAGAGAGGACTTCGTTCCTCAAGCATAAGTCCAGGATGTTAAGAGACTCACTATCGGAAGCTCTCTTGCTATCTGAAGCTCGTGGACTCTAACATTTTGCTTGCTATCACATAGAGGAACTTTGTCTTCCAAGCACTTGTCCATGAATGATAAGAGTGCTTTGCTATTGGATCCTCTCTATCAGAAGCTCTCTTATGGACTCTGACTCTTGTGGGCAGTATGAGCTTTGACACCTTGAGTGAATCTTCAGATTATGTTCTCATACTCCTCATGCTTGGTAGGTAACAATGTTGTTTGAATATGTCTGTTATCCTCTTGTTACCGTTGGAAGGAACATCTTCTTAAATGCTTCAGCAGGGTTGACTTGCTTTATTTCTGAAAAGTAGTCCTGACACCTCTGCTCTGACATAAGCATTCTGACACTGCATCTCTTGAACGTTCAGACATTCTTTTTGCTTGCGGAAGTAACTTCTCATCCGGAAGCAGCCTTACTGAGTGTGCTGCACTTGAACGTTAGTTTAGTAATATAATCATATAGTCTCATGCAGTGGGTGATCCCTAAATCTAAGGGGTATCCGGAAGCACTTCTACATCCGGAAGTAAATTCGCTTGATGAGGGATTTAGTTCAATATGACTTGCTCTCGCTTAGTCTATTTAATTCCACCACTCAGCGCTAGTCACTGAGCTATCGGAAGCACTTTTACTTGACGTGGTGAATTCACTGACGCTTAGGGTGAAATCTATTCTATCAGTCTGCGCCAGTCAAGATCTAACAGGAAGCAACTTCACTTGATGTTGCATTTCCGCTGACGCTCGGGGTTATATCTAGTCTATCAACCTGCGCCAGTCTAAATCTAATAGGAAGTGCTTTCACTTGGCGAAGTAGACTTACTGACGCTTGGGGTAATAACTATTCTATTGCTCTGCGCCAGTCTAAGTCTAACAGGAAGCGCTTTCACTTGGGGAAGTAGACTCACTGACGCTTGGGGTAATATCTATTCTGTCGCTCTGCGCCAGTCTAAGTCTAACAGGAAGCAAACTCACTTCCGATTGAAACATAGCTTAGTCTTAAGATTTTGTGTACCTAATTCTCATGGACTAAGTTATTTCCCAGTGATTTACTTGCTGATGCTGGGGGATGAAAACATTCATCCGCATGCGCAAGTCCTACCGGAAGTGATCTTACATTCTCAAGTGATCTAACTCAGGATTCTAACCATGTCATCTAATCCTTCCTAAGTGCTGATTATGTTCTCTTAAGTACTAGACCATATCATACCTTAGTCACCATCAAAACTTAAGATTCTAACACAGTTGGCCTTAAAACGAGTTATGGTGATGCATTTGGCAAACTCTTGGTGTTTGTTTACCAAAAGTACCACACTCTAGAGACTTTTGTCACTAAAACGCAAAAACTAGATTGAAATGGTCAAAATCCAAACTTGTGCTCCTTTTAGTGCTAAAACGTGCAGTTGGTTGAAACGAGTTATGGTGATGCATTTGGCAAACTCTTGGTGTTTGTTTACCAAAAGTACCACACTCTAGAGACTTTTGTCACTAAAACGCAAAAACTAGATTGAAATGGTCAAAATCCAAACTTGTGCTCCTTTTAGTGCTAAAACGTGCAATTGGGCTTAAAACGAGTTATGGTGATGCATTTGACAAACTCTTGGTGTTTGTTTACCAAAAGTACCACACTCTAGAGACTTTTGTCACTAAAACGCAAAAACTAGATTGAAATGCTCAAAATACAAACTTGTGCTCCTTTTAGTGCTAAAACGTGCAATTGGGCTCAAAACGAGGTATGGTGATGCATTTGTCAAACTTTTGGGTTTTGTTGACCAAAAGTACCACACTCTACAGAATAATGTCACTAAAACGCAAAAACTAGATTGAAATGGTCAAAATCCAAACTTGAGCTCCTTTTAGTGCTAAAACGTGCAGTTGGCCTTAAAACGAGTTATGGTGACGCATTTGGCAAACTCTTGGTGTTTGTTTACCAAAAGTACCACACTCTAGAGACTTTTGTCACTAAAACGCAAAAACTAGATTGAAATGCTCAAAATCCAAACTTGTGCTCCTTTTAGTGCTAAAACGTGCAATTGGGCTTAAAACGAGCTATGGTGATGCATTTGGCAAACTCTTGGTGTTTGTTTACCAAAAGTACCACACTCTAGAGACTTTTGTCACTAAAACGCAAAAACTAGATTGAAATGTCAAAAATCAAATTTGTGCTCCTTTTAGTGCTAAAACGTGCAATTGGGCTAAAAACGAGTTATGGTGATGCATTTGTCAAACTTTTGGGTTTTGTTGACCAAAAGTACCACACTCTAGAGAATAATGTCACTAAAACGCAAAAACTAGATTGAAATGTCAAAAATCAAATTTGTGCTCCTTTTAGTGCTAAAACGTGCAATTGAGCTTAAAACGAGTTATGGTGATGCATTTGGCAAACTCTTGGTGTTTGTTTACCAAAAGTACCACACTCTAGAGACTTTTGTCACTAAAACGCAAAAACTAGATTGAAATGTCAAAAATCAAATTTGTGCTCCTTTTAGTGCTAAAACGTGCAATTGGGCTAAAAACGAGTTATGGTGATGCATTTGTCAAACTTTTGGGTTTTGTTGACCAAAAGTACCACACTCTAGAGAATAATGTCACTAAAACGCAAAAACTAGATTGAAATGTCAAAAATCAAATTTGTGCTCCTTTTAGTGCTAAAACGTGCAATTGAGCTTAAAACGAGTTATGGTGATGCATTTGTCAAACTTTTGGGTTTTGTTGACCAAAAGTAACACACTCTAGAGAATAATGTCACTAAAAAGCAAAAACTAGATTGAAATGGTCAAAATACAAACTTGTGCACCTTTTAGTGCTAAAACGTGCAATTGGGCTTAAAACGAGTTATGGTGAGGCATTTGTCACACTTTTGGTGTTTGTTGACCAAAAGTACCACACTCTAGAGAATAATGTCACTAAAACGCAGAAACTAGATTGAAATGGTCAAAATCCGAACTTGTGCTCCTTTTAGTGCTAAAACGTGCAATTGGGCTTAAAACGACTTATGGTGATGCATTTGTCAAACTTTTGGTGTTTCTTGACCAAAAGTACCACAATCTAGAGAATAATGTCACTAAAACGCAAAAACTAGATTGAAATGGTCAAAATCCAAACTTGTGCTCCTTTTAGTGCTAAAACGTGCAATTGGGCTTAAAACGAGTTATGGTGATGCATTTGGCAAACTCTTGGTGTTTGTTTACCAAAAGTACCACACTCTAGAGACTTTTGTCACTAAAACGCAAAAACTAGATTGAAATGTCAAAAATCAAATTTGTGCTCCTTTTAGTGCTAAAACGTGCAATTGGGCTAAAAACGAGTTATGGTGATGCATTTGTCAAACTTTTGGGTTTTGTTGACCAAAAGTACCACACTCTAGAGAATAATGTCACTAAAAAGCAAAAACTAGATTGAAATGTCAAAAATCAAATTTGTGCTCCTTTTAGTGCTAAAACGTGCAATTGAGCTTAAAACGAGTTATGGTGATGCATTTGGCAAACTCTTGGTGTTTGTTTACCAAAAGTACCACACTCTAGAGACTTTTGTCACTAAAACGCAAAAACTAGATTGAAATGTCAAAAATCAAATTTGTGCTCCTTTTAGTGCTAAAACGTGCAATTGGGCTAAAAACGAGTTATGGTGATGCATTTGTCAAACTTTTGGGTTTTGTTGACCAAATGTACCACACTCTAGAGAATAATGTCACTAAAACGCAAAAACTAGATTGAAATGTCAAAATCAAATTTGTGCTCCTTTTAGTGCTAAAACGTGCAATTGAGCTTAAAACGAGTTATGGTGATGCATTTGTCAAACTTTTGGGTTTTGTTGACCAAAAGTAACACACTCTAGAGAATAATGTCACTAAAAAGCAAAAACTAGATTGAAATGGTCAAAATACAAACTTGTGCACCTTTTAGTGCTAAAACGTGCAATTGGGCTTAAAACGAGTTATGGTGAGGCATTTGTCACACTTTTGGTGTTTGTTGACCAAAAGTACCACACTCTAGAGAATAATGTCACTAAAACGCAGAAACTAGATTGAAATGGTCAAAATCCGAACTTGTGCTCCTTTTAGTGCTAAAACGTGCAATTGGGCTTAAAACGACTTATGGTGATGCATTTGTCAAACTTTTGGTGTTTCTTGACCAAAAGTACCACAATCTAGAGAATAATGTCACTAAAACGCAAAAACTAGATTGAAATGGTCAAAATCCAAACTTGTGCTCCTTTTAGTGCTAAAACGTGCAATTGGGCTTAAAACGAGTTATGGTGATGCATTTGGCAAACTCTTGGTGTTTGTTTACCAAAAGTACCACACTCTAGAGACTTTTGTCACTAAAACGCAAAAACTAGATTGAAATGGTCAAAATCCAAACTGGTGCTCCATTTAGTGCTAAAACGTGCAATTGGGCTTAAAACGAGTTATGGTGATGCATTTGGCAAACTCTTGGTGTTTGTTTACCGAAAGTACCACACTCTAGAGAATAATGTCACTAAAACGCAAAAACTAGATTGAAATGTCAAAAATCAAATTTGTGCTCCTTTTAGTGCTAAAACGTGCAATTGAGCTTAAAACGAGTTATGGTGATGCATTTGTCAAACTTTTGGGTTTTGTTGACCAAAAGTAACACACTCTAGAGAATAATGTCACTAAAACGCAAAAACTTGATTGAAATGGTCAAATTCCAAACTTGAGCTCCTTTTAGTGCTAAAACGTGCAGTTGGCCTTAAAACGAGTTATGGTGATGCATTTGGCAAACTCTTGGTGTTTGTTTACCAAAAGTACCACACTCTAGAGACTTTTGTCACTAAAACGCAAAAACTAGATTGAAATGGTCAAAATCCAAACTTGTGCTCCTTTTAGTGCTAAAACGTGCAGTTGGTTGAAACGAGTTATGGTGATGCATTTGGCAAACTCTTGGTGTTTGTTTACCAAAAATACCACACTCTAGAGACTTTTGTCACTAAAACGCAAAAACTAGATTGAAATGGTCAAAATCCAAACTTGTGCTCCTTTTAGTGCTAAAACGTGCAATTGGCCTTAAAACGAGTTATGGCGATGCATTTGACAAACTCTTGGTGTTTGTTTACCAAAAGTACCACACTCTAGAGACTTTTGTCACTAAAACGCAAAAACTAGATTGAAATGCTCAAAATACAAACTTGTGCTCCTTTTAGTGCTAAAACGTGCAATTGGGCTCAAAACGAGGTATGGTGATGCATTTGTCAAACTTTTGGGTTTTGTTGACCAAAAGTACCACACTCTACAGAATAATGTCACTAAAACGCAAAAACTAGATTGAAATGGTCAAAATCCAAACTTGAGCTCCTTTTAGTGCTAAAACGTGCAGTTGGCCTTAAAACGAGTTATGGTGACGCATTTGGCAAACTCTTGGTGTTTGTTTACCAAAAGTACCACACTCTAGAGACTTTTGTCACTAAAACGCAAAAACTAGATTGAAATGCTCAAAATCCAAACTTGTGCTCCTTTTAGTGCTAAAACGTGCAATTGGGCTTAAAACGAGCTATGGTGATGCATTTGGCAAACTTTTGGTGTTTGTTTACCAAAAGAACCACACTCTAGAGACTTTTGTCACTAAAACGCAAAAACTAGATTGAAATGGTCAAAAATCAAACTTGTGCTCCTTTTAGTGCTAAAACGTGCAATTGGGCTTAAAACGAGTTATGGTGATGCATTTGTCACACTTTTGGTGTTTGTTGACCAAAAGTACCATACTCTAGAGAATAATGTCACTAAAACGCAAAAGCTAGATTGAAATGGTCAAAATCCGAACTTGTGCTCCTTTTAGTGCTAAAACGTGCAATTGGGCTTAAAACGAGTTATGGTGAGGCATTTGTCAAACTTTTGGTGTTTCTTGACCAGAAGTACCACAATCTAGAGAATAATGTCACTAAAACGCAAAAACTAGATTGAAATGGTCGAAATCCAAACTTGTGCTCCTTTTAGTGCTAAAACGTGCAATTGGGCTTAAAACGAGTTATGGTGATGCATTTGTCAGACTCTTGGTGTTTGTTTACCAAAAGTACCACACTGTAGACACTTTTGTCACTAAAACACAAAAACTAGATCCAAATGCTTAAAATCGAAACTTGTGCTCCTTTTAGTGCTAAATCGTGCAATTGGGCTTAAAAGGAGTTATGGTGATGCATTTGGCAAACTTTTGGGTTTTGTTGACCAAAAGTACCACACTCTAGAGACGTTTGTCACAAAAATGCAAAAACTAGATTGAAATGGTCAAAATCCAAAATTGTGCTCCTTTTAGTGCTAAAACGTGCAATTGGGTTAAAACGAGTTATGGTGATGCATTTGGCAAACTCTTGGTGTTTGTTTACCAAAAGTAACACACTCTAGAGACTTTTGTCACTAAAACGCAAAAACTAGATTGAAATGGTCAAAATCCAAACTTGTGCTCCTTTTAGTGCTAAAACGTGCAATTGGGCTTAAAACGAGTTTTGGTGATGCATTTGGAAAACTCTTCGTGTTTGTTTACCAAAAGTACCACACTCTAGAGAATAATGTCAATAAAACGCAAAAACTAGATTGAAATGGTCAAAAATCAAACTTGTGCTCCTTTTAGTGCTAAAACGAGCAATTGGGCTTAAAACGAGTTATGGTGATGCATTTGTCAAACTTTTGGGTTTTGTTGACCAAAAGTACCACACTCTAGAGAATAATGTCACTAAAAAGCAAAAACTAGATTGAAATGGTCAAAATACAAACTTGTGCACCTTTTAGTGCTAAAACGTGCAATTGGGCTTAAAACGAGATATGGTGATGCATTTGGCAAACTGTTGGTGTTTGTTTACCAAAAGTACCACACTCTAGAGACTTTTGTCACTAAAACGCAAAAACTAGATTGAAATGGTCAAAAATCAAACTTGTGCTCCTTTTAGTGCTAAAACGTGCAATTGGGCTAAAAACGAGTTATGGTGATGCATTTGTCAAACTTTTGGGTTTTGTTGGCCAAAAGTACCACACTCTAGAGAATAATGTCACTAAAACGCAAAAACTTGATTGAAATGGTCAAATTCCAAACTTGAGCTCCTTTTAGTGCTAAAACGTGCAGTTGGCCTTAAAACGAGTTATGGTGATGCATTTGGCAAACTCTTGGTGTTTGTTTACCAAAAGTACCACACTCTAGAGACTTTTGTCACTAAAACGCAAAAACTAGATTGAAATGGTCAAAATCCAAACTTGTGCTCCTTTTAGTGCTAAAACGTGCAGTTGGTTGAAACGAGTTATGGTGATGCATTTGGCAAACTCTTGGTGTTTGTTTACCAAAAGTACCACACTCTAGAGACTGTTGTCACTAAAACGCAAAAACTAGATTGAAATGCTCAAAATCCAAACTTGTGCTCCTTTTAGTGCTAAAACGTGCAATTGAACTTAAAACGAGTTATGGTGATGCATTTGGCAAACTCTTGGTGTTTGTTTACCAAAAGTACCACACTCTAGAGACTTTTGTCACTAAAACGCAAAAACTAGATTGAAATGGTCAAAATCCAAACTTGTGCTCCTTTTAGTGCTAAAACGTGCAGTTGGCTTGAAACGAGTTATGGTGATGCATTTGGCAAACTCTTGGTGTTTGTTTACCAAAAGTACCACACTCTAGAGACTGTTGTCACTAAAACGCAAAAACTAGATTGAAATGCTCAAAATCCAAACTTGTGCTCCTTTTAGTGCTAAAACGTGCAATTGAACTTAAAACGAGTTATGGTGATGCATTTGGCAAACTCTTGGTGTTTGTTTACCAAAAGTACCACACTCTAGAGACTTTTGTCACTAAAACGCAAAAACTAGATTGAAATGCTCAAAATACAAACTTGTGCTCCTTTTAGTGCTAAAACGTGCAATTGGGCTCAAAACGAGGTATGGTGATGCATTTGTCAAACTTTTGGTGTTTGTTGACCAAAAGTACCACACTCTAGCAGAATAATGTCACTAAAACGCAGAAAACTAGATTGAAATGGTCAAAATCCGAACTTGTGCTCCTTTTAGTGCTAAAACGTGCAATTGGGCTTAAAACGAGCTTATGGTGATGCATTTGTCAAACTTTTGGTGTTTCTTGACCAAAAGTACCACACTCTAGAGAATAATGTCACTAAAACGCAAAAACTAGATTGAAATGGTCAAAATCCAAACTTGTGCTCCTTTTAGTGCTAAAACGTGCAATTGGGCTTAAAACGAGTTATGGTGATGCATTTGGCAAACTCTTGGTGTTTGTTTACCAAAAGTACCACACTCTAGAGACTTTTGTCACTAAAACGCAAAAACTAGATTGAAATGTCAAAATCAAACTTGTGCTCCTTTTAGTGCTAAAACGTGCAATTGGGCTTAAAACGAGTTATGGTGATGCATTTGTCAAACTTTTGGTGTTTGTTGACCAAAAGTACCACACTCTAGAGAATAATGTCACTAAAAAGCAAAAACTAGATTGAAATGTCAAAATCAAACTTTGTGCTCCTTTTAGTGCTAAAACGTGCAATTGAGCTTAAAACGAGTTATGGTGATGCATTTGGCAAACTCTTGGTGTTTGTTTACCAAAAGTACCACACTCTAGAGACTTTTGTCACTAAAACGCAAAAACTAGATTGAAATGTCAAAATCAAATTTGTGCTCCTTTTAGTGCTAAAACGTGCAATTGGGCTAAAACGAGTTATGGTGATGCATTTGTCAAACTTTTGGGTTTTGTTGACCAAATGTACCACACTCTAGAGAATAATGTCACTAAAACGCAAAAACTAGATTGAAATGTCAAAATCAAATTTGTGCTCCTTTTAGTGCTAAAACGTGCAATTGAGCTTAAAACGAGTTATGGTGATGCATTTGTCAAACTTTTGGGTTTTGTTGACCAAAAGTAACACACTCTAGAGAATAATGTCACTAAAAGCAAAAACTAGATTGAAATGGTCAAAATACAAACTTGTGCACCTTTTAGTGCTAAAACGTGCAATTGGGCTTAAAACGAGTTATGGTGAGGCATTTGTCACACTTTTGGTGTTTGTTGACCAAAAGTACCACACTCTAGAGAATAATGTCACTAAAACGCAGAAACTAGATTGAAATGGTCAAAATCCGAACTTGTGCTCCTTTTAGTGCTAAAACGTGCAATTGGGCTTAAAACGACTTATGGTGATGCATTTGTCAAACTTTTGGTGTTTCTTGACCAAAAGTACCACAATCTAGAGAATAATGTCACTAAAACGCAAAAACTAGATTGAAATGGTCAAAATCCAAACTTGTGCTCCTTTTAGTGCTAAAACGTGCAATTGGGCTTAAAACGAGTTATGGTGATGCATTTGGCAAACTCTTGGTGTTTGTTTACCAAAAGTACCACACTCTAGAGACTTATGTCACTAAAACGCAAAAACTAGATTGAAATGGTCAAAATCAAATTTGTGCTCCTTTTAGTGCTAAAACGTGCAATTGGGCTAAAAACGAGTTATGGTGATGCATTTGTCAAACTTTTGGGTTTTGTTGACCAAAAGTACCACACTCTAGAGAATAATGTCACTAAAAAGCAAAAACTAGATTGAAATGGTCAAAAATCAAATTTGTGCTCCTTTTAGTGCTAAAACGTGCAATTGAGCTTTAAAACGAGTTATGGTGATGCATTGGCAAACTGTTGGTGTTTGTTTACCAAAAGTACCACACTCTAGAGAATAATGTCACTAAAACGCAAAAACTAGATTGAAATGGTCAAAATCCAAAACTTGTGCCTCCCTTTAGTGCTAAAACGTGCAATTGGGCTTAAAAGAGTTATGGTGATGCATTTGGCAAACTCTTGGTGTTTGTTTACCAAAAGTACCACACTCTAGAGACTTTTGTCACTAAAACGCAAAAAATAGATTGAAATGGTCAAAATCCAAACTGGTGCTCCATTTAGTGCTAAAAC